>OY856411.1:626037990-626637990 GCA_963693085.1 Alisma plantago-aquatica
TCTATCGACTAGGCGTAAGGATAAATCGATCCTTCTGATTTCCTGCTGCTGATGATAACCTGAAAATGTTTTGAGTAGAGGTATGAGCCTACTCGCTCAGTGAATAGTATTTCACTTAGCTATCACTAAACAACTCATCAGGTTTATAAATTGAAATTAAACATAAATGCAGAACTAAGCAAGGCAGTTCTAAATACATAGCAAATATACAGATATTAATCACATTTCTAAGCATCAATCGATAATTCAGGTAAATAAACAGTTATATAAATTTACTGTGATCCTACATGATTACTTATTTATATTATTATTATGCCCTAAATATATGCAGTGTACTCTGCATATAAAGATCCGCAGCAAGTTCATGCTACGGTCCCACCGTACAAGACTTAGCGACACACCCGGGAAATGCTAAGTCTGACACCAGCCCTGTTCTGCTACAGGACCCCAGGCTCCACGGCCTCAATGCACAACCACGTGTGCTACACAACCACGTGTGCTCCAGACTCCTCCTGACCTGAGTACACAGGCACAGGGAGTCAACACAGGGTTACCACCAGAATTACTCAACCGGTTGGTGTTGGATAACCCTTTATTTTACTTATTATTTACCCCAGTGCCACCGAAATTACTCAATCGGTTGGTGTTGGACACTGTCTATCAACCCTCGTGCCACCAGAATTACTCAACTGGTTGATGTTGGACACGAGTTTCACCCCTAAGTTGCAGATACCTCTTAGGGGTTCTACGGTGTTAGGGCACCTAAGTCTATTAACTGATTTAACATATAACCATTTAAACAGGAGTATCACATTTACTGATTTCAGATCAATTCACAATACACTGTCATTCTAAAACTGTCAGAGCAATATATTTCAAATCATTGTAATTTCTGAGAAATTCTCATACCATGCATTCAGACAAATTAGAAATGCATAAATAACCCAACTTATTTCAATCTGGCACATACATAGCGAATTTAAGCAATTGAACATCTTATTGCACGAATTAAATAAATTTACTTCACATACGAGAATCATACTCAACATTTGTCAATTCTCTAAAATTCTCGAAAAACGTGCACATTAACCCTAATCTTGGTTTGTGCATCACTTAACTCAATTAAAAGTTAATTACCTATCACAACACAATTTAATAACAATACTTGAGAATTTCTGGTAATAATTCAGAGAAATGTGCCATTTCATGTAAATATAAATTTACACATATTAACGTCAAAAGATATATGCAATTGGATTTTATTGCATATTTTTATTTATTCATAACAACTTTGAAATCATACATCTGATAATTTATGAGAAACCCCTATTGTCTGGGTTCATACCCAAACCATACCATTTTCAGATATGAATCTCTAATTTCAACATTCAAATGAGCAATTTAGGTTCCAATGAACCATATAAATCTACCGATTCAATCCACACTGATCAATTGCTAAATTTAATCATATAACAACGTCTAGAAGCAATTTATGAAATAAAAAGTCGGGCGTCGCCAAACGCTGCCCAACGCCTGATAACGCCTGTTATCAGCGTAATTCGCGCACAAAATAGAAAATATTCAGACACCTGAGTTTATTAATGATAAATAAATGAAATCCTACTCACAGCGATTTGGACTGTCCGGATTCGTCCGAAGATGCGTTCAGGGTCTAATTCAGGGCGATTTCGGATCGTCTTCAACCTTGGTATTTGCCCAATTTTCGAACCTGTTGAAATGAAATAGTAATATCTATTCTTCACGTACAGGCTGGAATCAAGCTAAGTTGGTGCTGATACTTGGCTATTGGCTTCAGATTCTCGATCTGGAACTCAAGCCGAAGTTGGGGCGGCGTTTTGGAGTGATGGATCACACCCAACTGTTCCTGGCTGCTGCTGCAAATAACACAGTAGATCTACCTCACGTACAGATGGAGGAAATGAGCTAGGAATGCAGCTAGGGCTGCGGATTTCTGGTTAGGCACCATGGCCGGACTCGAGGCAGTTGGTTCGAGGTGATTCTCACACCAATCAAGCTCGTAGCAAGCTCCTTGCTGAGTGCGGAGCAGCAGCTGCGGCTGGCCGGCGCCGACGCCCTAGCTGCTGGTCGGCCGCGGTTAGGGCAAGGGAGAAGAAAGGGAAGGAAAGATGGAGGTGGAGAGAGCTTGGTTACTCGCTAAATCGCCCTAACTCACCCTGCTCCTCTCCCATCTGCTACGGATGATCAAGCGCAGCTGTGCGCTGTTTGGGCGCCGCTTTAGGCGGTTGCTGTTCTATCGGGTGAAGATGACCGAGAAAAAGAAAAGAAAGGTAAAAGGGTTTATAAGCCGATAATGGGTAAATTGCAGCCAAGGTCCAAAGAACTAGAAAATGGGATAACTTTTGCCTCAATCGTCTGATTTGAATGATTTCTTTTGCGAAACTTCAAGAATGAGGCCCACTACAACCTCACGACATATAAACGCGGTAATTAGATCATCCTAATTAGGTTAATTATCTTAACAAGTAACACTACAATTATCATTAATTACATCAGATGATTAAATCTTGACTATTGATTCACATGTTGTCTTATCTTGATTATTCATGATGTTTAACAAAAACTTAGCACTAATTGAGGTGTTTCACGTAATTCGAGGTATTTATTGACTAACCCTGATATGGGTCGTAACAATCTCCCTCCCTTATAAGAATTTCGTCCCGAAATTCCTAAAAGAGAAAAGGAAACTTGTTACGCACATCTATCCCAAAACTCCCATGTGGCTCCCTCTAGGTTGTAGTTTCTCCACAAAACCTTCTCTAAGGTATCTCACGATTCTTAAGTTTCTTGATCCTCAAATCAGCTATTTGTATTGGTCCCTCAACATAGGACACATCTGATCTAATTCCGGATCAAACCACAAAACATTGTCTTTGTAGAACTGTTATAACAATATCTCAATTTATGGTAATGACTGAGAAATTATCATACTATACATGCAGACAAACTAAAATTCTTAAATAAACAGAATGCATGTCGATTTGGTACTAGAATAAAATCATGCAATTTAACTGTTAAACATCACTACATCTCATACTGAAAATTGATATCAAAATACTTGATTCATCGTACACCCTATCCTTAGGGTTTCATTTGCCTTATTCATTCATCACATGCCCACACCCTACTCTTAGGGTTATCTCATTCAGTAGTCACATGGCAACACCCTATTCTTAGGGTTTCTGTTATCTCATCTGTTTGATTGCAATTCAAATCACAATACGGTATCATTCTAGAACAGGCAGAGCAGTATATTCAAAATCATTGTAATTACTGAGTAAACTTTATATCATGCATGCAGGCAGATTAAAAAAAAATTCATAAATATCCCAAACTCAAATCAATTTCGACACATACATACTGAATTCATGTAATTGAATATCTTATTACACCAATAAGAGTAATTTACTTCACACATAAGAAACCACTTGTAACATTATCAATTATGTGCAATTTCTCAAAGTACGTGCATATTAACCAAATTCCTGGTTTATGCATCACATAACTCAATTAAGAGTTGCTTACATATCATAACACAAATAATTAATAGTACTTGAGAATTTCTAATAATATCTCAGAGAAATGTGCCAATTAATGTAAATGTCAGGTTACACACATTAACATAACAGGAAGCATGCAACTAGATTTATGTGTATCTTTTAATGCTATCTTACTATCTTGAAATCATGCACCTAATGGTTTACCAAATCTGTGTTTTCTGGGTTCATTCTCAAATCGTACCATTATCAGTTGTGTATTTCTAAACTCAACATTCACACTAGCAAACTCTATAAGACTTAAATGTTCTTCCCATTTCCACTGAAAAGCAAAACACATGCTCTCAACATGTCCTCAAGAGTCTGAATGGTTCTCTCAAACTAACCATCCGTCTGCGGATGAAAAGGTTGTATCGAATCTTAACTTTGTGCCCGAAGCACAAAGCAACTGTTTCTACAATCCTGGATGTGAACTTAGGTTCTCAAAATGACATGATTGGAACTGGATTACCAAGCAACCTAATTATTTTATCCATGTATATCTTAATCAAGTCTCGAGACATCACGGGTCGACTTAATATGAAGAAAGCGAGCAGACTAAATTAGTCTATCCACAATCATTCATATCAAATCACAACCTCTAGGTGTCCTGGGTAATCTTACCACAAAATCCATTGTGATAAATTCCCATTCCCATTTAGGCATAGAAAAGATTACAAGGTAGCTATAGATTTCTAGGATTCAGCCCTAACCTACTGGTACACACTACTTCTAACCATGTACTCTGCTACATCCTTCTGCATATCTGACCATCCATTTCAATTTCTTGGATTTCATATACATCTTAGTGTTTTCCTGAAAACATAGCATACATCAATACATACACTTCTATAAGAATCTTTTCTTTCAGGCTTTTCCCCTTAAAAGAATTTTACTCTATCTCGAGATACACACAACATATCATGCTAAAACAACATCTTATCATCTAAAAACTTAAACTCTAGTCTCTTTCCTCCTATCAGGTCATGCATGGTATGGCTTAAGTCACTATCACCCTTTTATAGTTTCTTGATTTGATCACAAAAAGTAAGCTTAACTTACATCTGTACAATCAAATCATTCTGTGTTATTACCCCTATGTTTAAGTTCAACTTCCACATTTTTACTAGCAGGTCTCTATTGAAACCTGTCATAGAGAATGCATTGGCTGTTGAACTTGACTTTCTGCTGGAAACATCATCCACCACATTCTCTTTACCAGGGTGGTGATCTATTGTCACATCATAAATATAGTGACGCCATGTCTTAAAAACATGAACTACATCAACTTTCTGCAGATCATATATCGGGTAATACTCCGATTTCTATGCTACTTTCATATAGTTACATTTTAGGTTTATGTTTTACCTTTTTCTGTAAGTCATTACATATTGCTCATGTACCGTTCAGATTATCTACTTTAAAACCCTAGTTCACTATCACTACCAGATTACATTACATAGAACAAATCTCAAGGTCTTATTTTACAAGGTTACTAGTATTCAAGGTTACATCACTAATGATATCCCTTAAACTACTACAACTTTAATCATTCTAGGGTTTGGTCCTTATTAATAACATAGCATTATTGTATGTGTGTGTGGTCAATCATATTGATCAAATTGAGTTGCTTGGGTCAATAACATATTAACCCAACACTCAACTTTAATATATTGGCTAAAAATTCAGTTTTCACAATAGTTTCTGTAATTCATTTATTAAATGGCTAACAGAAGCTCCAAAAATTCTGAAAATTTTATATGTTATACCTAATGAAGTTTTAGACCTCCATTAAAAATTTGGGATCATTTCAAGTTACCAATAATTAAATAAAAATCAAACAGTACGCTGCTATATAGCAGTCTGCAGCAGATTCAGTCGAGTTGCAACTCGACCGACACCTTACTGTAGAGATCAAAAGTCATCCAAAAATTACGCCAAATTAATAGAGTGTCTAAAATTTGTGATTTTCAAACATAGTTAAAATTTGAGATCAATTGGATATACCAATAAAAAGATAAAATTCAATTACAACACTGCTATATAAATCTGAAAATGTGATCGGTCGAGTTTTGAAACTCAGCCGATAAACAGGTCAGAACATTCTTCAAAAATTCTGATATCTTCTAATGTTGTTCACATTTTATATATCCAAATCATATCCCAATTTTAGCCAAATTAGAGTTACACATAAGATACTAAAAATCATTTACTAAAACACTTTACTTGTCAAATTTGTGTTTATGTATCATTAAAACCCTATTTTGGGCCGATTAGGGTCTATGCTTCTCAAGCCCTAATTCTCAAGATTAAAGAACATTTAGACTTCTTATCTTAGTTAAAACATTCTAGTGTATATACATTCTCACTATATTACGGGTCTAAATCATCCAGAGTCTATTCTTATATTACTGTTAATAGGAGTCATTAGATCCCAGTAACGCATCCTGCCAGCCGGACCAGGCCGAACCTGTAGTCCTGAAGCCAAGAGCTACTCGAGATTAATCAACCCCTATTAAACTTAAACATGTGGAAAGAATATCCACTTAGGGCAACTTACTTATACATAACTTCGGGTCTACTTTAATACAAAGAAAACAAACATTAAACAATTCACTTCATGTCACAACAATATAAAAGAATCATACTTATTGTACAAACTGAAAGTCTAAATTCATGCATATAAGAGCGTTTCTAATGATCTTTAATCAATAAGCAATATAAAGTAGGAGTTATATCACATCCTTTAATTAACCTCTTACTCCTACATAAATTTCTGATTTCTTAACCCTAAGATTTCTAGGGTTTTCTCTCTAGCCTATCCTTCCTCTGCATACCTGGCCAGGGCATCCAGAGAAGAACAGACAAAGTAGCTTGATACTGGTCAATCTAAGTATTCAGACACCTGGCCAGGGTATCTAAACACTCAGACCTTCCAGAGCTAAAACACATCATTCATTATTCGCCTTACTTATAACCTTATTTTTTTACCTTAGTGATTCTTAACGACTCATCTTAAGCTCATTACTTGATTCTCGTGACCACATCCTCTTCCTGCTATCTGCAATATTATAACAGAATACTTCCTGTTAGAAAATTACAGATAGAAGAAAGACACCTAAACCTTAATCCTATTGGTCTCTTATCGTCCCCTGACCTTGAGTAACTATGTACTCAAACCAAAGCTCTGATACCAAAAGTTGTCACGCCTCAATCTCACATTAACCACAAACCACGAAATTAGGACGCGACAGGATGAGATTTACACATAAGCCAATCACTCTTCACTTTTTAAAACTTTTTAAAGAGATTAATAGGATAATCTGATTTATGCTGTAAATTGAAACTAAACAAATTGCGGAAGCATCTTTATTAACTGACTAGCAATATAAACAGAGTCTACAGCATTCTACATTGTTTGACATAAAATAAAGCGAAACAGTTAATTTACATCTTTGTACACATTCTCTCTCTCACTCACACCTTGTCCCGAAGATCGAGGGGAATGGACTAAGAGACCTCTAACTACTAACTACGAACCTTCTATCGACTAGGCGTAAGGATAAATCGATCCTTCTGATTTCCTGCTGCTGATGATAACCTGAAAATGTTTTGAGTAGAGGTATGAGCCTACTCACTCAGTGAATAGTATTTCACTTAGCTATCACTAAACAACTCATCAGGTTTATAAATTGAAATTAAACATAAATGCAGAACTAAGCAAGGCAGTTCTAAATACATAGCAAATATATAGATATTAATCACATTTCTAAGCATCAACCGATAATTCAGGTAAATAAACAATTATATAAATTTACTGTGATCCTACATGATAACTTATTCATATTATTATTATGCCCTAAATATATGCAGTGTACTCTGCATATAAAGATCCGCAGCAAGTTCATGCTACGGTCCCACCGTACAAGACTTAGCGACACACCCGGGAAATGCTAAGTCTGACACCAGCCCTGTTCTGCTACAGGACCCCAGGCTCCATGGCCTCAATGCACAACCACATGTGCTGCACAACCACGTGTGCTCCAGACTCCTCCTGACCTGAGTACACAGGCGCAGGGAGTCAACACAGGGTTACCACCAGAATTACTCAACCGGTTGGTGTTGGATAACCCTTTATTTTACTTATTATTTACCCCAGTGCCACCGAAATTACTCAATCGGTTGGTGTTGGACACTGTCTATCAACCCTCGTGCCACCAGAATTACTCAACCGGTTGATGTTGGACACGAGTTTCACCCCTAAGTTGCAGATACCTCTTAGGGGTTCTACGGTGTTAGGGCACCTAAGTCTATTAACTGATTTAACATATAACCATTTAAACAGGAGTATCACATTTACTGATTTCAGATCAATTCACAATACACTGTCATTCTAAAACTGTCAGAGCAATATATTTCAAATCATTGTAATTTCTGAGAAATTCTCATACCATGCATTCAAAAAAATTAGAAATGCATAAATAACCCAACTTATTTCAATCTGGCACATACATAGCGAATTTAAGCAATTGAACATCTTATTGCACGAATTAAATAAATTTACTTCACATACGAGAATCATACTCAACATTTGTCAATTCTCTAAAATTCTCGAAAAACGTGCACATTAACCCTAATCTTGGTTTGTGCATCACTTAACTCAATTAAAAGTTAATTACCTATCACAACACAATTTAATAACAATACTTGAGAATTTCTGGTAATAATTCAGAGAAATGTGCCATTTCATGTAAATATAAATTTACACATATTAACGTCAAAAGATATATGCAATTGGATTTTATTGCATATTTTTATTTATTCATAACAACTTTGAAATCATACATCTGATAATTTATGAGAAACCCCTATTGTCTGGGTTCATACCCAAACCATACCATTTTCAGATATGAATCTCTAATTTCAACATTCAAATGAGCAATTTAGGTTCCAATGAACCATATAAATCTACCGATTCAATCCACACTGATCAATTGCTAAATTTAATCATATAACAACGTCTAGAAGCAATTTATGAAATAAAAAGTCGGGCGTCGCCAAACGCTGCCCAACGTCTGATAACGCCTGTTATCAGCGTAATTCGCGCACAAAACAGAAAATATTCAGACACCTGAGTTTATTAATGATAAATAAATGAAATCCTACTCACAGCGATTTGGACTGTCCGGATTCGTCCGGAGATGCGTTCAGGGTCTAATTCAGGGCGATTTCGGATCGTCTTCAACCTTGGTATTTGCCCAATTTTCGAACCTGTTGAAATGAAATAGTAATATCTATTCTTCACGTACAGGCTGGAATCAAGCTAAGTTGGTGTTGATACTTGGCTATTGGCTTTAGATTCTCGATCTGGAACTCAAGCCGAAGTTGGGGCGGCGTTTTGGAGTGATGGATCACACCCAACTGTTCCTGGCTACTGCTGCAAATAACGCAGTAGATCTACCTCACGTACAGATGGAGGAAATGAGCTAGGAATGCAGCTAGGGTTGCGGATTTCTGGTTAGGCACCATGGCCGGACTCGAGGCAGTTGGTTCGAGGTGATTCTCACACCAATCGAGCTCGTAGCAAGCTCCTTGCTGAGCGCGGAGCAGCAGCTGCGGCTGGCCGGCGCCGACGCCCTAGCTGCTGGTCGGCCGCGGTTAGGGCAAGGGAGAAGAAAGGGAAGGAAAGATGGAGGTGGAGAGAGCTTGGTTACTCGCTAAATCGCCCTAACTCACTCTGCTCCTCTCCCATCTGCTACGGATGATCAAGCGCAGCTGTGCGCTGTTTGGGCGCCGCTTTAGGCGGTTGCTGTTCTATCGGGTGAAGATGACCGAGAAAAAGAAAAGAAAGGGAAAAGGGTTTATAAGCCGATAATGGGTAAATTGCAGCCAAGGTCCAAAGAACTAGAAAATGGGATAACTTTTGCCTCAATCGTCTGATTTGAATGATTTCTTTTGCGAAACTTCAAGAATGAGGCCCACTACAACCTCACGACATATAAACGCGGTAATTAGATCATCCTAATTAGGTTAATTATCTTAACAAGTAACACTACAATTATCATTAATTACATCAGATGATTAAATCTTGACTATTGATTCACATGTTGTCTTATCTTGATTATTCATGATGTTTAACAAAAACTTAGCACTAATTGAGGTGTTTCACGTAATTCGAGGTATTTATTGACTAACCCTGATATGGGTCGTAACACTCGTCCACAATGTGGTAACCCTTGCACATTTATCACTACATCTGGGCAATGATGCACCAGGATTAGCTTCTTTACCCACACTCATCCAAGATGTGGAAACACTTGTTTGTCCTTCAACACAACCATGTGTTGTTGTGTCAAAACCACTTACATATTTATCATTGCATCTGGGTGTCCATGAAGCATGTCGCTATGTAGGGATGCTCAAATAAATTTTTTATAAGGATCCATATCATAGAAAGAGTGACAAAGTTTTTATGGATGGATGTCAACCTACCACCAACCCTCCTCCTTTACCCGGCCTGGGACCAACACAATTGCAAAAAATGTATGAAACATAGGTAGAGTTAAATGTTTTATATGTTAATATGACAAATAATCATTCTAGGGTTTCACTATCTAGAATTTGTTATTTGACGTCATAGTAATTCATTGAGATATTAGTCCTATTTTACATTGAGATCGGCTAGTGCTATATTCTACTATATATACTAACTAGTTTGTTTTCATAGTTATAATTAATTGAGATATTATCACTTATGGAAGATGTTTTATATAATTTGGTCATGAATTTTTGGACTTAAGTTGTTGTATAATTGTTAGATCTTAACATGACAAACCAAAGAGGAAGGGATGTAGTTTGAGTTGTATGAAACAAGTCAACTAAGATTCTAAATCTTGGGTAACTCAATAGGTGTTGGAGAAAATACTTTATGCGACAAATAATCAAGATAGTGTGTCTGTGTCTACCATTTGTCATCTGACACTATAGTAACTGACAATGATCTTAGCTTGTCTTCTTTTTGTGTCATCTTTACTACTATATTGTACCATGAATATTTAGTAACTGATTTGAAAAATAGTGTTCAATATTATTATAAAACATAATTTAATGAGATATCATTACTTAAAAAGGTTTCTGTAATTTATTTTGCATTTGCAAAGATCATTTTTTGTGTAATTATTAAATCATAACACAAAAAACTACATCGAATTGAAATACACTTTGTTTTTTGACAAAATTTAACCAAGATCATATAAATACATGATTATTAAAAAGACGTCGGTGCAAACTCTTTACATGCTAATACAATAAATATTCAAGATATATTGTCACAATTTGGCACCACAATACCTCACAGTGGTATTCATAGTCTACTTTTTACTGACATTTGTCATTACCATATTCAACTATAAATGTTTACCAATTTATTTTTATAACAAGGATTCAATGGTTCTTTAACACGTTAGTTAATGAGATGTCATGAATTTTGCAAAATGTTTTATATTATCATATTATGAATTTCTCACTCTGTTTATTGTTTAACTATTGGGTCCTAACATGACAAACCATAGAGGATTCAGATGCACCTTGAGTGGCACAAAACAAGTCAACTAAGATTCTATAAGTGGGATTAGTCAATAAGTGTTGGATGAAATACTTTAGTTTTCTTAACTACAAATAATCAAGATATTTTGTCATTTTCTAGCATTTATCGTCTGACACCCAAAGTAACTAACATTGATTTTATTTTTTTTATTTTTTATGCCATCTTTACTACTATATTCTATCATAATTCTGAGTGGTTGATTTGAAAATTAGATTTCAATGTTACTACAAAATATTACTAAAAGAGATAACAACACTTTTTGAAAAAAACTTTTCTATAATTAAATTATGTATTTGTAGACTTTGGTTATTGTATAATAATTAAATATAATAGCACAAACCACACAGAATTGAGATGCACCTTGAAGTTTTTGATAAAATGTAACTACACCTATATAAATAGGCTTACTCAATTGAAGTTGGCGCAAATGCTTTATATGCTAATATGACATATAGTCGATATAAATTATCATAGTATGACATGTGTTGTCTACCACCATAGTAACTCACAATCATACTCTTAGTCTACTTTTCACTAACATTATTTAACATTGTATTCAAATACAAATGTTTCCTAGTTTGTTTCTATACCTATGATTTGATACTCCTTTAACACATTAGTTAATGATATGCCATATATTTTGCCAAAAAGTTTTCTCTAACCAGGTTACAAATTTTTAGACTCACATTGGTGTTTTACTATTGGATTGTAACATGATAGATAATTCAGATGCACCTTGAGTTGTACAAAAAAATCAACTGAGATTCTATAAGTAGGATTACTCAATAGGTGTTGGATGAAATGCTTTATTTTTGAACGGACAAGTAATCAATATACCGTGTCAGGGACTAGCATTTGTTGTCTGACACCATAGTAACAGACAACGATCTTAGTTGTCTTCATTTTTGTTCCATCATAACTACTATAAACTACCATAAATTCTTACTGGTTGATTTAAAAATTAGATTTAAATATTTCTATAACACATTACTTAATGAGATATCATTACTTTTAGGAAATGTTTTCTATAGTTAAATTATGAATTTGTAGACCTTGTTTGTTGTGTAACTATTAAATCGGAACATGATAAAGAACACATGATTGAGATGCACCTTGAATTGTTTGACAAAAGGTAACTAAGAATATATAAATAGGGTTACACATAGACATTGGAGCAAATGTTTTATATGCTAATACGACAAATAGTAAAGATTCATTGTCCTAGTCTGACATGTATGTCTAACGCCATAATAACTCACAATGGTATTCATAGTCTACATTTTAGTGGCATATGTTAGTACTAATTCTACAACAATGTTTATCGATTTAGTTTTATAACTAGGGTTAAATGTTCCTTTAGTACATCAATTACTGTGACATCTTGAATTTTGCAAAATGTTCTCCATATTTAGGTTTTAAATTTCTAAAGTCAATTTGATGTTTAATAATTGGGTCCTAATATGACAAACCGTAGACTACTTAGATGCACCTTGAGTTGTACAAAATAAGTCAAATAAGATTCTCTTAGTAGGGTTATCCAATAGGTGTTGGATGACATGCTTTATTTTCCGAATGAAAATTAATGAATGTAGTGTGTTAGTGTCTACCATTTGTTGTTTGCCACCACAATAACCAATAGTGATCTTATTTGACTTCTTTTTTGCGCCTTATTTGCAACAATACTCTACCATAAATGCTTAATGGTTGATATAAAAGTAGCGTTCAATGTTACTATAAAACATTACTTAATGAGATATCATTACTTTTAGAAATATTTTCGAAAGTTAAATTATGAATTTATAGACTCTATTTGTTGTGTAACTATTAAATCATAACATGAAAAACCACACAAAATTGAGATGCACCTTATTTTGTTTGAAATAGGTTAACTAAGACAATGTAAATAGAAATACTAAATTGGCATTGTTGCATATACTTCATGTGCTTATACAAGAAATCTTCAAGATATATTGTCATAGTTTGGTATGTTTTGTGTGACACCATAATAACTCACAACAATATTTGCATACATTTTAGTGACATTTTCTATTACTATATTCAAATATAAATGTCTAGTAGTTTACTTTTTATAACTATGATTCAATGCTCCTTTAACACATTAGTTAATGAGATATCATGAATTTTGAGGAAATATTCTATAGCCAGGTTACAAATTTCTAGACTTAGTTTGTTGTTTGACTGTTGGATCCTAACATGCATAAAGGATTCAGATGCATGTTGACTCATACGAAAGAATTCAAGTAAGGTTCTATAAATAGGGAAACTCAACAAGTACTAGAGGAAATTATTTATTTGAGAAATGACAAATAATCAAGACTTTTTGTCATTGTCTATCATTTGGCATCTGACACCAAAGTGTCTATAATTGATCTTAATTGTTTTATTTTCTGTGCGATATTTTCTACAATATTATACCATAGATGCTTAATGGTTGATTTGAAAACTAGCATTTAAATTACTTAATGAGATATAATTACTTTTGGAAAAAGTTTATTGTAGTTAAATTATAAATTTGTAGACTTTGTTTTTCTATAACTATTAAATCATAACAAGACAAACCACATAAAATTGAGATGCACCTTGTGTTGTTCTATAGAACTTAACTAAGACTATATAAATAATACTACTCATTTGTTGGTGCAAATACTTATATGTTAATATAAGAAAGTTTCCAGATAAACCGTTGTAGTCTGACGTGTATTCTCGGATGACATAATAACTCACAATGATAATTTTAGTCTACTTTTGTGTGAAACCTTTTAGTAAAATGTTTAACTATAAATCATTACAAACTTAGTTTTATACGTAGGATTCAATTCTACTTTATCACATAAATTAAGCAGATAAGCTGAATTTTGCAACATGTTTTCTATAATCAGGTCTTAATTTTTAGAGTCAACTTTTTGTTTATCTATTTGGTTTTAAAATAATAAAACATATAGGATTCATATGTACCTTAAGCCCTACAAACAAGTCAATTAAGATTCTATAAGTAGGGTTACTCAACATGTGTCAAATGAAATACTTTATTTGCAAAATAAATGATAGTGACGTTCATAGTCTTTTTTCGTGCCAAATTTACTACTATAATCTACCATGAATGCCTAGTGGTTGATTTGAAAATTAGCATCCAACGTTACTATAAAACATTAATTAATGAAATGTCATTAGTTTTGGAAAAAGTTTTCAACTATCAAATTTTGAATTGTGAACTTCCTTTATTGTGTAACAATGAATCATAACACAAAAAGAATACAATATTCAGATGAACCTTGCATTGTTCAATAAAATTTAATGAAGATTATATAAATAGGGTTAATGAATATTATTGAATAGGGTTACTCAATAAACGTTGGTGCAAATGCTTTATATGCTAATATTGCAACTAGTTAAGACACATAGTCACAGTCTTGCATGTGTATTCCAAAGCTGTAGTAACTTATAGTGATTTTTAAGACAATTTTCGTACTATATTCAACTATAATTCTTTACCAACTTATTCTTATAACTAGGATTCAATGGTCATTTCACACATTAGTTAATTCAATATCATGAATTTTGCAAAACATTTTCTATAATCATGCTATGAATTTTTAGAACCAATTTGTTGTTAATTATATGGTACTAACACAACTCACCATAGAGGATTCAGATATACCTTAAATTATAGGAGACAAGTCAATGAAGTTTTTGTAAGTAGGGTTGCTCGATAGGTGTTGGATGAAATGCTTAATTTTTCAAGAAACAAATAATATAGATGTTGTGTCAATGTCTAGCATTTGTCGTCTAACACCACAATGACTAACGATGATTTTAATTGTTTCTCTTATTTTTCATATTTGCTACTATACTTTACAAAACATGCCTAGTGGTTGCTTCTGAAAATTGCATTCAATTTCACTATAAAAAATTATTCATTAGATGCCATTATTTTTTTGGGGGGGGGAATCTATAATTAATTCATGAATTTGTAGACTTTGTTTGTTGCGCATACATAACATTGAGATCTCTATCAAAGGTTTCTCCATTCCATCTGTAGAATGGGGGAACCCCTTCTACCATGGCAGATAGATAGGAGAGACCATCTAGGGCTACCTCAGTTGCCACTCCTCCACCCTCTTCTAAACATACCAACTCCCCCCCCTTATAGTAACCTCTCCTACTCCTACAACCCCACCCCTATGCCTTCTTCTTCTTCCCCTCACCCAATACCTAGTGGTTGGAACAATCATGTTATGAATGTTACTATTGGTAGGATTTGGGCCGACACCATGGTTCGTTAGCCTGTCATCCCTAGTACCTAGAGACCAATGGAAGTAGCTATTGACCCGAAAACCCCATTCTTCAAAGAGGACAATAATAGGTCATTGAAGAAATTCCCTAAACCTATCATGAATGAGATGTAAAACTACCATAAGTTCTTCATTGTCGTTTAGGTCCTTAGGAAGAAGAATTCTTTGAGCACCTCTATGGGTGGATACAGAGATCATGGGGACTGTGTGGTGAGATCCAACTTTTATCCCTATGGAAAAGTTTATTCCTTGCGAGG
The DNA here is from genome assembly GCA_963693085.1 of Alisma plantago-aquatica. NCBI lineage: Eukaryota > Viridiplantae > Streptophyta > Magnoliopsida > Alismatales > Alismataceae > Alisma > Alisma plantago-aquatica. The sequence goes on from OY856411.1 coordinate 626,053,742, forward strand.
TTCACCAATGAAGTAGACATGAAAAGGTCCTTAGATAAATGCCCTTGGTTTTTTGATATCCAACGGTGTGTTGATGAGAAGATGGATGTCAAATGCAGACGTGCGACAAGCGACTCCCTATATGCTCATGTCTTCATCACCCTACTGAATGTGGGGAGGCACTTGAATCACTGTGTTATGCCGATCATTGATTATGCCATTAAAAATTGATAATAAGATTGTGGGGAACAACCTACAAATGGCAAGGAAGTGTGTGGAGATATATGTTGAGAAGTTGCCTCCTCCAGTAGTCATGGTCGAGTTTCCTAATAAGGATGAATTTGAGATACACATCATGTATTAAACTTTATCTGATCACGGTGAGAAGTGATGTGGGTTTGGGCACAAAGATGGAGCTTGCCCAAGGAACAAACCTCTGCCACAACAGGAACCCCCAACCAGAAGTAGATTTCCTAGACCTAGAAGAAGGAGAGCTAAATATTATGTGAGTGCTACCTTGGATGTTGTTCATGATAGGGCTATTGGTAAGGATGAGATCATAGAGCCAATCATGTGATGATTGACATGGCATATATCATATAGGATTTGATTAATACTTATAATGGTAAGCTTCCAATTCATTTTGTTTCACTCAGTTATGAGATAATGAGTAAGCATTATGAATGTCTAAAGAATGACAATACTCAATGACGTCTGTCTTCAAGTATGTGACTTAGAAGGATGAGATCATACAAATGCTAAGAGTATGTACATTCTTATTATGTCCCTAGTCAGTTGTTACTATACAAGGTAGATAGACATCAATAAAACTAAAGACTAGAGTGTTGGTTGGTTGATGATAGAATCTCATTAGTCATAATATGGCATTATCAAACCAAGCACATAAATACATGTTACGGAATAGTGTATCAAACAAAACTACCTTGAGAGTGACAGATGGAAACCATCATATGGTAATTCATAGTCAGTTCTCATAGTGAAGGTGGTGGTTGTGATTCTTAGACCTAAAATCAGAACACTCATCACATGTAGTTGGGTACGCTTTGACATCATCAAATGCAGTCCTAAAACATGGGTTGTTATAACATTGATGATTGGGCGACTTTGACATATGGGGATAGACTGTGAGTGATATATATGGGATTTTCCCCCTCCTACTGGAGTATGATATCATGGCCACTTGATTAGTGAGACTGAGAAACACACACGCATGTACATGTGAATCAATATATGATATTGAGGTCACATTATCTCAGACGGTCTGCTCTTGGTTCAAGAATTATAGAATCACTACAACACCTTACACATATTGTAGGTTGAAGTTGTTCTCCAACTTTCCATTCACTTGAGTAGCACTGATGTGCGACTTGGCACCACTCCTTGCTTGTGATTTCATAATCTAGTTATGGACATTCACTACCAACGTGATATAGGACCTATAGGGTCACACACAAAGAAAATCATCTAGAAGAGTAGTTTATCTTGAATGATGATCAGATTGATTACTAAAGTGTTTAGGTATTCCATTCACACAAAAAATTGAGTGATTGAATGACTGGACTGTCAAACAACAATCTCACTGAGTTAGACATCCGTTTGGGCATCCAGACGGGTGTCTCAAGTGTTGAGAAGATTGTTTGGGATTGTCAGACCAATCAAAGTTCGAATTGGCTAAGTTCTACCCTTGAAACAACTACCACATCTCAAACTCACCAGACGGATGTAGAAGTGAGTGAGATGAGCATATTTCTTGTGTGATATGGATTGGTTGGGCCGAACAATAATTTTGTATGTTTCTTAAATTATTTCGATTGTACTTTTCTTGTGGTGTAAGGAGTATGTGATATTAATTGGAATCAAAATTGTCAAAATTCATATGATATTGGTAACTGCCAGATGGCCATCTGTAGTGTGAGACAACTGTGTTGTGTAACCATACGACCATCTTGGTCAGTAGATTGTTGTTTTAAATGTCGTAGATTGTGAAAATTCAAGGTCTTCCGGTCCCTTCCACTCCTGCACAATCCCTTATAGGTTGGGAACCCAGACCCTAGCCTGTACTATAAATAGAGGGGTATTGGGGGCTTCCTAGAACACAACACAGATAACTAAGAATCACTTCCTCTGACAAATTTTGTCCTCTCTAGTTTTGGTAACCAAGAGAGCCCAAGAAAGTCCTACCCGACAAGGGAGGGATAGCGATGGGAGAGAATAATTGAGGATCATTATTGTGGGAGAGCAAATTGATGACTAGAACACCATCGGGGGGAACAACTACTTCCTGTCTATTCTAGCTGAACGAAAGGAGTTATAGTTCGTCTGTGTAGACTAATTTAGAGGCATGATTCCTTTGGTTACTGCTAGGAGGATAACTGCATCCTACCGTCTATGGCTAGACCACAAGAATGTTGTAGAAGTTGTCGTGTTCACTGTCTGTGGTGAAGACCAGGAGCTGTACAACTAGTTTTAAAGGGAAACTAGTTTACAGTTGTAGTGGAGTGAGTTCTTGTCTCTGGATTTTCTCCATGACCTGGTATAACTCGTTAAACCATCCTTCCTATTTCATAGTAGTTGACGCGATCTTGCTATTATGGGAATATGGATAGATAATTTTTTATCTTGCTGTTTATGGGAATATGGATAGATAATTTTTTAGTTCTGATGTTACACCTTGTGCCCATATTTCCCTATAGTGGTATTAGGGCTACATCAATTTACTATGTTTTAGGATAATTGATATGATTGGATTTTTGGATTAATCATTTATTTATTACATACGATGTGAATATTTAAACTGCCTCATATGTGTAATCTATCAAAGACCACATAATCCCAAATTATATATATATGTGAAATTTACATGTGTCACCCTAAAAGTAGATTTTATGGTGGATGTGTAGTGTGGTTAGGGCCAATACCCAATATGTGTGTGTGGTCGGATGGTTTGGTTCATGTTTATCTCGATCTACATATCGATCCTATGCGTCCCTCTTCCCAGTGTAAAGTTAATACTTTCCTACCTTTGCCCCCCTCGAATGTAACTTGAGGTTTCTCTTATTCAATACAATAAATTAGTAATAAGATAGTTTTTTTCTTACAACAACATTGAATATGTTCATCGCTGAATGAGACAACCAGTTCGTGAGATGAGCCGACCATCTGGAGGACCATGGAGGACAGAACAATGGAGCCATAAAACCACCTGGTGGACCCAACCAGCCATTTAGAAGGATTCCAAACATCAGTTGCACTTGAGGTCAGACGATCGTCCCAAAGGACCTACCAACTGACCAAGAGATGAGACGACTAGTTCAAGGGTTGAAACGATCTACCCAAATTGACAAGTATAGATATACACCAATAGTAGGTTCTTACATATGATGTGATGATTGACCTAGGTGGAATAATTCCATGTGTCTCAAAGGAGTTACAAGTAGACATGACCATAACCATCACCTTTTGTTTATATTGCATGTCTACGTCGTGGGATATAGCATGTATATGATACAAACTATATATGTGGTGATTGGATATAGTAGATGTATATATATGATATATATAAAACCCCTCAATCAAACATATTAAGCCTCGGGTGCTTTCCAATAACAATACACATGAAAAACTTGTTCAACCAAGCATAGGTTATGCCAAAGCATGGTGCACCTTCTACTTCCTGGAAGTGTGATGGTAGTAATGTAGGTTTTGCTAAAGTGGGGTTTTGTATTAGTTATTGGGTCATTCTTAACTGGTGATTCTTAAACAGTCTAAGCCTAGAAGCATGCAGATGATTATGGAAAAGAGTTGCACATATCATCTATCCAAGGGTTTCATACGATGCATTTGGCATGATTGCCTACCATAATGGTTGATTATGGACACTGGTGTAGGTCGGGTAATAATTGAATCATTTTGGATCTTGGCTCATTAGAAAATTATTTGCTGCAATTTTCTAAATTGATACTTGAGGGTTATCAATTTGAGCAAAATAATGAGAATGATAATGAATTAAAGACCTAATTATTATCACCAAAATTCTAATCAAATCAAATCAAAATGATTTTTTGACAAAATTGCAAATTCTTTTGTAGAATCAAATGGCAACAAACAACAATCTCTTTTCTCTACAACCGATCCTTGAGAAGGACAAACTAATTAGGAACAACTTCCATGACTGATTCAGGACATTGAGAATTGTTCTCACACAGGAGCAAAAGCTCTATGTTCTGGAAATGCCAAACAATAGGAACCACCTCAAAATTGACCAAGGGATGACAAGGATGCTTATAAGAAGCATACTGAAGACATTATAGATGTCAAGTGTTTGATGCTATGCTCCATAAACTATGAGTTGTAGATGCATCATAAGAATATGGGTGTGATTGAGATGGTCACACATCTCAAGAACATGTACCAAGATCAGGAAAGACAAGAGAGATATGTTGTCTCCAAGGTGTTATTCAAATGTAACATGGTAGAAGGTGACCCCATAGGCCCTCATGTGCTCAAGCTGATTGGGTATGTGGAGAATCTTGCAAGAATGGGATTCCCCTTGAGTCAAGAGTTGGTCACTGACATGATTCTGTAGTTGTGCCAGATTCATATAGTCAGTTTTTCATGAACTACAACATGAACAACTTTGACAAAATGTCGATAGAGTTGTTGGGCATGTTGAGAACAGTTGAGGGATATATGAATAAAGACAATCCCAAGTCTATGATAATGAACAACAAGATAAAGGGGAAGTATAAAGGCAAAGACAAAGCTAAGAAGAGTTCTAAATCTAGCCTAAAGCCCAAGTCATCAGACCTCAAAGCAAAAGGTGGTGTGAAGAAAGTAAGAGGCGATTGTCACCATTGTCATCAACCTAGACATTAGAAAAGAAATTTCCCACTCTGGTTAGAGCAACTGAAGAAGAAGAAGAAGAAGGAAGGCACTGAGGCCTCCACTTCAGGTATTAACATTATAAGATAAATTTGATTAATTCTTCATTTTTGTATGTGATACCAAATAGAGATTTAACATACTAATGTGTAAGACCTGACAAGAAATAAAGGCCTTCATGCAAGGACAATTATGGAAAATGTGAAGCAAGGGTTACGAAAGCTTTAGTCAACATTTAAAATTTATCTTAGCCCAATGGGCATGTAATAGATTTGATAGAACTGCTATTTCATTATGTCATCAAATATAAACATTTTACTTTAAAGCATCTTGTATGACAAGGATGATATATCAATAAAATGAGAGACTAATGTTTCTATTTCAAAAGATATGATATTACATGGCAACGCCCAAACATCTATTCTCAAAGTCTTTCATACAAAGATCATTAGATTTTTTTTTCCTAAAAAAAAATCTAATGATCTTTGTATGAAAGACTTTGAGATGAGTGTTTGTAGTGTTAATACTAAAGTATTGTAATTGATAACTCAAGATTATCATTAGCATTAGTAACCTTGGATGTATACATAAGAAATGTATGCCTAGATACATATTGATGTTAATCTAGATTCCCTTTTGTTATTGAACCTAAGGAAACATGCAAGGCCTTATTTACGCACAAAGTGACATAACATCCTTTACTAGATGTAGTGGGAGGATAAGACTTCCATTAGACCTCATACATGTGATGCATAAATATCTTATAGAATGAATACTATAGATAATTACTTATATTTCGTTTCATTTACTGGTAATATGATGGTATGTACTCAGTAAAGAAGAAAAATAAATCTCTTATAGTGTTCAAGGAGAATATAAATGAAGTATGACTTTGATGAAAGTATTAAGAAACTTTGATGATGTCAAATGTTGAATACTTTGCATCAATACCTTGAGAACCTTCAAGAAAGAACTGTGATAAGGAATCACAAGTCAATATGAACGTGATGATGTGTCAGAATGAAGGAATTGTACATTGATGAATCATGATATACCTATCAGTTAATCTAATCTTCTTATCCTCATAAATATAAAGCTATCACTAAAATTATGTATTGTCTGAATGGTTTATTAGACATCATATATGATATGATTTGGGAATGTCCCAATATGTCTAAAGGATTGAAACCTACAATGAGAAAATAGTTTCTTGAAAAGGTTTATCCACAAACCATGATTGTTGAATATTACTATTAATCCCAATCCAATAACAAAAGTGTATTGTTGATAGGATAATTGAGTTCCAAAAGAATCAATGGGAGTTAAAAGTAGAACTCAAAATGTTCAAGATCAACAAAGAGGTACAATGAGAACTAAGAGAATCACTAGTCATTGTGGAAATCTTTTAAATCCCTATACGTTGATGTAACACATTGAATTGCATGAGTAAACAATCATGTAATAGTAGATGTTAACAGATATAAATATAAAAAATTTCTCACATGTATAATGGCCTCTTCAAATCGTATCCCAAATAACCTAATTGTTCCCCCTTAGGATCTAGATAATAAATAGTCAATGTCTTGGGGACAACAACCAGTAACTCCCAATGCTTACCTCTAGTGATAAGAGAGTAAATAATATATAACACAAAATCCACAATGAAATGTAATTTTCTTAAGTAAAAAATATAAGCAAAGTAAACTTACCCAACACTATATGGAGCTATTATACTGCTCTTTTTCGCTTCACCAAAATATTTGAAAGTGATAGAGCAGTATAAGGTAACTGATGTAGGGTCTTCATTTACAATATTGATCAAGGAAGAGAGACACTCCACATGTACTATCGGAGTGGCATCCTAAGATGCCTGCCACTTGCTCAATGCTTCTTAAACATTCTTATCAACTAGCTAATATACCTATACATAGCCAAAAGAAATGCTTTTTGATTCCTGAATTCCCTTTCCAATAACATTCTAAAAAAAGAATAGGTTACCTCAGCTTTTGAAAGTCCCCCTTTTTGGATATGTTTATGTTGTGATGGCCCAAAGAATTCTCTTAGGCCCACTCCAACGCCTGCAACCCTAACATGTCCAGGATGCTTTGGGTTACCGAGAAAAACTACCAATTCATCCCTTGTGCCCTCAGGGATGAACAAGCCTTTCTTCCTCTGCTCGTGAAGCTCCTACTAATCATCATCAATAGAAATTGGTATGTAAACATAACAATCATCAATACTAATTTCTCTAAGAGTTGAATTTTACCATTTTTGCAACCGACTCAGCAGTTGTGGGGTTGGTTATATCTCCTTTTTTGTTTTGCCTCCCAGCTATCCACACATCATGGAGATGTAGAGGTACAGGAGTAGTAGAGGACTCAACAGTCTCAGTAGTAGGAGCAGTAGATTGTTGAACAAAAGACATCCGTAGTTTTTGGTGAACGGCTGCAAAGCCACCTAGACCCATCGTGTGGTCATGCACATTCAGTGCATGCCTTACTCTTTGAGCATCACGCATAGCCTTGTTAGTAATCACATTGATTAGGTTAGTAAAAATCAGGGTCAATCATGAATAGGTGAATTCATAAAATGTCTATTAATTAAATTGGAAGTGACACTTTATACCTTGAATTCATCATTATTTATCTTGGCAACAAACGCCTTCCACTCAGTCGGTTCTAGGTAGTTCCATTGCTCAAGGGCTGACTTCTTCCTCTTATCAGCCTCTTGTATGTATTGTCAGTTGAGTGTTGTCCTATAGTTCCTTAGGACCCTCCCATAATGTTGCATCACATTTTTATGATGTAGGCTTTCATCCAATTCAAATATACTCTACAAAATTTCATATATTTAATAGAGTATTACAAAAAATAACATTCTGCAAAATAGAATTACAAATGATAATATGTCACACATAGTTCTTTCCATACTAAGTCTTTCTTCCATTTTGGAACTGCATGCCAAGATTCTGCATTTACACTACAATGGCTACGAGTAAGAACCCCAAGATATGAAACAAACGAGTTGTGGTTCATTCCAATTGGATTTCCTGCATGATCAAAATCCACAACCAATTTTTGTCCATTGCCCCTTTGTTGTACCAATATTCCCACTTCCCTAGTCAAGTGGAAAATAAGATGTACCATGATATAAAAGAATGAAGGAGGAAAATACATCTCAAGTTGACATAGGGTAACAACCACTTCTCTTTGCAACTTATCGAGATTCTCAGGTTCAATAACTTTGCTGCATAGACAATTGAAGAAGAAAAAAGTCTGGTGATTGCAAACCTTACATGCTTCAGCAGTATAGATCGAATTGCATGGGCAATATTTGTTGCATTAGAGGGTGACAATCATGAGATTTAAGACCTATCAACTTCAGAGCTTTCATTGATACCAATCTATGGATGGTGGAAGAGTAACCCTGTGGTACCTTAACATTAACCAAGCACTCACAAAAAGCTTTCTTCTCCTTTCTAGAAAACATGTAACAAGGAGGTAAATATGTTCTCCGATCACTACTAACTACTACTGTTAACTTTTCCTTATTCCCATTTCATGTAGGTCCATTCTGGATTTGATGCCATCTTTAGTCTTACTTGGTATATTTAACAGAGTACCAATGATGCTATCACAAACATTTTTCTCAACATGCATGACATCAATACAATCCCTAAATGCCAAAGAACTCCAATAAGGAAGATCCCAAAATATTGACTTATTCTTGAATAAAGATTTGTCACTTTCTGTGGGAATGGTACATTGTGATCTCTTACCAAATTCATTGACAAAGTCTTTTACTCTTTCATAAACAACCTGCCCTAGTATAGGTTTAGGGGCACTCTGTTCCTCATTCCATCCATTTAATGCTTTGCGCAAGCTTCGATAAGGATGGAATTTTAGAAGAAACCTTCGATGACCAAGATATACAGTCTTGCTGCCATGTTTTAGTCATATTGAATCAGTGGTCTCTTCACATATAGGGCATGCTTTGGCTCCTTTTACACTATATCTAGACAAATTTCCAATTGATGGAAAGTCATTAATAGTGATAAACAACATAACATGCAAACTAAATGTCTCTCTACATGAAGAATCATACGTCATCACACCTTCACTCCAGAGTTTCTTTAAGTCATCAATTAGAGGTTCAAGATAAACATTAATATCATTTCCATGTTGTTTAGGGCCCAATATCAACAACGACATCATAACATACTCATTTTTCATACACAACCAGGGAGGAATATTGTATATAACACGCATAACATCGCAAGTGATATGTTGGCTGCTCATTGTGTTGTACAGATTCATCCCATCGCTACAAAGCCCAAGTCTTAGATTCCTGACTTCTTCACCAAATTCAGGGTACAATAAATCAATCTTCTTCCAATGTGGGGAATCAAATGCATGTTGTAGGATCCCATCATTATTTTTCTTAACCTCTACATGCTACCTTAAATTCTCTACATCTATTGGATTGGCAAACAAGCATTGAAACTGTGGTATTATAGGTAAATACCACATCACCTTAGCAGTAGAGCCAGTTTTGGAGTTCCCCAAAGTCGTCACTTTATACCTTGACACCCCACATTTTGGACAATCTTTCAAATCCACATAGTCCGCTTGAAATAATACACAATCATTCGGGCATGCATGCATCTTCTTAGCCTCTATTCTCATTGGGCATAAGATTTTCTTTAACTCGTATGTTGAGATTGGAAGCTCGTTTCCTTGATGAAGAATTTCTTTCAACAAAGACAATAATGACACGAAGCTTTTGTTGCTCCATCTATTGTCAGCCTTCACATTACACAATCTCAACACAACGCTCAACTTTGTTAACTTAGTATATTATGTGTATAACGGTCTCTCAGCATCATGCACAATGTGTCTAAACAAGGAAGGTGGATCAGTGTTCTCTACCCCACAATTATCTAGCATCACATTAATGATGTCTATCCAAATCGGTTCGTCCACATCTATGTCATCAGAGGCAATTTCTTGTTTAATACAAGAATTCTATTGACATCTACTAATCTTAGGTTTGAAATCTCTCCATGTCGGTACCATTCTATATAGCCTTGTACAATCTCATTGCACATGACATGGCTTTTGATTTCATCACCAGTACTGACTTTCAAGTTGTTACCACAATGCGTACATTAACAATAGAACCTATCCCTAGGTTGTTTCCAATGATCCTCTGCAAATATAATAAACTAATTAGGACCAGCAATATACTGGGGTGCAGTGATTTGTAATGGACATCCATGATCTATCCATTCTATGATCAAAGAGAAAACAAGTATTAGGGTTTAGAGTTTACATATTAAGTTAAGGATTTAAAGATTGGGGTTTAGGGTTAAAAGATTGGGGTTTATAATGAATGTGTGTACCACCTATCCCATTCTTGAACACCTAATATCACTAGTAAGTATATAATGTGTATTCAGTTTTCAAGAAAATTTCGACAACATTTCCTCATAGTTCTCCAAGTACACTGATGTACATGGGCAAATGCGCACCAACATACGTACTTAGAGAAAAAACAAGGAAGTGCTGACAAAACATCTTGAAAACTAAATATACATTATACACATACATCCCAAGTGAGATTAAGTGTTCAAGAATAGTCTCAAACCGGAGACTATCCAAAATTTACTCCTAATGAGTAAATCTTAGACAGGATACTAGGCCACCTAAATACATGTAAATATGTTGTCATTCTTATACCTCAGATCATAGTTTCATCATTCATATCCTAGGTTTTATGTAACATCATTTAATTCAATTCATTCTTCCATTTAGGTAAGTTTATTCATGCATCGATCATTAACCCTAATTAATCAATATTAATCAACTATACAATCTTGAAGAACAATTATTGAAAGAAGTTAATCAATCACTAATAAGAGAGAAAGAAAGCAAAATTAATTAATTAAATTCATTCATGCATCATTAACCCTAATTAATCAATATTAAATAACTACACATTCTTGACAAACAATTATTGAACTAAATTTAATCAATCACTAACAACAGAGAAACTAAGTACAAAAATTAAGTTCATTCATGCAACATTAACCCTAATTAATCAATATTAGTCAACTGCACATTCTTGACGAGCAATTATTGAACTAAATTAAATTAATCACTAACAATAGAGAAACTAATTGCAAATCTAATTAATTAAGTTCATTCATGCATCATTAACCCTAATTAATCAAAATATACTTCTGATTAACCACTCACTACAATGATGGGGTGAAGTAGGCAGGCTATGGAGGCGGCTTCCGGAGGTGGAGGTGGTTGTGCCGAAAAGCTAGAGAGAAAGTGGTTGGAGAGGAGGTGCAGGGTGGACAATGGCTGAGGTAGAGCAACGGTGGCGGCCAACTCAGCAGCTAGAGGCGGTTGAGGTAGAGCAACAGTGGTGGCGGCCAACTCAGTAGCTGGAGGGGGACAACAGTGGCAGTGGCTTCGGCATTCTCCCACGCACCCAAGCTCTAGCGTCCTCCCAAGATTCGGAAGTAAAGCAACATCGTGGCGACGACTGGAGGAAGAGCAGCGACCGAAAAGGAAGCGTAGTGGATGGAGGGGAAAATTGCAAGACCATATTTTGTCAAAGAGACCCTAAACCGTGATGAAATAGAGAATGTGGTAGAGAATGGGGAAGCATCTGTTCTGCGCGGGTGCTATTAAGTTAACTATAGTCGTCGAATGTTTACAAAAGCCGACGCCTAATACTAATAGTCATCGATCACATATGAAAAACCAGCAACTAAGTACAAATTTAAACAAAAAAAAGTTGCACCCGGTTAGGGTTTTAGTCGTCAGTTTCTTGATATAACAACAAAAGTCTATTCACATATCGATTCAATAAATTTTGTTTTTGTGTTAAGACCATAGTTGTCGATTTCCCAATACAAACCGACGATGAAGAAGCAAATTGGGGGGAATATATTTTCATGGGGACAAGGTGCAAAAACACCTAGTCGACGGTTCCTTGTCAAAAAATAATGACTAATGAGGGGATAAATTTTGTCTCACGAAGGGTGATTAGTCGTCGGTTTTTTGTACAACTGAATACTAATGAGGGATAAAGTTTTTCGTGGAGACATGGTGTGAAACATGTGTCATCAATTTTGGAAAAATCGACACCGTATTGAAAATTGTATGTCACGGGTAATTTTAGATGTTAGTTTCTTTTCAAAGAAACTGACGTTAAAGTAAAAGCGGTACCCGTGTCTTTTCTAAATTGGCAGGACTTCACATATGGTGATGGTTGTATTACTTAGTCGATGTCGTTGTACTATGGCGTTGGTTTTTTATGTGTAACGGACACCATCAAAGGTGACATTATATATCATTTCTATACTAATGATATGAGGAATAAATGCTTAAATTGACTAAGAATTTGAGATATTGCCATACCCTTAGGAGAATATTGAATAAATGGTTTGGAAATCTAGGTGAACAAGGTGATTGCCAAGTTAAAAATCTCAAATGAGGATATATTTATCTAGTGAATTTTGAATTATATAGGAATAAGATTGAAATGTAGTGATGAAAATGATTGATGCAAGAGTTGGAGTACCAAATAAAATTAAAGCATGCTTAACTTGATGACCAAGATTGAACAACCCAGCTAGATGAACTAGAGTTAGTTGAGATGAAGGGTTTGGTGGAAAAGCCTTAGACACATCTGATAAATGTGAATGGTGGAATCCGATAAGAAAATCATATTTTGTTCCTGAGGATTCGTCCTTAAGGACTAAGAAGCTCATGCTTCTCAGTATATGGTACACCCTGGCACCACAAAGATGTTTAAAGACTTACGGTGATATTGTGGTAGCCTAGAATGAACAGAGTCATAGGAACTATGTGGACAATTGTCTCACGTGCTAGCTGGTGAAAGGCTGAACACTGATGACCCAGTAGGTTCGTACAACCAATTGAGATTCCTAAGTATAAATGGGACCATATCATAATGGACTTTGTTGTGAGCCCCCCTAAGACAAAGAAGGTCCTGATGTAATATGGGTTGTGCTTGATCGCCTAAATGAATCAACATTTTTCCTCACCTTAAGGATAATTTCCAAGATGATAGACCTAGCTGAACTATATGTTAGAGAAATAGTTCGTCTACATGGTGTTCCGAGTACGATAATTTCTGATCGTGACCCTAAGTTCCCCTCTAATATATGTAAGCAAGTGCATGATGAACTCGATGCTAGATTGAAGTTTATCACAACTTATCATCCCCAGAATGACGGACAGTCAGAAAGAACAATCCAAACTTTAGAGGATTTGTTAAGAGCATGTGTATTTAATTGGGGTGGATCACGGGAGCAGTAATTGTCCTTAGATAATTTTCTTATAATAATAGTTACCAAGCCAGTAGTGGGATGCCTCCATATGAAGCTCTTTATGGGAGGTCATGTTGGTTACTTCTTCACTAGGATGATGTCGGTGAGAAGATCTTGCTAAGGTCAGAAGAACTGTAGTTGTATGGTGATAAAGATACTTTGTTCAAGCGAAGGCTAAGGAGGCTCCATGATTGACAGAAGTAATATGCTGATGCGAAGCGTACTAACTTTCACTTCATTGTAGGTGAACATGTGTTTCTTAAAATCCGACCCCTCCGAGCTATAAATAAGAACATAAGAAAGTTGAGTCCCCAATATGTGGGTCTGTTTAAAATTTTAGAATGGATTGGTGAAGCTACTTATCGTTAGCCTTACCCCCTCAATATAGTATGATGTGTCCTCTATGTGAAGGATATGAGCTATGTGATGAGCATTGGACCTATTAAGCCCCAAGGGAGAGTGGCATACCCTGATTCACCTATGAGGGTACTGGATACCAAGGTCAAGGAGCTCAGGAATAAAAAGATAGAGATGGTAAAGGTTTTTTGGAAGCACCATGGAGAGTATGAAGCCACATGGGAGCTGAAGATAGACATGGGAAGTCTTACCTTGAATTGTTTGCTTAATTTGTTGAATTTTGAGGGCAAAATTCCTATAAGAGGGGAAGGATGTTATAACCTCAATTTTTGCTTGTATTTAAATAAATTGAAATGCAATTTCTTCAATAGAAGGGACGTATTGGCAAACTATATGCTTTCATTTAAACAAATGATTTTCCTTTGCAAAATTCCCTTTGCTATGAATTTCTATCTTGCTGCTTTACTAATCCCATAATGAATGTAAGGGAAAAGGAAAATGACAAAATACAACGTTTAGAAAACGGCAGAAAGATAATGGATAGTAAGTAATACACTTGAGAGAATTGTATACACTTATCTAGAAAGTGGTGCGAATGGCCACTATTAATTAGTTTTCATTTGCACATGGTTGCTAATGATAAAAATACTAGGAATAAAGGAAACAGAAGAAAAAGAAAAGAATGTAGAAAATAATTAAATTGATGCATTGAATAAAGGATATAAAGAAGAAACTTGGAGATGAAGAAAATTGTTTTTAAATTTTGTATTTTGGTCTCCAATCTCGCCCACACCTAAATATAAGTATTTAAGGATTTCCTTCAAGATTTGGAAATAAAAGGATAAAAGAGAAAGATAGAAGGAACTATCTAGACCCCAAGTCATAAAGGGGTTTCCTAATAGACTAAATTATCTAGTTACCCAATATGTGACCCATAGTCCATGTACCTGCCTAGATGATATTACTAAAAGCTCTTCCTTTGAGAAGGAGTTGGTTTATCTGAGATCCAATATTAGGTAGGGAGTAAGTAGTGACGTAAAATACTTTACCATAAATGAATGGTAAAAGTATGAGATAAAGATAGATGGATAGATTTTGTTTGGGAAAAGTAATTGAATTACTATCTATACATCTCTCTCTCACCCAACGAAAGGAATTAGAAATCAACCCCATGCCTTCCTTCCTTGAGACCCTATACCTCTCTCACTTCCCCACACAGGATCATCATCCTAACACTAAAGAGGGTATACTAGAAACATATATAGGGATTAACAGGGAACCCTCCTCTCCATGAACGACACCATCGACAGAAGATGCGATAGGGTTCTAGCAAGGCTAACCCAGGCTATTTACTCTAACAACCATCAACAGAGTTCTAGAATCAGCCTTCTACCATGCCACTTGATCACAGTGGCCAAGACCTGCCTGGAGTCGAGGACTCTGCCTTGCAAAGGTGGGCTTTAAAAAGATGCCCGCCAGGGAGCCTGCCTTAGCTTCCTCGCACCAGCCAATCAGTGTGATGGTGGAAACAACTAGGCATGATGCCTAATGGGGAAGGAGGAGCGCACAAGGCATGCCTTCAAGGCTGTTGCCAAGGCTCATGGGGGAGGGTCAGAAGGCCTCTGTCATGGGTAGCTAGAGTTTCTCCAAACCACTCCCTGATCTTCAGGCCTCAGGAGGTGAGGTGGTTGAGCTAACAGAAGGGCGCTGTAGTGGCAAAGTAGATCACAAGAAATAACATGTCTCCTAAACCAAGGATTACTTTACCCCTTCATGCATGTATAAGGTGCAAGGGTATATAGGTCATTCCGACCATTCTTAAATCACGTGCCAACTTCGACGCATTGTTCTTATATGGAGGCAAGCCATTGGGCCATGTCGGATCCGTGTGAAGATGAGGTGATGGAAACTAAACACTGACTTGGCACTACCCTATTGACCCAGATCTATTAAAATTGTGAAATTCAAAGTTAATTATTGGTGACTAGGATTAAGAAAAATTACTTATGAAAATTGATCAAGATAATGCAAGGAATGTAATAAAAATATGATCAAAGCCTAGATATGATTCTAATTCTAAAAAATACCTAAAGGTAGAAACTTTAATGTAGTTGATGAACTAGAACCCTAAGTTCTAAGTTTTTATGATCCTAATGAGTCCAATTGATGTTGATAATGAGAGATTGAACTTTTATGAACAAAAGTACACTTTGGACTCAAATGAACTCAATAAATGAATATTTGATGTGTGAGGACCTTATTATGACCAAAAGTACATCTAATAATGAAAACTAGGGTTTGTCAACCCAAAGAACATAAAAGTCCCAAATATCTATTTCTCTATCTCGCAATTCCTAATATGAGTTAAAAATAATAAATATTGGAACTTTTGCATAAAAGACATCTTTTGGAGTACAATCATGTATATAACACTGGTGCGCTCCCACCAATGGTGTTACACACTACTCAATTGTAGTTTTGAATAGATGCAACCCCGCGGATGGAAGCACATGGTGGATTCACTTTTGAAATTTATAAAACCTAACTTAACACCTACTCACACTAAAACAACTACACTTGCAAGCGCACGAGGTTGTGTCATTGTATAGGAGGTGGAAAGTATAGGGTCGATCCACAGGGAAAAGAGGGGGCACTAGATCTATGTTAGTTTGGCTGGGTTCCTACTGCGGGGACTAGGGTTAAAGGTTTGAAGGTTGTTTTGATTGTTAAACTATTATAGACAAATGAGCGATTAAAGGCAAGAATGAAATCTAAGTTAACCCTAGGCTAGAGTAAGGCTAAACACGCAAGAAAGGATTAAACTAGGTATGAAAAGACAAATTACACTAAGGCAAGCAAGAGAAAAGAAAAAGAGAAATTAAAGAGCTAAACTAACATGAACAAGGCAAGAACAAAGCAAGAAGCTAACTAAGCAAGGAATGAGCTAACTAAGCTGAGCAGGCACAAAACTAGGGTTTTAAGCAATAAAGAGAGGTATGGGATGTTTAGGGGTATGAACTTATCACTTGAGTTGGGGGATGACATATGAACATTGTGATTCCACTTAGATTATCCAAACCAAACAACAAGTTAGAGCCTAATGAATTAACATAAGCTACTAACTGGCCATGGATATGCTAGGTTGTGTATATCGGAACTAGTCCCTAACACCCCCTACTACCCTTACGAGGCTCAATTGGGTTAGGGATTAGGTTCAATTAAATTAGATTCTAATCAATACTAGGTTTCTAGATTAGGCATTCCTAGGGCAATTAGGGGCCGAGGGTAGTAATGGGGAGGTGAAATTAGGGTTTTAGACCCCCAATTCCCCCACATTCTAGCCTTGAGAAGGCTCCATGCTAATTGCATTATCTTTATCTAATATAGCTACTTAGATCTCTCACCTAGGTTTAGGGAGATTTATTAGTATGTAGGAAGTTGGGAGGCAACCTAGGGATCCACGAATTGGACCTAGGGGCAAATCCCAAAATTAACACATATAAGCAATTTGCCTAAATTCCTAGGTGATTCCACACACAAACCAACAAGCAATTCATGGAGAATGAGATATAAATAGAATATAATCATTATCAAATAGAATTACAAAGTTTACATGTCATTTCCCCTCAACATGGTATTAAAGTAACAATTTCCCCCAAACAGCCCACCCAAGGGGCCTAGCTACTCATAACAATGGAAAATACAAAAAGAAAGGAAGAAGAATGAGTAGAGGAGTGAAAATCCATGATGAGCTCAGTGAAGACTCCTCCTTCTCCACCTCCTAGCAGCTATAGCTCGAGCTCCCTCCTCCAAGGTAGGTGAATGGCATGGATGTATGGTGGAAATGGAAGGAAAGTAGGGTTTTGATGGTGGAAATGGTGAAATGGTGGTGGAATGAGGTGGGAATGGGTGGAGGACGAAATGGGGAAGCTAGAGTGGTTTTAGGGTAGCTAAACTCATGCCTCATCCACCACCTAGGTATATTTAGGTGTGGGGGAAGCATTAGGTTAAGTGGGGGCAAAGTTGGTAGAACAATGTAGAAAATCGGGTAAAATTGTGTGTAGCACGACCGTGGTAGGCTGCACGGTCGTGGTGGGAAATGGGTAGCACGACCGTGGTGGATGGGAACGGCCTTGGAAAAAAAATGGAATGAACAGGGGAATTTTGGGTTTTTGGGACTGGTAGCATGGTCGTGCTGGGAACTCCCAAAATGGCCATTCTTGATAGCACGACCAACTGGGTCAATTTTTGAAGATTCTATTGATTGGGGCATGTCCCAAAACAGACATTCCATGGTAGCACTTCCGTTCTGGGGTCCTTCCCCTGCATTTGAGTGTTGAACTTGGCCATCCATGAAGGTTATTGCTCCAATACATCCTTTGACCACTTGGGGTAGGTTTGGAGTGGTTTTGGCCTCATTTTGGGCTCCTCCAAGCCTGAGGAAACCCTAGACTGAAACATATTCTTTCCATTCCATCAAGTAGTGGACAATTTACCTATAAAACATGCAAAAATCCTCCATAAGTTCATTTTATAGAAATATACATCTTGAGGGAAATAACATGTAATCCAACAGGTATAAATGTGATTAAAGTGCACAATGACACAAGATGAAGCCCTAAAATAGGGCTGAATCAAACACTATATCTACGTTTTTGGACCAAGAGAGTAAAGAAGGCAATACATGACATAATGAATATTTGAGGATAATGGAATAATAAAATAGACTTAATAACCTAAATTGGAACCCAAGTCAGTCCTATTAGCAGATTTTGGAATGATGTAGTGACACATGGGCGTTATGCCTTAAATTTCAGGTTGACTTGCTTGGTTGCTTGTGTGGTTATTCTTGATTATTCTTATTTGGACTTCAAGTGCTTATAAGGCATGTATGTGCTTATGCCTATGAATAACCGATCTAGTTTCATGTGGATTTCTCAAGTTTCTCCACATGGTTTGCAAATATATGACTGCTTCTCTATTTATTTCCTTGCAAACTATAAAGTCACTATGGCTATCACTTAATACAAACTTGACTAGCTCATATCATGTACCACCATTGATGTAAGATAAGAAAGTACAGAATGATGAATATTGAAGCCCTCAGATCAAGGAAATTATTAAAAGATTGCTAAGACCTGGGGTAAAGATGTATCACCAAAATTTGGGGCAACAGTGTGGCACCAAAGCCCTGGCGGCAAGTGTGCTGTGTCCATTGTTGGGACAAGATTCCAGAGGTTGGATGTATCTGGATTGAGTTGTCATGATCAAAATACTAACTTTAATTTGTTAAACAATAGTGGATGAATTATGTTGTTACAAGTAAAAGAGAACTTTTATTTCACCCAAATACTGGTATAACTTGTTATACTGACTGTATGTTTTGATTGTCAGCATTTTTAGGATAATTTGCTACTTGTTGGAAATTGGACATTCAAGAAAAGAAGACACTTAAAGCAAACAAATGAATACATGCCCACAGGATATATATAGATGGTATATTTAATGGGTGGAATCTTAGAACCCATATTTTGTATACATTGATGAAAATATTTTTATCTTGTACCAAACTGAGTTCAGTTAGTGAAATTTATTAATTATTTATGATTATGTGCAAAACCATAGATCCTATTTTTGGGATAATAGCTCTCAACTTCCTAAACTTCCTTGATTGGGGGTTGCTGGGGAGTGGGGTCATCACAAATCTAGAGGTAGGAGTCCTTTGGATTCTACTAGGAGGATAATTGCAACCTACAATTCGTGTCTAGACCACAAGAGTGGTACAAAAGTTGTCATGTTCTCTACCCATGGAAAAGACTAGGGGCTGCATAATTATCTTCTAAGGGAAACTAGTTTACATTTGCATTGAAGTGAGTTGTTGTTGTTGGAGTTTCTCCAAGACCATGTATAACTCATTAAACCAACCTCTCTATTTCATAGTAGCGGTCGTGATCTTGCTATTATGGGAATATGGATAGATATTTTTTTTGGTTCCGCTATTATACTATGTGCCTATATTTCCCAATAGGGATAGCGACAAGAGGGCCGAGGAGGTAGAAACTCATTTAAACCAACATGTGAAGTGACCCATCGTTGTCATGTTGGGACAAATCGTAGACTTGAGACAACCAACTGCCAGTAGTATTCTAAGGTGGTGGGTAGTGTGTAAGGCGTGACCCCCAACATTCACATAAGACGTAGTAGTAGGGACCTCTCACATAACTGGTCCGATGACCAAGATAGAAGGTTCTGGTGTAGAGTTCTAGAACTCCTTCAATCTTTTAAAGATCCTAAGCATTCAAGATATACCCTCAGAAAACACCAACATCACAAGGAGCTCAGCTTCAAGAAGGGTAATAGGAGGACAGGCCACCCTCTCAAGAGGTGGTTGTCGGCAACATAATCATGTGCATCCTATTGGTATGTATACCCTAAGAGTGAGTCATGTGATGATTGTATTTGGACATTGTCTAAATGATTTGGTTAATGATATATGTTAGCTCAAATATGAGATGATGATAAAACATTATATATTTCTAAACAATAATATTACTCGATGACATATGGTCTAGATGGAGGAGCTAAACATTTGATCATATGCAAAATTAGAGTAGATATATTCTTTTCAGGTACCTAGATGGATAATACTATCGAAAATGTCGACAACAATAATATTTATGACTAGAATGCATGTTGACTAAGGTCTAAATCTCATTAGTTATGATATTGGATATCAAGTCATACACATAGGTACCTATTAGAGAATAAGTGTACCAGACACACCCACCTTGAAAATAATACATGGAAACCATTGAACGCTAGTCAGAATCATGTCTCAATGTGATAGCGGTGATTGTGGTTCTTTGACCTAAAGTCACTACAATGATCACATGGCATACAATGGACTTTAACACCATTCAATGTGACCTTGAATAAAGGTTGATATAGAAGTGGTGGGGATTTTTGTTAGTGATGTAGATGGAAATTGTTCCTCCTATTGAACTGATATCATGGCCACTGAATAAGTGAGACTATGAGATGTATGGCCATGCTCATGTGAGTCAATATGTGATATTGAGGTCACATGCATCTCAACAGTGTACTCTTGTTCAAAAAACATAGATTGAATATTAAGAGGATGATGAATCCATACCTCATGTTATATCTAGATATCTGTGACTAAAGGAACTATATGATCACTATAACACCGGTAACACATTTAGGTTGAAGTTGTCCTCCAACTTATCCAATAATTTGGGTATCAATGATCTGTTTCTAGATACTGCTTATTTCCCATGAAGTCATAATATGGTTTTAGACATCAATGCCCACATAATATGGAGCCTATAGTGTCGCACACATAGGATGCACTAGAAAAAAAAGTTTAATGATGGAAATGATTTAATTTGGTTACTAAAATGTTTAGGAAATAAAACTAAACAATACTAGATATCCACCCAACTGAGTCAAAATCAAATAATGTGACTGGATAGTCGAGCTGATCAACTGGACAATATCATCTATCCCTTATAGGACCTGTCAGTCGACTGGATGAAAAGTGTAGTCGAACGGTTGGAAAGTGTCACCCAACAGATGAATAGAATGGTTAGTCAACCTACTGATTCAAATCAACTAGTTGGAATGGGTCAAATGATTTATAATAGTCATGGTTACATCCATTAATCATTTCATCAAAATCTAGTCTTATTGTGCCACTAACCCACTACTACAGAAATGGCTTATGAAGTCACTTTCCAGGCGTCGGTTATTAACTTAGTACCGACGCCTAAAACCTACAGCGTCGGTTTAAAACACAAACCGACATATATCGGATAGGAGTGGCCAGACACGGGTATCACTTTCTATTTAGCGTCGGTTCAAGAATAAACAACCGACGCCTATAAACACCCACCAAATCCAATTTATCCAGCGAAAAAAATTAGGTCCAAAATTTAACTAACAACGTCGGTTATTAAATACATAACTGACGACGAAAACCTTTTCGCGCGGGACATTTTTATCGTCAGTTATATTCCCAAAACCGACGCCGATTTGTTTACCCGCGCTGTCCGCGCCAAAATTTATACACCCCTATGGCGTCGGTTTTTTCTTAGTGACTGACGCTGTTATGTTGTAGCGTCGGTTTGTTAAAGAACCAACGCTTAAGGTTAACTTAACTGCACCCACACGAGGGACTCTTCCCCTTTCTCTGTTTCATTCCTGATTCTTCAGTTCGCGTAACTAGGTCCGGCGATTTCTTCTCTGTTGGTGCCGCCGCCGCTCGATTGCTTCTCTGCTGGTGCTGCCGTCGCTCGCTGCTCGTCTCCTCTCCTCGCCGCCGCCCCTGGCGGTGGCTGCTTTGGTCGCCTGTCTGCTCCTCTCCTCTCCTGCTAGGTCTCTGCTCCTGGTCGCCTGCTCACCGCCGCCACCCGTTTGTTGCTTGCTGCTCCGGAAACCCACCCTCTCGCTCGCTGCCGCCGCCGCCCTCTTTCCTGCTCGCTGCTCCTACAGGTATATCCTTTTCCTCCTCTTCTCCGCCATGTTGTGAAATCGCAGGTCGGCACGGCCGTGCTGCGTAGCACGACCGTGGTGGCTGATTTTGTGCCATATTGCTCAATTATGTGTGTATATTTGTGTATTTACTATTTTGTGCTATTTTGTGCTTGCATATATTTGTGTTTAGGGTTTAGGGTCACATGTGGGTCTTCTATTTCTAAATTGATTATGTGACCCTAATTAATACATTATAACAGTATTGAATCGTGTATTTGTGTTGTTGTAGGTGTTGTTGACTTACTGTTCAAATCTTTGATATATGAAATCATGGTTTATTTACTGTTTATTATTTACTCACAAGCATGATTAAATGATGTTACACAAAACTTAGGATATGAATGATGAAACTAGGATTGTAGGTATAAGAATGAAAGCACATGTATTAATTTGTTGGCCTAGAAACCCATCCAAAATTTACTCATTATGAGTAAATATTGGATAGTCCCCAGTTTGGGATTGTTCTTGAACACTTAATCTCACTTAGGATGTAAGTGTATAATGTGTATTGGGTTTTTGAGAAAATTTTGGTAGCATTTCCCCGTTTGTTCTCTAAGTACATATGTACTTAGAGAACAGCAGGGAAATGCTGCCGAAATTTTCTCGAAAACCCAATACACATTATACACTTACTAGTAAGATTAGGTGTTCAAGAATGGGATAGGTGGTACAGATTTATTATATATAAGAATGACAGCACATGTATTTGTTGGCCTAGAAACCCGTCCAAGATTTATACATTAGGAGTAAATCTTGGATAGTCCCCAGTTTGGAACTGTTCTTGAACACCTAATCTCACTTAGGATGTAAGTGTATAATGTGTATTGGGTTTTCGAGAAAATTTTGGTAGCATTTCCCCGTTTGTTCTCTAAGTACATATGTACTTAGAGAACATCAAGGAAATGCTGCCGAAATTTTCTCGAAAACCCAATACACATTATACACTTACTAGTGAGATTAGGTGTTCAAGAATGGGATAGGTGGTACACATTTATAATATATAAGAATGACAGCACATGTATTTGTTGGCCGAAGTTTTAACCATGCAAAAACTCTAATCTGTTAACCCTAGACCCTAATCTTGTTGTAATATATACTTGTTTTCTCTTTGATCATAGAATGGATAGATCATGGATGTCCATTCGCAATCGCTGCACCCCAGAGTTTATTTCTGGTCTTGACCAGTTTATTAGATTTGCCGAGGAACATAGGAAACAACCTGGAGATAGGTTCTACTGTCCATGTAGGCATTGCGGTAACAACTTGAAAGTCAGCACGGGTGACGAAATCAAAAGTCATGTCATGTGCAACGGGATTGTACAAGGCTATACAGAATGGCACTGGCATGGAGAGATTTCGAACCCGAAACCAGTGGATGTCGATAGTAGTGCTTGTGTGGAAGAAGAAATTGCCTACGATGACGTAGATGTGAATGAACCAGTTCCAGTAGACATCGTTGATGTGATGCTGGATAGTTGTCGGGTAGAGCACACCGATCCACCTCCCATTTTTAGAAACATTGTGCATGATGCTGAGATATCGTTATACATAGGTTGTACTAAGTTTACGAAGCTTAGCGCTGTGTTGAGATTGTATAAGCTGAAAGCTAACAATAGATGGAGCGACAAAAGCTTCACGTCATTGTTGTCTTTGTTGAAAGAAATGCTTCCTGAAGGAAACAAGCTGCCAATCTCAACATACCAGGTAAAGAAATTGTTGTGCCCAATGGGAATGGATGCCAAGAAGATACACGCATGCCCGAATGATTGTGTATTATTTCAAAAGGACTATGTGGATTTGAAAGATTGTCCAAAATGTGGTGCGTCGCGGTATAAATTGACGACTTCGGGGGAGTCCAAAACTGGTTCTCCTGCTAAGGTGATGTGGTATCTACCTATAATATCACAGTTTCAACGCTTGTTTGCCAATCCGATAGATGCAAAGAATTTGAGGTGGCATGCAGATGTTAAGAAAAATAATGATGGGATCCTACGACATGCGTCTAATTCCCCACAGTGGAAGAAGATTGATCTATTGTACCCTGAATTTGGTGAAGAAGTTAGGAATCTAAGACTTGGGCTTTGTACAGACGGGATGAATCCGTACGGGACATTGAGCAGCCAACATAGCACTTGGCCAGTCATGCTTATTATATACAATCTTCCTCCCTGGATGTGTATGAAAAATAAGTACGTAATGTTGTCGTTGTTGATATCAGGCCCTAAACAACCTGGAAATGACATCGATGTTTATCTTGAACCTCTGATTGATGACTTAAAGAAACTCTGGGGTGAAGGTGTGATGACCTATGATGCTTCACGAAGAGAGACATTTCGTTTGCATGCTATGTTGTTTTGCACTATTAATGACTTTCCAGCATATGGGAATTTGTCTGGATATAGTGTCAAAGGAGCTAAAGCGTGTCCTATATGTGAAGAGAACACTCATTTAACAAGACTAAAACATGGCGGTAAGACTGTTTATCTCGGTCATCGAAGGTTTCTTCCAAAATTCCATCCGTATCGTAGGAAGCGCAAAGTATTCAATGGATTGAATGAGGAACGAAGTGCACCTAAACCTATACCAGGGGAGGTTGTTTATGAAAGAGTAAAAGACTTTGTAAATGAATTTGGTAAGAGATCACAATGTACTATGGCCACACGGAGTGACAAATCTTTATTCAAGAAGAAGTCAATATTTTGGGATCTTCCTTATTGGAGTTCTTTGACAGTCAAGCATTGTATCGATGTCATGCACGTTGAGAAAAATGTCTGTGATAGTGTCATTGGTACTTTGTTGAATATACTAGGTAAGACTAAAGATGGAATAAAATACAGACTGGACCTATGTGAAATGGGAATAAGGTCAGAATTAACAGAATTTTGTGAAATGGGAAATCGGAGAACATACTTACCTCCCGCTTGTTACACATTGTCTAGAAAGGAGAAGAAATCTTTTTGTGAATGTTTGGTAAATGTTAAGGTGCCACATGGTTACTCATCCAACATCCATAGATTGGTATCAATTAAAGATCTGAAGTTGATAGGACTTAAATCTCATGATTGTCACACTCTAATGCAACAAATATTGCCTATGGCAATTAGATCTATATTGCCGAAGCATGTAAGGTTTGCAATCACCAGACTTTATTTCTTTTTCAACAGTCTGTGCAGCAAAGTTATTGACCCTGATACTCTCGATAAATTGCAAAGAGAAGTGGTTGTTACCCTATGTTAGCTTGAGATGTATTTTCCTCCGCCGTTCTTTGATATCATGGTACATCTTGTTGTCCACTTGACTAGGGAAGTGAAAATGTTGGGACCAGTTTTCTTGCATTGGATGTATCCCTTTGAACGATACATGAGCATTTTTAAAAGTGATGTTCGAAACCGTTATCGACATGAAGGGAGTATTATCGAGGGTTTTGTGGCGAGAGAGGTTATGGATTTTTGCAATGACTTTCTCAGTGGTAATGACACTCCTGATAATGACAAGAATATTGACGAGCAATTTGGCAAAGGAATTTTGGGATCACGTGTGAAAGTAATCAGCCGTGAGAAGTTGGAACAAGGTCACTTGTATATTTTACACAACATGGACGAAGTGAACGTTTATATCGAGGAACATACCAATTTCATCAAGAGACAATATCCTCGAGCCAATACAATGTGGCTTGCTAGAGAGCATAACAAGACATTTATTAAGTGGTTTGAAAATAAAGTCTTACATCAACTATCTCAAACACCAGATGATATTACTGAAACTATCAAATGCATCGCCTTTAAACCAAAATTGACTGTTATGTCTTATGAAGGGTATGACATTAATGGATTCACATATTACACAAAGTGCCAAGATGATAAGAGTGTCGTCCAAAACAGTGGGGTCACCCTTCAAGCATCGACTATGTTTTTTGCAAGTGCAAAGGATAAGAGTCCACGTGAAGCTAAAATGTCATATTATGGTGTCATTGAAGACATATGGGAGTTTGACTACATAGATTTCAGAATTCCGCTCTTCAAATGTAATTGGGTTGATAACACCAAAGGAGTTATAGTGGAAGAATTGGGTTTCACTTTAGTGAACTTTGAAAAGATTGGCGAGAAGGATGAACCATTCATATTGGCATCACATGCGAAACAAGTATTTTATATCGATGATCCTGCAAATGATAAATGGTCAGTTGTTCTTCATGGTAAAAGACAGTTCATTGAAGATCCTATAGATGAAGAACAATACTATGATAAGTATGATGACTCCAGTCCATTCTCAGTTGGGTTGCCAACACCAGCAAATATTGAAGCTAATGATGACTTGTATGTGCACGGAGATCACAATGAAGGATTGTTAATTGATAAAAAATCGCAATATAAGAGGCATGTTTATACAATGTTTTTTTATATGTTTTATTTTTCTGAATGTGAACTTTACAATGTGAATGTGAACTTTACAATGTGAATTTTACAATGTGAATTACTTTATAATGTGAACTTTACAATGTGAATTTCACAATGTGAATTACTTTATAATGTGAACTTTACAATGTGAATTACTTTACAATGTGAATGTGAACTTTACAATGTGAGCTTTACAATTTGAATTACTTTACAATGTAAACTTTACAATGTGAATGTGAATTTTCAGATGGCTGAGCATTCTTCTGATGACCGTGCTGATGATTACAGTGAGGGTGAGGACATCAATGCGTCACCTCACAATGTAAGTTTTAAAAATATATCATATATTTATATCTATATGTCCATTTATAGTTATATCTTGTAAATGTGTTTATTTTGTCAAATTTTAGGTTGATGATGCACATGTACCATCTGAAGCACTTGAGGCACTTGATCAGCAACACCAAAAAGTTGACATGAGAAGGGGCATCACTATGATGAAGAAGTTAATAGCGCAAAAGGGCAATGGACCCAAACTTGTTGTGGATTTTGATAATGCAGGAAATGCATCTGGTGTGAATCGCAATTCATTTATTTCATATCTTGGGTATGTTACTCGTAGCCATTGCGGTTGTAAGATAGATTCTTGGCATAAAGTTTCTAAGGAGAAGAAAGATGTAATATGGAAGGATTTATGCGTGAGTTAATATTAATTTGCAATTATATTTTGTAGATTACTAATTTTTTGGATACTAGTTAATAGCAATTCTAATTTACAGAGTATATTTGAATTGGATGAAAAGTTGTATCGTAAATGCATGATGCAACGCTGTGGGAGAGTCCTAAGGAACTATAGGACAAATCTCACCCGAGAATACATAAAAGAAGATGACAAGAGGAAGAAGATATCCACTGAACAGTGGAACTTCCTGGACAAAGAAGAATGGGACGCATTTGTTGCTTCAAGACAAATGGATGAATTCAAGGTATTAGGCGTCAGTCCCAATCTCATTAATATATGTTGTATTCACCTATTCAAGATTAACATTTATTGTTACTAACCAAATCATTAATGTGCATACTAACTAGGCCCTCGGTGAGGCACAAAGATCAAGGCGTGCACTGAATGTGCATGACCACACAATGGGTCCAAAGAGGTATGCAGGCATTCGCCAAAGACTACAGTCTGAGGCTACTGCTCAGTCTACTGCTACTCAGGAGTCCTCCACTGTAGGTAGCACACCTCTGCCTCGCCATGATATCTGGATAGGTGGGAGGCAAAATAAGAAGGGAGAAATAAGGAAGCCCGCAACTGCTGAGGCGGCTGCAAAAATGGTAAAATACAACTCTTACAACAATCGTTCAAATATTGATTATTTGTGGTGTTTACTTAATTACAAATTTTTGTTTTGGAGATTAGCGGGAGCTGCACGAGCTGAGGAAACAAGGCAAGTTCATCCCTGAGGGAACAAGGGATGAATTGATAGTTGCTCTGGGTAACCCAGAGCATCCTGGACGTGTTAGGGCTACATGCGCTGGTGTGGGCATCAAATCTTTTTTTGGGCCATCCCAGCCCAAAAATGTCCCAAAAGTGGGACTTTCACAAGAAGAGGTAACATATTCTTTCTTTATAATGTTACTGTAAAAAGAGAATTCAATAATTAGAAGCTAACATTTCTTTTATCCATGTATAGGTAGATAAGCTAGTTGATAGGAAACTGGAAGAAGCATTGAAAAAGTGGTAGGCATCTCAGACTGCCACGCAGCAGACAATACCTATCATAGCATCCCACTCTACTCCTATTGCAGAGGTTGGGAGTAATCCTATAGACCCACCACCTAGCACATCCACTGTAAGTATTTTTATGACATAGTAACTAGTTTTTTAATTCAAGATGATATGTTTTCAAGATGATATGTATATATGTATATAACATTCTTTACACAAAAATTTGTAGGGGTTGAAGCCATGCCGTCTAAAAGTTAATGAATATGTCATTGCAGAGGCGTCGGCTTACCCATCCCTACCAGGGGAAATGTTTCACGGGTCTCCATTACCAGCTGGTTGGATTCGTGTGAGCCTGGTACATATATTCCCCAAGTGGATGGATCTTCCATTGCCATACGCCCACCCAGATTGTGAAACACTTGGTGAGGCAGTAGGTGGAGTGATATTGTGGCTAAAAGCGGATGTCATCTTTACTGAAATTGTATGGTAAATTTACATTACGTTAAATTGTTAGTGTGTGTATATGATGTCAGTTGATCTGAAATTATTATATATATACAGGTTAAAAAGAAGACACCCACAACATCTAGGCCTCCACTTCCACCTCCTACATTACCCAGTTGGGTTCCACAGGACCTAACTGTCCCGTTAGGTCCTAACTGTAGGGTTATGGCAATATGGTTAGGCGAACATGATATAAACTGCCCTATAACTGTTTCTATAGATTCAGATGTTGGAGGTCAATCATACGAAAGCAAACTATTTATACAAGATATTTTGGAGTTGTTTCGATATGATTGGCTAAATACATCTGTGATAGAGATATGGATAAGGTGAGATTTTCTTTATACATCCATATACCTTGTGTAGGATCTGGTGATCTGGTTTCTTATTTATTAATGCATGCGTAATTAATACATATTTTGCAGCTACTTAGACAAGATATGTGCAGATTTTGTATTCGAACATGTAGGATTTTTTATTCCATCTTTGATTAGTCTAGTAGCTAAAGACCCTCCGTCAGTTCAACAATACTGCTGTGAGGCTTTTTAAATTTTTGCTCAAAATAAGAAGACGATGATAATGGATCCATTCAATGTAAAGTAAGTTTACTTTGCTTATTATAATTTGGAATTAAGAAAATTACATTTTTATTGTGGATTTTGAGTTATTAATTTTTAACTTTTTTACCTCTAGTGGTATGCATTGGGAGTTACTGGTTATTGTCCCCGAGACGTTCACTGTCTATTATCTAGATCCTAAGGGGAGTAAATTGAATACAAAATATGGACACATAATGAAAATGGCATTATTCTGGTGAGAAATATTTTATTTTCATATCCGTTAACATATGTTATTACATTACTATTTAATTATGCAATGTATTGTGTTACATTAACATGTAGGGGTTTTGATGAGTTCAAAAAGGCTGGAGGAAAGGTCCCCACGAAAAAGAACCAACCAATAATTTGGAAGAACGTGAAAGTATGTTCCCGACTGCAATATATGTATATATTATTTATGTGAACAATGCTTGATTAGTTGTATTTTTTAATATTTTGTATGTTTGAATTTATAGTGTGCCACACAAGACAACGGATGGGCATGTGGATACTACGTGATGCGATTTATGCACATGATTATGAAATATGCCGCAATGGACATCGATTGTATTGCTGAGGTATTATATAGTCTCATTAGATAATATGAAATATATCAATCTTATTTATAGCTCATTAATTATATATATACATCATTCTCTTTACAGGTGTTTACAACTGACCACACTATAGGAAATGCCTTACCAGATGTACATGCTCCCTATACGACGGGAGAATTAAATGAAGTAAGAGAAGAATGGGCAACAACCATACAAGTAGTGGGGGATTTAAGATATAATTGGGATTTTGATAGCGAATAATGACTAAAGAATGATATTTTGTAAATGAATTTCTGAATTATAATATATGTGTGAATGTTTCTACATGTCTGGATGTTTCTACATGTGTCTGAGTGAAAATGAATGAAACTGTTGGTTGCTATATGAATGTTTCTATATGTGAATGTGAAAATGAATGGATCTACAGATTGCTAGCTACATGAATGTTTCTAAATGTGTGAAAATCAAATGGAACTGCATGTTGCATTACTAAATGTGTGAATATCTTTCTTGTTAATTTTGCAGGTTTGTGGCCTGTTGTTGGCTGATATCAATGGATGTCGTAAAACCTGCAGTTCATAACTGAACTGCAGGTTTCTCATCCTGTGACCAGCCATACAGCAGGTCTGCAGACTGACAGAAAAAAAAACAAAAAATAGGCGTCAGTTATTTGTATAAAACTGACGCCACATCGTTACAATGTCGGTTTTTATCTAATAACCGACGTCTATGTACTTAACACCACGGCCATGCTGGCCAACATGGCTGTGGCAGCGGACCAGACACCACAGCCGTGCTGGTCAGAATGGCCGTGGCAGCGGACCAGACACCACGGCCGTGCTGGCCAGCACGGCCGTGTTGGGAGTGATATGACGTCAGTTTTTATCTAATAACCGACGCTAATAGTACCCAAGATGGCACCCTTTCTGTGGCGCGAAGGTATATGGCGTTAGTTTCTTATCTAAAAACCGACGCTTATAGTGCCATGCTGGCGTGTTTTCAGTGGCGCGCGAAGGGTTGTGGTGTCAGTTTTGAACCGACGTGTAACAGCTGGGCTTTTAGCGTCGCCCACATAGGTGTCGCTTAGAAACCGACATTAAAGGCCTTAAATAACCGACACTAAAGGTCATTTATGTACTAGTGACCACATGCCAATCGACTAACTAGACAATCCATCCAACTGACTGGCTATGCCTAGCCAACAAGCTAGTTGACCGATTGGCTATGTGTAGTTTCCATCCATCCAGGAAACTTAACCCTTTGTCATCTAGAGGTTTTGGAAACCCTAGGACTACCACTCCTATATAAAAGTGATATAATCAAGCCTATCAACACACTTCTCATTCACGTTGTGGTAACATGAGAGCCTTACATCTTACCCGTAAAAGAGATATATATCAAGGGAGAAAAGGTTTATGCTAGCACATTGACAAATAATGAGGCTACTCCTTCCAGCCAGCTCAATAAGCACGACGTTGATTTCTCAGTGGTCCACTTGGACTAGTAGAGGCACTGAAGCTTCTCTATTCCTCTAGGAAGATGTCATCAACCATTGTCTATATGTTTCTCAGGAAGGAAGCTCATCTGTGTGCAAAATAATCATTGGACATGCTCCAAGACAAGGTATATCTTGCACCATCCTTCCTATACATCGTTGTTGGTGCAATCTGCTGGTTAAGGAAAATGGAACTGGAACACACTGAAATTTAAGTAATAATTTATTAATATTATGAAAAAATCATATTTTTGAATATAAAATAAATACTTTCTAAAATATGATCATTTATAAGGACCAATTTAAATTATAGTAATATTTTAAATTTTAACATATATTTCAAGAGACAACCCATTCACATCTTCAATTTATGTATGATATGATTTGTATACATTTATTGTAATAAAATACCTTACTTATTCTAAAACACCAATATATTATTGTATATATGTGAGATGATGTCTAGTATGATCTCTCTTGGATTTTAGTAGTCAAAATATTTATTGATAATTAATAATGTAAGAGTAAGTTAATTATAATTTTTGTAAACTATAACATTTATATAAGTCCTTGAAATTTCTCAAAATATTAATATATTTATTATATAATATATCACAAATTTTTGTACTAAATTAGAGTCAGAAAATGTCTAATAAAGACCTAAATAAATTGGTGGTCTAAACAACATCAAAACAATAAGTTAGTAATTTATGTGAGTACTCCTAGGTCAAATTCATCATCCTCTAAAATTTAGTATGAATCCAACTTCATTTCCATATTCGTTTAATGGCTTGAATTCTTAGATTTAAGTTCATTATATTTACATCTATTGCTATTGATGGTTTTCCTCCCCAATCCATATAACGTCTGCATACCCTCTCCACTAAGTTCTCCTATGTACCCTAGCTAGGCCCTACACCAATGACTATTTTTATTTACTTTTTTTCTTCTCATTCTCTTCCTACCGTCCTCTATATTTATTATCTTGTGCCTTCCCATGTTCTCCCCACTGTCTACAACCCTAGTTTCTTCCCTATTGCTTCAACTTATTCTTCATCATTTTTTCTTGCAAGACATCATGAGAAAGAGAAGAGGCACCTCCACCTGCACATTCTCCAGCCAGAGGGACCTCCAATGATGATCACAATGGTCATCTCTCACCAAGCTTCAAACACCTACTCTCTTTCCTCCTCCATCAGTCCTTCCTCATCGCTTCCATGACATGGCCACCCTACCTCTAGGCAACAGGTGGGTCATATGGTATTGCCTCTACTTATAGTGGCACCCGTAGGGCACCATAGTTTGCCTAACAGATGTTGTTGTCTTCTTAAATGGCCACTGATAGTCCATTAAAGCTTCCTCCTCCGAGATGCCTTATTGTTCTTCTCGACAAAACTTTCAACATGAAGATGACTACCTATAAACCATGTCATCATGATGCCTTATCCTCCTTGCACCATCCACCAAGGATACAATGCATCACCTCCTTCTCTGTTGCCAACAAAGGATCATCTAGTCTCCTCTTTCTACATGATGACCCTCAAGAAATCATGAAGTTGATCCCTAAAATCCTAGAAGCACTATGATCCTAAGTCTGAAAAATCTACATATCAAGCTCCCACACAAGCATGGCTAGCTTTAACAAGGAACCACCTCATAGAGAATTCATGAGATCTCACTTCAGATGTTCTTGAACATTGTGAGGGAACTCATATAAAAGAATCAAGGGAGATACCTAATATAATTAGTCAAACCCTTTCATGACTTTAGTGAGCTTACCATGTTAGATATGTAAATGCTAGATAAGAACAAATGTCCATGCTAAACTTGAGCCAGCCTACTCAATGATCTTTCTGGTTTGCATCTTAGTAGCCTCCCCATCCGATGAGGATATGTCCCAACATAAGATCAACCTGATGCATTGTAAAGAGTGAGACCCGAAAGGGGATCCACTCAAATGATATAATAAAAGAGCCATGTAATAATAAAGCAGCGGAAACAAAACTATTACAAAGTTACTTTATGATTCATTTATACAAATGTTCCTCACCATAATAGGTGATTTTACAAAAAATTGAACTAAGTACAACTAAAGCCAGTAGCAAAGGGTGATCTAACCATTCCAAGCTATCCTTAAGTTCAAGTCATGTTGGTGATCATTTTGAGATCTTGTCTTCCAATGTACCTAAACCTGGGTGGAAGGGAACATCACCCATAACATAGGAAACAACATAGAGTTCAGCAAAGGATGAGTATGTACACATAATAAACTTTGGGTATTATATTGGGGAAAAAGTGCAAAAAGATATGTTCCCACAAGGAGGGGGTTATTTGCAATTAGGTAAGTTCAAGAGAAACGTAACAAAAGAAATGAGGCATATAAAATTTCATATTACAAGCATGATAATAAGAGTGTCTTGCCATAACAATAATCCACAGATTCATATTAAAACATTAAACATTTGCATGCATAACAATGTAGACTAAATATACCTAAAACATGTCCAAAACACCATAGGATCATGGCCTAAAAATAAATAAGGGTGGAAACGCACACCCTGGGCGGAAAAGCACGCCATATATAAGTATGGTTGTACATAAGTACCATTATTCTATATATTCTAGTCAAACATGTAGCATGCACAAAATAGAGAGGAAAGACTTGTATTTCAGTCAATTTTTCATTAAAAAGGCATTCATAGCAAGTGGGGTACAAGTACCCTTATAAACAAGGTAGTCCAAAAATGAGAATGATATAATGAGTCAACATCAGGAAATATAAATGTTCAACAATTTAGATTTCATAAGGAATAACAGTTCAAAAGATGCCTCATTAAAATAAAGTAGGTTTTAGTCAAATAATGCCCAAAATAAAATAGAGGATGTACATACCTGATCTTCAGGGCTAAAGCTAACTCAATAGGTATACTTTGTCCATAAATTTAAGATTTCACCCTAAGAACACATTAGCTATGTCAGACGAACTCATGAAAACTTGTGTATATATTCCTAGTATAGATTTTCATATTGTTCTTATCCTAGTCCCAATCACCTAATGACATAATGGAGGTCTAGTCATATTAAGTAGAAATATGATTCTTTAGGTACTTGTTTTAGTTCAAATATCCATTTCAAGATACATATGTTTAAATATATCTAGGGTACATATATGTGTTTGAGGGTAATTCACATTCTTTTGGTTTAGGCCTTGTAGTTTATTCTTTCTATGACTATCATGCGACTCATATTTAGTCAACTAGGCTTGAGCATGCACTACACATTAGGTATTTTTACTAAAATGATCTTATTGAAGAATTTAGGTTCGAAGTGTCTCATGCACTCACATAAGAGTACACAAAACCTCTTATTTAAATATAGGTAAACCAACATGCATACATCATTATACTATGCATTGGTAATAAAAATGTTCATGTTATATGCATGATTTCTCCCGTATAACATTCTATTATGATTAGACCAATCTATATAAATAAGCATCACAGTCCATATTATATGTCAAATTATCATCAAATATATCTATATGCGTATTGGGAATCTTGATTCTCCAATGGATATATAAGGTTTTGAATGTAAGTACTTAACAATTGCATAACGTAACTATATATCAAAGCTGCAACATGTATCTACTAGTGTGATAATTATTAGGGTAGCCAATTGAAATATATATATTATGGTTGAATGTATTCCCTAATATTTTACTACTAATAATCAAGTTTATAACATTTTGAACATAGGAATATGATTTATTGACGTGTGTATACTTGTGTTACCTATACGCCAATCTGTTTACATGCTAGGGTGGTATATATTGCAGTAATTGATTAATTCATACATATGATTAAGTCATAATAACATAGTATCTAATCTAGCAACATATTATACTTAGTTTTCTTTATTTTATACAATTATAAACAACACATAAGAGATTCCTAACCTGTAAGACAAAGGATCAAATTGAGTCTTCAAGTGGCTACCAGATCTGAGGCATATTCAACATGTATATAGCACTTTCTTGAGGTTGCATGCTTTGAACTTATAGCCATGGGTCGAGCTGGATGTGATTCTGGTTGTGATGGTTGAAAAGATGATAATCATGGCCTACTGAAGTGGTGCTCTGGAGGAGGCAGTGGTGTCTAGCACCCATCAGATCTGTCATCAGTACTGTCAATAGGCAACCATGCCCCTTACAGCGATGACAGTGGGTGAAGGAAGAAGGGAGTGGGCAATGGGGCCTAGGGTGATGACAGTCGAAGATTGATGGTGCTCGACTTTCATTGGTGGCAACAATCATGTTTGCATGAGAGAAGGTTGCGCTGCCGCAACAGTGACCTCCATGTTTCTCTCCAGTGGGCCTCCGCACTGCTGGTTTGTGTTTCTATCCAACTACTGAAGGGAAGAGACAGATTCCGCGACCAAGCATCTGATGTGCACAAAGTGGAGGGGGTGACCTTGGAGGAGGTGCCACAACTGATCAGAGGTGGCCTGTAAAGCTACATCACCTCCGCCGACCATTGCACCTAGTGGTGATGGCTCCTGTCTTCCATGTACATGGCACAAGGAGGAGGGTAAGTGGTGGAAACTAGGGGGAATAGAGTGAAGAAGAAGAGAGACATGCGATTGTAAGAGAATAGAGGATGGATGAAGAGGTAGGTAAAGAGGAAGGGGAGGACCAGAGGTGGAAGTTAGCCGATCATCGGTCACATGAGGGGGGTCATGCGGCTGCTAGGCGTAGGCAGGGGGTGTGTTTTCGGCTAGGAATTGTGGAAGAAGGAGGAAAGGAAGAGAAAGAGAGGAGTGGTAGCACCGTTCAGGGTCATAGAAATGGAAGGGGAGTAGGAGATGGGCAGAGTATTGGCGTCGGTGATCTGAGTTGGCCACTGCCTGTTCTACATTGGGAGTGTGACTGGGTCAGAAGTAGGAGTCGTGTGTTATGTAGAGAAAAGGAAGTGGATAGGAAAGATTGGAAGAGAACAAATAGGCAGAGGAAGACTCACTGAGGTGAGGGAGAGAGAGAAAGGGAAGAACCTTTCATGGACAGTGAAACGAAAGGGAGTAAATGATGGAGAAGGGGTGTCGATGACCTGGTCTTGTGGTCACTCATTCATCGTTAGGAGCACGACCAGGTAGTGAGATGGATCCGCAGTCCGCATGCTTTACACAGAGGAAAAAGGAAACCCAACAATGGCAAAAATGTAAATATTACATATATGTAAGCTAATCAT
Source organism: Alisma plantago-aquatica (assembly GCA_963693085.1). Classification (NCBI taxonomy): domain Eukaryota; kingdom Viridiplantae; phylum Streptophyta; class Magnoliopsida; order Alismatales; family Alismataceae; genus Alisma; species Alisma plantago-aquatica. The sequence continues at coordinate 626,090,428 of OY856411.1, forward strand.
TTCGCCAATTAATTGAATGGTTAAATGAGGTCCAATAGTTATGAAAATTGATGTGTATGCTAATTATGATGTGAGCAATTCAAATTTGGTCTTAATTCTCTATTTTAAAGATGTTTACCATTAGATTTCATTAGTTGTTTACCATACATACATATAATGTATTTACTCATTTTAACACTTATTACACTTTAATTTGATTCATTTCATCTTATACCCCTAAGAATATTTTAGAATGTCAAATTAGAGTCAAGCATGGTATTTAGTATATGTGTTCCTTAAGTCTTATTATTGAGTGTATTATGATTATTTTACGTTGCATACCAAATACTAAGGGTATTTATATATCCATAACACCAATTATTCTTAGTGTGCTTTGTATTGTCGGAAATATACAATATGTTAATATAATGGAATAGGACCTTAAAATAAGAGAGATTTAATACATATGTCTAGATTTGAGTATGTTATAACACTCCACCCCTTAAAAGAGATTTTGTCCTCGAAATCCATCCACTGTTGGTATGGAAAACTGAGTTATAAACTTAACCAAGTTATACATTTCTAGTATACTTATTGTAGGGGGTCATATCATACTATTCATGTCACACATATGGTCTACTCTTAAGGTGAAGCCATAAGTCTCCGTGTATCATGCATCCATTAATCTGATCATGTTAGTTGTTGGGCTAGAAAAGATACAACAAGACCTTGGATTATGTTAACCAATTTGTATCAATTTGGGCTACCAGCAATATTATCATAGTTTTTCCATTCTTTGATCATGGTCCACATCATTTTCCTTATCATCATTATCATCATCATTATCATCCATATCTCATCATCATCAACAAAAACAACATCATCATCTACTCATCATCATCGTTATCATCAATATTATCATCATCATCTAGAGGAGAAAACCTAGGTCTTATGTATCCAAGGCTTCTCCGTACTCTCTACACCACACTTAGACCTAGGGTTACATGGTTGATCATGTCAGTCCATGGTTTTTCCACTAAAGGGTTCCTTAATACTCAGACTCCTTGTAGTGGTGACTTGATTCCAAAAACCATCGATAAAATCTGGGAATTTTTTGTACATATAAATTAATAATGAAAATATGTTTGGTGATGAAATCTTTGTGTTAACATTCCAAAAATGGCACCAAAATCAATTCGAGAACCAAGTCAACCACTTTCCTTATGTTGGACATATACTTTATTCAAACATCACTTATGTTCACTAAGAGGGTCTAATTCTTCAAACACCTAAAACGGCATAAGGTTGTATCTCTAAAACATATGCATAGGAGGGAGAAGGGTTTCTCATTGCACACGGTCAACTTCCATCAAATTTAATAAGCATGTCATCCACCATTTCCCATGTCACTCTTAATTATAATTCAACTGCCTCAACTGGATACCTAAGGGAGTCACATGATTATCCAATGTCATAGGAAGAAATTTAGGGTTTCACTGTTACTTGTCGGTTGGAACCTTGATGTCATCACAAGACAAGGTGCACTACATAGTGAAATTAGCCATCTCCTCATTCACTAGGTATTGTAATCACACCATGTAGATATGAGAGGTCAACTCTTAAGAACATTCTACTTAACTCATAGCTTCCATCAACCAATACTCACATATGAGGAATAACAAGCTCATGAGAAGGGTATCCAGTCCTTAAATGGATGGCCTTGGGTATAACTATACAAAGATACTCCATGTTGGAAGCAAGACAAGCCTAACCACAACTTAGTTGGTTCATAATATCACTTAATATCTAAGGAATCATCTCAATTCTAAAATTTCATCGTGATTTTTTTTTTCCATTCATGCATGCTCAGTGCCGAAAGTGGACCTTTGTGAGGCATCCTAGATATAAAACTAAGGAAAGGGTTAATGTGAGAATGGGGTTTAAACATGTCTATGTATGTTCAAGTCAATCTACTCAATATGGTGCTCAACATAAGTTCCTAAAAATTTGGAGATAGTACTCAAATTCTACAAGAGTCAACCCCTATGTGGTGACAAATCTCCCTCCATAAGGTGGGTAGGGGTGATTAGGGTTACTCAAGTTTGAGTCTCAAATACATAGGTAGTTTGGGAAGTGGAACTGGACAACTTAGATAGGGATTGAAACCCTAGTTGGCATCTCTAGACAAATGGATATGCATATTAATACCTATGCATGTTAACTTAACTACCCAACTAAGGAACTATATAGGATAACTTGAAATAGTTAAGTCACCGACTGCTTAGGCTCTGATACCATTTTGTAAAGAGTGAGACCCAAAAGGGGATCCACTCAAATGATATAATAAAAGAGCCATCTAATAAAAGAGCAGTGAAAACAAAACTATTACAAAGTTACTTTATGATTCATTTATACAATTGTTCTTCACCATAATAGGTGATTTTACAAAAACTTGAACTAAGTACAACTAAAGCCAGTAGCAGAGGGTAATCTAGCCATTCCAAGCTATCCTGAAGTTCATGTCATGTTGGTGATATTTTTGAGCTCTTGTCATCCAATGTACCTAAACCTGGGTGGAAGGGAACATCACCCAGAACATAGGAAACAACATAGAGGTCAACAAAGGTTGAGTATGTACACATAATAAACTTTGGGAATTATATTGGGGAAAAAGTGCAAAAAGAGATGTTCCCACAAGGAGGGGGTTATTTGCAATTAGGTAAGTTCAAGATAAACGTAACAAAAGAAATTAGGCATATAAAATTTCATATTACAAGCATGATAATAAGAGTGTCTTGCCATAACAATCATCCACAGATTCATATTAAAACATTAAACATTTGCATACATAACAATGTAGACTAAATATACCTAAAATAGAGCCATAACACCATAGGATCATGGCCTAAAAATAAATAAGGGTGGAAATGCACACCTTGGGCGGAAAAGCACGCCCTATATAAGTATGGTTGTACATAAGTACCACTATTCTAGATATTCTAGTTAAACATGTAGCATGCAAAAAATAGAGAGGCAAGACTAGTATTTCAGTCAAATTTTCATTAAAAAGGCATTCATAGCAAGTGGGGTACAAGTACCCTTATAAACAAGGTAGTCCAAAAATGAGAATGATATAATGAGTCAACATCAGGAAATATAAATGTTCAAGAATTTAGATTTCATAACGAATAACAGTTCAAAAGATGCCTCATTAAAAGAAAGCAGGTTTTAGTCAAATAATGCACAAAATAAAATAGAGGATGTACATACATGATCTTCATGGCTAAAGCTAACTCAATAGGTATACTTTGTCCATAAATTTAAGATTTCACCCTAAGAACACATTAGCTATGTCAGACGAACTCATGAAAACTTGTGTATATATTCCTAGTATAGATTTTCACATTGTTCTTATCCTAGTCCCAATCACCTAATGACATAATGGAGGTTTAGTCATATTAAGTAGACAAATGATTCTTTAGGTACTTGTTTTAGTTCAAATATCCATTTCTAGATACATATGTTTAAATATATCTAGGGTATATATACATGTTTGAGGGTAATTCACATTCTTTTGGTTTATGCATTGTAGTTTATTCTTTCTATGACTATCATGCGACTCATATTTAGTCAACTAGGCTTGAGCATGCACTGCACATTAGGTATTTTTACTAAAATGATCTTATTGAAGAATTTAGGTTAAGTGTCGCATGCACTCACATAAGAGTACACAAAACCTCTTATTTAAATATAGGTAAACCAACATGCATACATCATTATACTATGCATCGGTAATAAAAATGTTCATGTTATATGTATGATTTCTCCCGTATAACATTCTATTACGATTAGATTAATATATATAAATAAGCATCACAATCCATATTATATGTCAAATTATCATCAAATATATCTATATGCGTATTTGGAATCTTGATTCTCCAATGGCTATATAAGGTTTTGAATGTAAGTACTTAACAATTGCATAACTTAACTATATATCAAAGCTCCAACATGTATCTACTAGTGTGATAATTATTAGGGTAGCCAATTGAAAGATATATATTATGGTTGAATGTATTCCCTAATATTTTACTACTAATAATCAAGCAATAACAATTTGAACATTGGAATATGATTTATTGACGTGTGTATACTTGTGTTACCTATACGCCAATCTGTTTACATGCTACAGTGGTATATATGGCAGTAATTGATTAATGCATACTTCTGCTTAAGTCATAATAACATAGTATCTAATCTAGCAACATATTATACTTAGTTTTCTTTATTTTATACAATCATAAACAACAAATAAGAGATTCCTAACCTGTAAGACAAAGGAGCAGGTTGAGTCTTCAGGTGGCTACCAGATCCGAGGCATATTCAACATGTATATAGCACTTTCTTGAGGTTGCATGCTTTGAACTCGCAACCATGGGTCGAGCTGGATGTGTTTCTTGTTGTGATGATTGAAAAGATGATCATCATGGCCTACTGAAGTGGTGCTCTAGAGGAGGCAGTGGTATCTAGCACCCACTGGATCTGTCATCAATACTGTCAATAGGCAACCACGCCCCTTGCGGCGATGACGGCGGGTGAAGGAAGAAGGGAGTGGGAAACGGGGCCTAGGGTGATGACGGTCAAAGATGGATGGTGCTTGACTTTCAGTGGTGGCAACAATCATGTTTGCATGAGAGAAGGTTGCACTACCACAACAGTGACCTCCATGTTTCTCTCCAGTGGGCCTCCACACTGCTAGTTTGTGTTTCTGTACAACTACCAAAGGGAGGAGACATATTCTGTGGCCAAGCATCTGATGTGCACAAAGTGGAGGGGGTGACCTTGGAGGAGGAACCACAACTGATCAGAGGTGGCCTATAAAGCTACATCACGTCCACCGACCATTGCACCTGGTGGTGATGGCTCCTGTCCACCGTGCACATGGCACAAGGAGGAGGGTAAGCAGTGGCAACTAGGGGGAATAGAGTGAAGAAGAGGATACACATGCAATTGGAAGAGAATATAGGAGGGATGAAGAGGTAGGTTAAGAGGAAGGGGAGGACCGGAGGAGGAAGGTAGCCAATCACCAGTCACATGAGGGGGGTCATGCGGCTGCTAGGCGCAGGCAGGGGGTGTGTTTGTAGCTAGGACTTGTAGAAGAAGGAGGAAAGGAAGAGAAAGAGAGGAGTGGTAGCACCATTCAGGGTCAGAGAAATGGAAGGGGAGGATGAGATGGGCAGATTATTGGCGCCGGTGATCCGAGTTGGTCGCCGCCTGTTCTGCACTGGGAGTGCGACTGGGTCAGAAGTAGGAGTCGTGTGTTATGCAGAGAAAAGGAAGTGGAGAGGAAAGATTGGAAGAGAACAAATAGGTAGAGGAAGACTCACTGAGGTGAAGGAGAGAGAGAAAGGGCAGAACCTTTCGTGGCCAGTGAAAGGAAAGGGAGTAAACGACGGAGAAGGGGCTCCGACGACCTGGTCTTATAGCCACTCATTCACCGTTAGGAGCACGACTAGGCAGTGAGATGGATTCGCAGTACGCAAGCTTTACACGGAGGAAAAAGGAAACCCAACAATGGTAAAAATGTAAATATTAGGTATATGTAAGCAATCATTTCACCAATTAATTGAATGGTTAAATGAGGTTCGATAGTTATGAAAATTGATGTGTAAGCTAATTAAGATGTGAGAAATTCAAATTTGGTCTTAATTCTCTATTTTAAAGATGTTTACCATTAGATTTCATTAGTTGTATACCATACATACATATAATGTATTTACTCATTTTAACACTTATTACACTTTAATTTGATTCATTTCATCTTATACCCCTAAGAATATTTTAGAATGTCAAATTAGAGTCAAGCATGGTATTTAGTATATGTGTTCCTTAAGTCTTATTATTGAGTGTATTATGATTATTTTACGTTGCATACCAAATACTAAGGGTATTTATATATCCATAACACCAATTATTCTTAATGTGCTTTGTATTGTCGAAAATATACAATATGTTAATATAATGGAATAGGACCTTAAAATAAGAGAGATTTAATACATATGTCTAGATTCGAGTATGTTACATGCATGGGATTAGGCTCTTGATCTTATGACTTTGTAAGGTAAAAATCAGACTTCTACAACTTTTGTTTCCAATAAGTCAGGTACTAAGTGTGCTATAATAAATTAGATGATAACATGGTTTGAAACCTAGTCACAATAAATTATCTAGACTGCATATTTGTTTAGATCCATCATATAGATACCAATATGAAGAGATACTCGGTCCTATAAATATATGCCTTGGTTTAATCCAATTGATCATAGGTAATTACTTATGATGATGCAATAGCTCAAATAATAATCACTTATCATTTACCCTGATGCAAACCTAATATCATGTATCTATCTATAAATAACCTACTCTAAATTCATGAATGTAAGGGAGAAAGAAACATATGTATATATATAGCTAAAATTTATTTTGAAGTGAAGGGTGAAAAAAAAGGTAAAAAAGATGAATCAAAAGAGAGATGCAACACCAAAATAGGTGAAAAGAACCAAACAAGGGAACAAGTGAATTTATCAATGACTAGCATTTTTTTTAATTTTCTTGACTCAGGGATCAACCCAAAAACAATCTCTCTCGAATAAAGACCATGCTCCCTTATAGAGAGGAGATCCTCGACCCACAACTAAGTAGAGAAAGGGGTCTTTGGGTCTCCTCAGAGGTTGGAAAAGCTTTTCCCGCTAAGAAATTGAGTCATGTAATATCTACGCCATTGAGACAATATATATATATATATGTATGTATATATATGTGTATATATATGTATATATATGTGTATATATGTATATATATCTGTATATATATATATATATATATATATATATATATATATATATATATATATATATATATATATATATATATATATATATATATATATATATATATATATATATATATATATATATATGGATGACTCTAAATGAATACATTCAAATGTAATTGGAAATGAATGAAGCCCTAGACATTGATACCATAGATACATTGGGAAAATTCATTGATGAATAATATATCACTTACTTTAAAGAAAAATAAAACTAATGGGCGGAAGATTTGACTTCATAAGAATTATAATTTCACAGATGATGTTATAACAAAAAGTATATACTTAGATTATAGATCATGTAAATTCACATAAATAATTACATATGGTAATAGGTACACCATAATTCTTATATAAATGTATGACCTTGAATTACTTAAACATATATGGATAAAGCTGATATTTAGAGATTGAATATAACCAATTACAATAGAGATTATTACGATTGAAAACATCAAATATAAATATTGAGTACTAATAATGAATAACTTCATATATATAACCCTATGCGATAAGGACATACATATGAGTAGCATTCCTAGGATTTAAAACCCTAACTCGACACTAGGTAACCAATACTTGTGTGACAACTTGGAATTTTATCTCTCCTCATACATGTGTTATGATTTTCCTCCTTACAGAACTATCTTGCTCTTGACCTCAATTTCATGATTTAATATGCTTTGATGCTAAATTGAATCATCATGGATACATGTCTTTTGTGGTGACATTCCTATTGTTTCTAGACTTAAATTTCAAATCCACAACATGTCACCATTAAGTAACCAACTTTGAACCTCATAAATGTCCTCAACTTACTCCCTAATGCATTTCATGTTGTAGAGCTTCTAATTATCTTTCCAATGATGCAAAAATCACTTTAATTAGCCATTCAAAGCCCAAGTTATGTGTGAATTTACAAATGATTTAATCGAATTTCTAAGTTTTATCCCATAATGGGACCAAAGATGGGTGTGGACCACTTCCCCCACCCTTGCCTTTGGCCCTCAGACCAATCACGTGCTACTATTTTTTGGATTGTGAACACCATCCCTTGGATCCTACAAGCACTGATTAAGCTTCCATATGATGGTAGAGATGTTATCTTCCACCTCCGTACTATGGAAATTGGCCATGGTGTTCCACTCTGCCAACCATTCTGTTTTTCCTGCCTCTTGAGCCAATTGGAGCCACTTTTTCCTATAAAATGCCTCCCCCAACTTTCCCCCTTTTTTCTGCTCTCTGACAACCCTAATACCCCTATTTCTTCAACTCCTCCCTCCTACTTTCAATTGCGGTTGCTGGCCGTGCCCGATTGAAGATTTATTCCTCACCCCTTTTTTCCTCTATTCTGTTGGCCATATGCTCCACACAGATGCGATGGGCCTAGACAACGTCTTCCCCAAGGATGAAGACCACATGAGGCCGCTACGTAGCCACATCGGCACAACCCACCTCCACGATGCCTATGCATAGCACATGAGGATGCAACATAGGAAGGCAGTGGACTACTAATTCGTTACATCAGGTGGAAACAACTCAGATCTGACTAGGATTCTGCCCCCACACTCTATTTGGCTAAGGTCATGCAAGGCCATGAGCGTGGACATGATTTGGTAGATAGGTCCATAATTGAGAATCTCAAAGTAAAAGGGGAGCCCACCAAACTCCTCCCCTGGCCTTGGATCAATATCCATGGGCCTGAAATCCCTAATTCAAAATAAATTATTGCAAAAACCACTATAAATCATCCCTTCAGCCAAATATGACCTTCAAATATGCATTTTTTTATTAGAAACTCGAGGCCTATACTGTTGGGAATTGGAGGAGGCAGAGAAGCAGCGGAAACAAAAAAAATTTCTCCCCAAACCCGGAACAAAAGGAATCGCGTCGACGTCTATATGATAGGAAATAAGGTTTGTGAATCATACCTTGTCCCGAGGCTTGCTCGGCGACAATGCCACGCGCCTTGCGCGGTCTTCACCTCCGGTCTTGGACGGTGTCTGTGCAGCTCCTGGTCGCACTGGGACTGAAGACTCCTCCTCCTACCGGACTGTCGGATGACAGTTGTCCTCCTGAGCGGCAGTGTCCTCCCGCCTCTGAAGTAGTCCACACGGACCACACAGAACTCCACTCTCCTTGTCCCACAAGGAAGTGGAAGGAGTCGCACCCTCCTGTTGACGTACTAGTCGCCAACACACTCTCCTGCGGTCGACTACAACTGCAGTTGTCCTTCCCTTGCTGCACCTCCCTTTGCGGGAAGCACTTGCTCGGGCTCTCTCTCGGTTACCAAAACCAGAGAGAACGACAACTTTGCAGAGCAATCAACTTGCACTGAGTTGTACTCTGAGAAGCCCCCAATACCCCTATATATATAGGCGGGTCATGGGACAGGGTTCTCTGTGCCCAACAATACGGGACTAAAGCAGGAGTAGAAGGGTTCGGGATTTTCCACAAAAAGCAACCATCTCGCAACCTGAACCGATCGGTTCACCACTGAACCGATCATTTGGGACCCTTGAACCGATCGGTTCACTCATGAACCGGTCGGTTGGGGTTCCAGGTTGGTTCCCGATTGACTTTCCTTGTTTCTTTCCCAATTGGTATCGAATACCAATGTTATTCCCAATCGAATTGGGCAACTGAAACGAAAGGAAAATTCTCACCAATCCTACTTTCCCAAGTTGCTCGATTGCACCAGTTGAACCGCTCGGTTCAACACTTGAACCGGTCGTTTCACTTTGTGCATGAGCCGATCGGTTCAACAATTGAGCCGACCGGTTCAGCAACCTCAGCCGACTGGTTCATCACATGAACCGATCGGTTGGGAATGCAGATTGTGCAGAATCAGTTAAATGCGATTTCAATCAATCCGATACTCCAATCAACTCGTCCAACACCTTGAACACTATGATATTGAGCTATCGATTAATTGAGTGTTTAATTGAACTACTAAACTCCTTTAGTAATCAATCTAAACATTGCTTGTGGACAAAACTCCTCTTCCAGGTTGACTCCTATGTGTGTGACCCTGCAGGTCCATTTCACGTTGGCAGTGAAAGTCCATAACACTTATGACTTCACAAGCAATGAGCGGTGCCTAGTCACACATCATTGCTACCCAAGTGAAAGTAGAAAGTTGGAGAACAACTTTCATCCTACAATCCGTGAATGGTGTTACAATGAATGTATAATTCCTTTGTCACTGATATCCAGAATGAACTCGAGGCATGGAACAGTCATCCTGTCAATATTCATTCATTTCCTTGATCTCAGAGTAGACCGAGTGAGATGTGTATGACATCAATATCACATATTGATTCACACGTGCATGCACATGCCTTTCTCAATCCTACTCATCAAGTGGCCAAGGATATCAAACTCCCTCAGGAGGGACAAATCCCATATCTATCACTCACCCCTCAAAAGCCCCATGTGTCAAAGCCACCCAATCATCACCTTTATAACAACCCATGTTTTAGGATTGCGTTTGATGATGTCAAAGTGTACCCAATGACATGTGTTGAGTGCAGTGATTTTAGGTCTAAGAATCACACTCACCACCATCACTGTGAGAGCTGACTGTGACTACCAAGTCATGGTTCCATGTGTCACTCTCACGGTGGGTCTGTCCGGTACCTTGTTCTCTAACAAGTACCTATGTGCTTGGTTTGATATCACCATATCATGACTAATGAGATTCTGTCATCAACCAACACACAATCTAGTCTTTAGTGTTATTGATGTCTATGGTTATTTCCACAATAACAACCGACTAGGGACAAAACAAGAATGTATACTCTTAACATCCGTATGATCTCATCGTTTAGGTCCTTAACCTAAAAGCATACGTCATTGAGTAAAACAATCTTTAGACATCTATCATGTTACACCATCATCTCAGAAACAGTTTAAACATATAGATTGGAAATTGCCTTTATTATTATTATTCAAATCAATTACAAAGTATCCCATTACAATCATCATATGACTTGCTCTATGGGCATACATACCAACAGACTCCCACTTGCACTTGAGCCAGTCACCAAGGAAACGCAGTCCTTGTAACCTAGCATGACCATCATGCTTTTGCTGAGAAAGGGCCTTAGTCAGTGGATCAGCTATGTTGTCTTCAGTTGGTACTTTGCAAATCTTCACATCTCCTCGCTGTACGATCTCTCGTACGAGATGGAAGCGCCGCAGTATGTGTTTGGACCGCTGATGTGATCTGGGCTCCTTAGCTTGTGCAATAGCTCCATTATTGTCACAATAAAGCTCAATTGCATCACAACTACTGGGAACTACACCAAGTTCAGAGATGAACTTCCTGATCCACACAACCTCCTTTGCTGCATTCGAAGCAGCAATATACTCGGACTCTGTAGTAGAATCGGCAACTGTTTCTTGCTTGGAACTCTTCCAGCTCACAGCTCCATTATTAAGGCAAAACACAAATCCTGACTGCGATCTGTAATCATCTTTATCGGTTTGGAAGCTTGCATCGGTGTAACCCTTTACAACCAGCTCTTCCTCGCCGCCGTACACAAGAAACTAATCCTTAGTCCTTCGCAAGTACTTGAGGATGTTCTTTACGGCTGTCCAGTGAGCATCCCCGGGATCTGACTGGTACCTGCTCGTCATGCTGAGAGCATACGAGACATCTGGGCGTGTGCACAACATAGCGTACATGATGGATCCGATGGCTGATGCATATGGGATCCCATTCATACGCTTCCTCTCTTCACAAGATTGGGGACATTGAGCTCTAGAGACGGTAACTCCATGTAACATAGGGATGTTTCCTCTCTTTGAGTTCTCCATGCTGAACCGCTTCAGCACCTTGTCAATGTACGTGCTCTGACTTAGTCCGAGAAGCCTTCTAGATCTATCTCTATAGATCTTAATTCCTAGAATATAGGATGCTTCTCCTAAGTCCTTCATTGAGAAAGTTTTCCCAAGCCAAGTCTTTACCTTCTCTAAGGCTAAGACATCATTCCCCATCAAAAGTATGTCATCCACATACAATATGAGGAATGTGGTCGAGCTCCCACTAACCTTCTTGTACACACAAGGTTCATCTTCATTTTGAATAAAGCCAAACACTTTGACTTCCTCATCAAATCGAAGATTCCAACTCTGAGATGCTTGCTTCAATCCATAGATTGACCTTTGCAACTTACAGACTTTATTGGCATTCTTTGGATCTACAAAACCTTCAGGCTGTGTCATGTACACATCCTCATGTATATTCCCGTTAAGGAATGCGATTTTAACATCCATCTACCAAATCTAATAGTCATAGTAAGCTGCAATAGCAAGCATGATCCTGATGGACTTAATCATGGCAATTGGAGAAAAGGTTTCGTCATAGTCAACACCTTGAATTTGTCGAAAACCCTTTGCAACCAATCTACCTTTATAAGTTTGCACATTGCCATCCATGTCGGTCTTTTTCTTGAAGACCCACTTGCACCCTATGGGTTTTACCCCTTCGGGTGGTTCCACCAAAGTCCATACTTTGTTGGAGTACATGGATTCCATCTCGGATCTCATAGCTTCAAGCCATTTCTCAGAATCTGGTCCCTCCATAGCCTCCACGTAGGTAGTTGGATCATCATCTATGATCAACTCTCCACCTTCCTGAGTCACAAGGTATCCAAACCTCTCAGGTTCAAGGCGAGTCCTACTAGATCTACGAGGTCCTTGTGTTACTTGAGGAGACTGAGATTCCACAACACCTTGTGAATCTCCATTTTCCTCTTGTACATCCACCGGTTCAATGTTTTCTTGTTGGGCTTGAACCTCTTCAAGCTCTACTTTCCTCCCACTGTTTCCTTTGGAAATAAATTCCCTCTCTAGGAATACAGCATCCCTGGCAACAAACACTTTGTTGTCAGTAGGGTGGTATAAGTAATATCCCCTCGTTTCCTTGGGGTATCCAACAAAATAACACTTATCGGATTTGGGTCCAAGCTTATCAGGAAACATTTTCCTAACGTAAGCCTCACAACCCCAAATCTTCATAAAAGACAAAACGGGACGCTTCCCATACCATATCTCATATGGTGTCTTTTGAACCGATTTAGATGGCACACGGTTAAGTGTAAACGCGGCGGTTTCAAGAGCATGACCCCAGAAGGAAATCGAAAGATCAGCAAAACTCATCATTGATCGCACCATATCTAACAATGTGCGATTCCTTCTTTCAGACACACCATTATGCTGTGGTGTTCCAGGAGGAGTCCATTGTGATACAATACCACGAGCTCGCAGAAGGTCCTCAAACTCCTGCCTCAAGTATTCTCCACCTCGATCAGAATGAAGTGCCTTAATACTTTTACCAAGCTGGTTCTGTACTTCATTCATGAAATCCTTGAACCTTTCAAGGGTTTCTGACTTATGCTTCATCAGGTACACATAGCCATACCTACTGAAATCATCAGTGAAGGTAATGAAGTACTGATACCCATTTCTGGCATTAGTTCTAAAAGGCCCACATACATCAGTATGTATGAGTCCTAATAGATCACTAGCTCTCTCACCTTTACCTGAAAAGGGAGTCTTGGTCATCTTGCCCAACAAAAAAAATTCACATGTCTCTATTGATTCACAATCAAAAGAGTCTAGATAACCATCTTTATGGAGTCTAGAAATGCGCTTCTCATTTATGTGCCCTAGACGACAATGCCAGAGATATGTTTTGTTTGAGTCGTTGAGTTTTTGCTTTTTGGTGTTCACGTTGTATACACTTGTCTCTAAGTCTATCAAGTATAGACCATAAGACATAGGGGCACTGCCATAAAAGATCCCATCTTTAGAAATGGAACACTTTCCATTCTTAATAAGAAATTCAAATCCATCTTTGTCCAAACAAGAGACGGAAATGATATTCCTATTTATGGCAGGTACATAATAGCAATTCTTCAACTCTATTATTAGCCCACTAGGTAGAGTTAACTCATAGGTTCCTACGGCACTGGCGGCAACTCTTGCCCCATTTGCAACACGTAGTTCAACCTCGCCTTTCCCCAAAGACCTACTTCTCTTAAGATCCTTCACATTTGAACAAATGTGAGATCCGCATCCGGTATCAAGTACCCATGACGAAGAAGTAGTAAAGTTAATCTCTATCACGTATACACCAGAAGTAGAGATCTCTATCTCTGACTTCTTCTTCCATTGTTCCTTCCATCCTCTCCATGTAGAAGAAATTGGTTTGGCGAGAGAACACTTCTCTCCCTTACTTACCTTCTTCTTCACCAACGCATTAAGCGTACATAGAGTAGATTCTAAGGCTCCTGGTATATCTGGATTGTGCAGAACACTTCCCACAGTCCTCAACCAGTTATGGAATTTATTCTCAATTAATTTGCCCATTTTAAAAGATGATTCTTTTGCCATTCTACAAGAGAAAATTTGCATTTGTCAAAACCTTTTTGATTTGATTTGAATAAGATTTGACGATAGTTAATTAGGCATTTAATTAATTACCGCTCCCACTATTTTGACTCAAATTGATAGCCCTCACCATCAATTCGGAAGATTGCAGCGTACAATCTTCTAGTGGGTCAAGATCCTGAAATCCTCTGAGCCATGGACCAGCTAGGGCTGTCACCCACAACTCAGATCTCTCAGGTAGGCAACTCTTGCCAATTGCATCATATGCAACTCTTGAAAGATGTCATTTGCAACTCTTTGCAATGATCATCTCCATGCCTCAAGGTACTAGATCCCATCTAGATAACCTTGTTAAGTCCGACCCAAAACCAACACGATGAACATGCACCCTACTAGGGCAGACCCACACATTCATCCTTCACGCTTTCACGAGATAGACAGTGCACCACGCTAGGGCGTGCCCACACTTGGTCGATCAAGCTTTTCACGTGTGTCGCATTTGGAAGGCATCTAAAACTTAATATTTAATGAGGGATTTGGTTTTTATATACATATACATATCCAATCACCACAATATATAGTATGTATCATATACATGCTATATCCCACAGAAATAATGCATAAACGATAAAAAGCAATGATTATGGCCATCCTATTTGTGATTCCTCGAGCCAAGAGGAATCACGGTCATCTAGGTCTACATCACATGCAACCTGTACAAGATGAAATTTGTGCCTGCCTTTCTGGGTTTGATCAGCTCATCTCCATGACTGATCGGCTTGCCATCAGGTTCGTTGCTCGGGTGCCACCAGCCGATCGACTGGCGCCTCCAGCCGATCGGTTCACCGGTCATCGTGCATCTCCTCAGGTCGCCATCCGCTCATCTCGTTCGTCGAACCGGCCGTCTGGATCACCAACCGATCGGTTCACTCCTTGAACCGATCGTCTTCAGGTTGTCCGCCGTTCTTTGACATAACAGGAAATAAAATCTATCCTATTTACAATTGAATTGTGAAACCCCGAGTTACATTCGGGGGGAGCAAAGGTAGGAAAAGAATTCTCGAATTATTTCGAGTTACATCAGGAATATGAGAAAGGGAATCGGTGCGCAGACCGAGATGCAAGCAACCACACAAACAACCACACACAGATATAGGGGTTTATAGGCCATAATCATGCTACACATCCACCACAAAACTCGTTTAAGGGCGACGTGTATCGAGTGCATTAATATTACATATCATATATGTATATTAGGGATTTGTGGATTGGACATGTATAAAGCCGATATTATTCGCATCGCATGCAATAAATAAAGGCGACAAACCAAAATCGATCACATCGATAATCCTAAAATATAGAGAGGTCGACCTGGCTCTGATACCACTGTTGGGAATTGGAGGAGGCAGAGAAGCAGCGGAAACAAAAAAATTTTCTCCCCAAACCCGGAACAAAAGGAATCGCGTCGACGTCTATATGATAGGAAATAAGGTTTGTGAATCATACCTTGTCCCGAGGCTTGCTCGGCGACAATGCCACGTGCCTTGCGCGGTCTTCACCTCCGGTCTTGGACGGTGTCTGTGCAGCTCCTGGTCGCACCAGGACTGAAGACTCCTCCTCCTACCGGACTGTCGAATGACAGTTGTCCTCCTGAGCGGCAGTGTCCTCCCGCCTCTGAAGTAGTCCACACGGACCACCCGGAACTCCACTCTCCTTGTCCCACAAGGAAGTGGAAGGAGTCGCACCCTCCTGTTGACGTACTAGTCACCAACACACTCTCCTGCGGTCGACTGCAACTGCAGTTGTCCTTCCCTTGCTGCACCTCCCTTTGCGGGAAGCACTTGCTCGGGCTCTCTCTCGGTTACCAAAACCAGAGAGAACGAAAACTTTGCAGAGCAATCAACTTGCACTGAGTTGTACTCTGAGAAGCCCCCAATACCCCTATATATATAGGCGGGTCATGGGACAGGGTTCTCTGTGCCCGGCAATACGGGACTAAAGCAGGAGTAGAAGGGTTCGGGATTTTCCACAAAAAGCAACCATCTCACAACCTGAACCGATCGGTTCACAAGGGAACCGGTCGGTTGGGGACCTGAACCGATCGGTTCACCACTGAACCGATCGGTTGGGACCCTTGAACCGATCGGTTCACTCATGAACCGGTCGGTTGGGGTTCCAGGTTGGTTCCCGATTGACTTTCCTTGTTTCTTTCCCAATTGGTATCGAATTCCAATGTTATTCCCAATCGAATTGGGCAACTGAAACGAAAGGAAAATTCTCACCAATCCTACTTTCCCAAGTTGCTCGATTGCACCAGTTGAACCGCTCGGTTCAACACTTGAACCGGTCGTTTCACTTTGTGCATGAGCCGATCGGTTCAACAATTGAGCCGACCGGTTCAGCAACCTCAGCCGACCGGTTCATCACATGAACCAATCGGTTGGGAATGCAGATTGTGCAGAATCAGTCAAATGCGATTTCAATCAATCCGATACTCCAATCAACTCGTCCAACACCTTGAACACTATGATATTGAGCTATCGATTAATTGAGTGTTTAATTGAACTACTAAACTCCTTTAGTAATCAATCTAAACATTGCTTGTGGACAAAACTCCTCTTCCAGGTTGAATCCTATGTGTGTGACCCTGCAGGTCCATTTCACGTTGGCAGTGAAAGTCCATAACACTTATGACTTCACAAGCAATGAGCGGTGCCTAGTCACACATCATTGCTACCCAAGTGAAAGTAGAAAGTTGGAGAACAACTTTCATCCTACAATCCGTGAATGGTGTTACAATGAATGTATAATTCCTTTATCACTGATATCCAGAATGAACTTGAGGCATGGAACAGTCATCCTGTCAATATTCATTCATTTCCTTGATCTCAGAGTAGACCGAGTGAGATGTGTATGACATCAATATCACATATTGATTCACACGTGCATGCGCATGCCTTTCTCAATCCTACTCATCAAGTGGCCAAGGATATCAAACTCCCTCAGGAGGGACAAATCCCATATCTATCACTCACCCCTCAAAAGCCCCATGTGTCAAAGCCACCCAATCATCACCTTTATAACAACCCATGTTTCAGGATTGCGTTTGATGATGTCAAAGTGTACCCAACGACATGTGTTGAGTGCAGTGATTTCAGGTCTAAGAATCACACTCACCACCATCACTGTGAGAGCTGACTGTGACTACTAAGTCATGGTTCCATGTGTCACTCTCACGGTGGGTCTGTCCGGTACCTTGTTCTCTAACAAGTACCTATGTGCTTGGTTTGATATCACCATATCATGACTAATGAGATTATGTCATCAACCAACACACAATCTAGTCTTTAGTGTTATTGATGTCTATGGTTATTTCCACAATAACAACCGACTAGGGACAAAACAAGAATGTATACTCTTAACATCCGTATGATCTCATCGTTTAGGTCCTTAACCTAAAAGCATACGTCATTGAGTAAAACAATCTTTAGACATCTATCATGTTACACCATCATCTCAGAAACAGTTTAAAAATATAGATTGGAAATTGCCTTTATTATTATTATTCAAATCAATTACAAAGTATCCCATTACGATCATCATATGACTTGCTCTATGGGCATACATACCAACATATACAGCTAAAATGGTTTCATAGTTTCACTCTTACCTCTATTGGGTTCTCAAATATGCTAATCCTAAGTCATGTTGATATGATTAATGATTTATGTTATCAACCATGCTACCCTTGCAAAATTAATGGTTCTCTTGCTTTTCAAATCTTCATACTAGTAACTTTATTCCATGCTATACTTGTTAAATTCCTTGGATCACCTTAAAGTAAACCTGATGACCTACTTTGATCCTAAAGATGTCTCTTATATGTACATGCTTGATGTAAATTAATCAAGATGCAATCTTTGGCATATTTTGGCTTTCATACAACCATGTAACTTCAGAATTAGTAAACGATATGATGTTTTTTGCCATGTTTGACTAATATATTATACCTCTTTCCCATGATGTAACTCATATGAGTTAAAAACCTAACTTTGTACCTTGATTTGCCCTAAATGATGATACCTAATGTACTTATACGTTTGGATCTATAATCCTTGTTCTAAAGTGAATCCTAAATGTTAAGATCAATATGTTCATCTTTCAATCAGACCCTATAAGTATTTTTGACTTGATTTTACACGCAACATATTCATGTATCCTATAGACTACATAGTACCTAGTGTTACTATGATGTAAATGCATGTTTTGAATGCTGGACTCTAATCATGCAAGAGTGATGTGTTTGTGACACCTATGTTAATTTCAGACTTTAGATAAGTAGTTATCATATTTGTAATACTAAAAGCCAACTTGATCTATCATATGCTCTCAATGCTTCTAAAACTTGGAAATATGACCCTATTGCATGGAATTGATCCAATATGGCTTAATTATGATCGTCATTGTTGAAACGTGATAGTTTACCAAATCTTATGTTTCCTCCACTTCAAATTAGAGATTATCCTTATCTAGTATTACTCATAATGTCGATGGTTCACCTAGACCTAGAGCTAAATGTTTATCCTAGGATTAGGGGAATATCCACATGACTCATATGATGTTTATCTTATCTAACCCTTATTTCTCTAAGACTCCATGTTATTCTCTTGCATTTTAGGCCCCTTTGGGTTGGAACTTTTCTAGAGATCTTATAATATTGTTCATTACTCATAAGGTATGCCTAACCTCTTGACTCTACTATGATATGTCTTGTCTATAGGTATGCACGTATGGATGCTTGGCTAGGTAATTACTTTATTGAGATATTGCTCCTATGATTACTACTTTCATGTTGATTATACTACATTGGCAAACCTTGAACATAATTTAGAGAAATTGATTATATGATCTATGTTGAAATAATGAATAAAGAAAACCTAAACATGCTTTGTATAGAATAATTTCGTTAAGTGTTCTCACCTTGTTTCTACTTCTTGCTTTTGAGATGTTTCTAGATAAAAAACTTTTATACATATTTCTAAATTGTTTACATGCCATTTCATAGCGTACTTAATGCAATAACATTGATATATTTTGTTTATTGAATTTTTAGTTGCCAAGTAAAGATCCGCTACAATCAAGTCTCTAAGATATAAAATGAAACACCAATGGGCTATCTTGAAATAGAAATGGGTACATAATTTTCTATCCCCTTTGAGTATCTTGTTATATCTTGTTGTTACTGCTTTTACATATATATTTCCTGTGTGAAATATTTGTTCCATTCTATGGAAGGATGATGAAGACCACTCATCTTTTTCTTTGTAGCCGTTAGGAGTGTGCACTTAGGGTAATAAACAGTTCCGTGAGAAATGGTATTAGAGAAATACACATAGGCCTCTATATATGTTTAAGGCATAACACATCTTAAGAACCCAGGAGGACTAAAATCCATTCCTTAAAGTTTAGAGTGTCTTCTAGCATCTCATCTCTTCTTTGAGGACCACCTAAGCCACCCAAGAAGATGATGATTAGTTAAAATTCTCATCTCCTCACGTGATTCTTCTCTCTTGACTGTTAATCACATGATTCCTTGATTTTGGAGATCATGCATGGGAAAAACTAAAATTCATTTGAAATCACAAAAGTTGTTTAAAGTGATAATGCCATGATCTGAACTTAAATTGAAAACCCTATTTGGAGCACTTTTGAAAGTAATGTACTCATGTATAAAGTTCATGTAAACTCAATGTTATCAATTAGATATAATGATTTCTATGTTTGAGGTAAATTTCTAATGTCATGAAATGAGATGGAACTCATGTTTTACACCTCATGTTTTATGAGGTCCCTATTGATTAAACCTATGTTGTCCCTATTTTGACCAAACCTCAGACATATAAAAGCAAGACTCACCCTATTTGATATGTACCATGATCATGCGGAAGAATGACCATGGCTTTGGACCCCTAGATTAGGACATGAAGACTTGTTACAAGAGGGAAATCCCTTATTGACTATTATTCCTCTTTGTAGACTCAATCTGGATAATATGATGGACCTAGAACTTAATTTTGACCTATTATGATATAACTCTTCGAGTGTATAATTTCAATTCTTGATTTTGAAAGTTTACACTTACCTTGATTATGTACCTTGTAAAATCTTGAAATAAGGTTGCCCTATTAATGATCTTGATGTTCGACTAGTGATCTTGTGAAATATGATTTGATAGTTGATACTCTCCCAATTTGGATATGTTTGATGGTTCATGACTATTGTGGACTAGCATGTTAGATTAGGGTGGTAGTTGACTTATGGCTCCCCTAATCTCGGTCACATCCCTATTATGCTGCATCTAAACTCTCATCATGTTGATTATTTAGAGTTCTGAAAGGTAACCACTTCAACACAATTTTAAAATCTTGACCTAAGCCCCTACTAGGTTAAGTCTATGACGATATTGATACTTGGTCTTGAAATCTTGATTTGATGATGATCTTGAAATATGGTGATCATGACTATGGCTTGTGGTTGACTTCCTAGAATGACCAAGGTCTAGGTCATTCATCAAACTCAAATACCATGACAATAAAATTGATGTTGATACCATAAAATGTCGCTCGATTGTTTTTCGACTAGTGTATATGGATGAATGATTACCCCTAAAAGGGTGCGTTAACCAATCAATTTAAGAATTGAGGTAATTATGACAACTTGGATTTTCTCTGATATATTCTCTTTATCTCTCTTCAAGAGACCCATCTCACTCAATTTAAATTCAATCACATTACTTAAGTGTTGATGAGCCAATTTGATCACCTCGATGAATTTTTTGGTATGTTCTCTATTTCGAGAAATTGGACTAAGTATTAGATATATCATGTCACCTTCTTACATCTAATATTGAACCTTAAAACCATGATCTTGTAGTTTTCTAATTTACACCATGTTATAGTTGACTCAATTTTGAATCCAAAGGTGCAAAAATCACCTCAAACGGAGGTACCTAGCCCAAGTTTTGATCACTTGAAATTGGTTAAATTTATACTTGATTTAATTGTTTTTTAAGCCTTAATGGGCTCAAACACACCATGCATGGCTTATCAGTCGCCGCTCTCTAGTTGTAAACACTAACACACCTCATTATTTGAACATTGGATCTGAGATCCATCATCAGACGTCTCAAACACCTTCTCCTTCCTTAGTCCGTACATGATGACGCCACTATAGAAGCTCCATCAAATCAGGTTGTCTC
The DNA here is from genome assembly GCA_963693085.1 of Alisma plantago-aquatica. Classification (NCBI taxonomy): domain Eukaryota; kingdom Viridiplantae; phylum Streptophyta; class Magnoliopsida; order Alismatales; family Alismataceae; genus Alisma; species Alisma plantago-aquatica. The sequence goes on from OY856411.1 coordinate 626,111,958, forward strand.
TTACCTCTTTGATCTAATCGACGATGCCTAACTGCTTAGGAGACCCCCCTCATTCTTTCCCCTCATCTTAATCTTGGGTTTTCACCCTAGGGCTCTGCCATCAACTCTCCTTCCCCTTCCCTTGACTACCATGGTTGGGCGATGTTGCCAGCATGTAGTCCACTAACCAGGAAAAGCACCTACTAGCTTTGAAGAACACCAGGGAGGGCAACCGAAAACTTCTCTTAGCACTTAATGACCTCAAGATCCTCTTTTGCGTGGCTCTGACGAGCTTGTCTCGACCCACCGTTGTGGCTAGGCAAGCCTTACACATCGGATCCTGGTGTTTGAGATGAAGGTTGGGTGCTGCTTGATTAGGATCAAACAACCACGAGCACGAGCCCACCGATCCCAGGGAGGTGTTGCTAGAGATGAGATGTGTCGCACAACTGCACGCATGCATTGGCGAGCAAAAAATAGAGATCGAAGGCCACACGATCATGCTGAATCCACCAAGTGAGCGGTCAAGGGCCGTCAGCCAAAGGGCATGGTGCGGACTACCCAATTTCAATCCAAGGGTTGGGATCACGACATAAATCAGGGTAACACTCTCAAGATCAATTTAATATGGTTTCAATACAAAACTTCTAAAATGCATAAATCCCTCCTCCCTTAACCAAATGAGATGCTCCAATATACCAAATTGATCAATTCGATGCAACCTATAGTTTTAGATAGTTCGAAGACCCCAAATCCAATGTTTTTTTCTCCTGATTCCTTGAAAATGACATCTTTATTCATGTTGAGTACATTTACTACACTTTAATAATCAAGCTTTGAGCTTTGATGAACTTTCACAATCCTAATCATAAAATCACTAACTTTTGGTACATCTTTGAATCTAATGGAGTCCTAATCATCCCTATTTCTCTTACACGTCTCTAATTGTACATATGTGCCTAGTTTGGGACTTGGATGATGTAACTTTGCCATAATTGCTACCTCTTACATCGAATGTGACATGTAGACTCAACATAGATTGAAAATCAGTGCTCTTATGCTACCACATGGTACATATATCCATTATTGTACTCATTTGAATATGTTGAGCCATATGGACCTAATTGCATACAAACATACCTTATAAGTGAATAGTTATTCATACATTTAACCAAATGATGTTTTGACTAAATTGTGCACTAAATGCCTCTTTACTCTTGAAATTAGTAACCTTATAACTTTGAAAGGTACTATTGATTATATTTTTTCACTTTTGTGTTATGATTATTACATGTAATCCAAAACCACCTTTTTGAACACTAATGTGTCATATGTGGCTTGAATTGTGTCCTTGTGCTCTATAATTGATACCAACACTTTTCTTATGCCTCCCCCTTCTCAAATAAGGGTTGATATTATGCTTTGAACTGTTAATGTGTATGTACCACCCAATACATATGTTGTTCCCTAATGGTATAGGGGAACTATCTTGATGCTTATATATATATATATATATATATATATATATATATATATATGTATATATATATGAGATGTTGATACTAATGTTGGATTATGATGCCTAGATCATAGGGGAAATCCACCTAATATGGATATATGATTCTTATGTCATAATATTTCTAATCTAAATCATACTTCATGCTTGGATCCCTTGTATCGATGATCCTTAACCTTATCCTTCTCTATTATGAGTCCTTGACCCAAAATTTTGCATATGTGACACAAACCTTGAAATGATCATATAAAATGAATGGAACATGGAAGTGACCTGAAACTTGAACCCTGCCTTCTTGATGACCCCTAATCAATGCAAGACCTTCACCTACACAATAATATGGGGAGAATAAAAACATTCCACAAGGCAATTAAATACATGTCCTCTATGGGTGGTTGTACATAAGTACCTCTACTTTAAATTAAATAGAACTTAATATACTAATAAGAAACATGGAACCGAACTTGGCCAAAACCCTAAAATGCATCTAGTTAGGGTTAATCATGAGAATCTGATACATGTATGTAATCTTGTGATTAATCAGGTGGCTTGTTGCTATATGATCAAGAATAAGTTAAATTATGAAATCTCTGAATAAGGTATGGGTTTTAAATAAGTATATGACTATGGCTTTCTTGTGTGAAATGTGATACATATGTATACTTGTTTACTTGCTCAAATATTTCCATGTAGTAATCTAGTATGTACTCAATGTGTGCCTCATATCATTGTTTTATAACTTGCAAACATAATATATAAACTCCATTATACAATGTTGAAATAGGGTTTTTCTCAATGACTTTGGTCATTGTGGTCTCTCATGTATAAAAGGGTTAGCTAATCTTGAGCATCTTTACATTCCTTCCAATGGGAAATTGATCAAATGCCTTATGATAGATAATGTTGTTATTATTAATGGAATAAAATGGCATAAAACATAGTCTCTCACTTTGATAAATACTTAACTTGTCTATTATTGCTCGCTACTTCTGCAAATGTTTTCAAATTATGCAAATCTTATCTATATGTATCTTTTAGCCCTATAATTGGCACCTCGTGTTCTTGACCCGCCTTTTTTCATGTATTTTATAGGTTCAGATATGGCTAGAAGTTGATGGGCTTGGTGAGCTATATCAGGTGTTCTTGTTGTAAGATTCCTAGTAAACATGAGTAGACTGGTGTAAAGTTGTACTTCAAATTGTAACTAAAATCTTGTAATAAAAGGATGTTGCTTAATAATACTTGTTGAATGTTGAGATTATGACTGGTGCTTATATGTAGTTATCTGTTCATGTATGCTAAGCTTTATGCTTCCACATTTGCACTTTGATAATACCATGCTAGGAATGGATGCCTGGGTCCTATCTCCATTGACTTTATAGTCATTTGGAGTTAGGATTTGGGTAACAAACAGTTCTATGAAAATAACCTTGAATGTCACTCAAAATGCTAAGGATTAAGTATACAAAGTATGAAAGGACATACATTGAGTATAATTCTTTGAACCCAATTATGCCGTCTTAGAGGGACATAAGGAGGAGTCCCTAAGGAAGTGAATGACAATATGTAACCAAGCCCAGGAGGGAAGGTCACTAAGAGGCCAAGCCCGGGAGGGAATGCCATCATGCAGACCAATACTAGGAGGGAAGGTCACAAAGAGGCCAAGCCTAAGAGGGAAGACCACCATGAAGACCAAGCCTAAAAGGGAAGGTCGCCATGAAGACCAAGCCCAAAAGGGAAGAATACCATGCAGACCAAGAACAGGAGGGAAGGTCACTAAGAAGACCAAGCCCAGGAGGGAAGGTTGTCATGAGACCAATGTTGGGAAATAAAGTAAATGATGTGCATCCTACGAGATAGACAAAGTTCAAGTGAAAGAGTTACACAAAAATCAATGTGCATGAATATCAGGGAGAAACCTCAAGAAGAATGTGTATGGAATCTCAATAAAAACTTAGGATGGTAGATCCCTAAGTCACACCTAAGGTATTGAGTAGGAATCTAAGCACTAGCTTTGAAATTTTTGTGGAACCTATGGATTTGATGTCCAAAACTATTTTTGAAAATATTGACTCATGTTTAATGATATTGATATTTATTTGTCCCCTATAATCACTCTATTTGAATCTTAAGATCATAGTCCATATATATATGAGTGATGACTTCAGGTCTCCATATCTCAAAATTTGAAATGATGATTATGTTGACTTGCTCGATTTATGACTTAGGGATGAGCTCTCATATGGACTAGGGTGGGACCTTCCATTGTTTTTAGCACAAAATCACAATATTGACATATGATGTTTGTCTCAAATTATTGAATCATATGAAACTTCAATCTTGGATATATAACCACACCTAGGTCAATGAAGAAGTTAGAACTCTAAACACTGTGATGGAAAGTCATGTTTTAATCTTTATTCAAGAGCTCTATTTGTTTGACCTAATATGATCTATCCTAAATCTGTGATCTATAGGGTAATCTCTCTACATTTATGGCCTATGTAATGATCTACCCAAGCTCACAATCAACATGACTATGTTTTGACCCTGATACACAGTTGCTCGATTTAGAAATATCTTGATGTTGAAGGAGTACCAAGTTGATTATGATATGGAGTATGAGTCCCAATCTCGGTCGATGACTTGATCTAATTTTGGGACACAATTTCTTTTAAGGTGGAAGGATGTGACAACTTAGCATTTTCTCTCTCCTAAAAAATGTGCTATGCTTTTCCTCCTTGCATTATTATCTTATTCTTGACCTTGATTTCATGATTTATTATGCTTTGATGCTAAATTGAATCATCTTCGATACATGTGAATTGTGGTGACATTATTTTTTTTTGGACTTAAGTTTCAAATCCATAAAATGTCACCATCTTGTAACCAATCTTGAACCTAATGAATATCCTCAACTTACTCTCTAATGAATTTTAATTTGTCGAGATTCTAACAATATTTCAAAAGACACAAATATCATTTTAATCAGACATTCCGAGAATAAGTTATGCACTAATAAAGATTGGGTGGGTTTACAAATGATTTAATTGAATTTCTAAGTTTTAGCCCAGAATGGGCCCAGAGATGGGCGCGACCCACTTCCCCCACCCTTGCCTTTGGTGATTTGGGTCATAACCCTCAGACCGTCGTGTGCCATTATTTTGTGGATCGTAAACACCATGCCTTGGATCCAACAATTATGGATCAAGCTTCCATCTAACGATCGAGATGTTATCTTCCACCTTCATACCATGGATGACTGCCATTGTACTGCACTTTGCCAACCACTCCATTTTCTTTCCTCTTGACACAATTGGAGCCACTTTTTCCTATAAAACACCTCGCCCAAGTCTTCCCCCCTTTTATTTTGTTCTCTGACAACCCTAACCCCTCTATTCCTTCAAATTATCCCTCCTACCTCCAATGGTGGTCGCTGACCATGCCCGATTGGGAATTTCTTCCTCACCCCCTATGACATCCCCGGATTTTCTAAAGCTTAATTAGATGTTTGATGTCTAAATTGAAACCTCACCTCAGTGAGAACTCTAATTTAAACACCACACACTAGGCTAAAAAGAAGAAAATTAGAGGAAGTCAGAAGGAAACAATCAATAGCGCATGCATATGAACAATAATAAAACCATACAACACATGTTCATCATTCAACATATAATTACATAATGAATTGTTACAACATTTGATATTACATATTGAACAAAAAAAATTTACATACACATGTACTACCACTAAACTATAGGATCTTAAGACAACAGGTCTATGTATTACCACTAAACTACATGATCTTAAGACAACAGGTCCACCTGTACATCAGCTCACCATAAAACTCACAACTATCTTGGATCTTCAATATCACATGTCCACAGCCTAAACAAAAGATTACATGTGGTACACATCAGCACAATATTCAAGAATAGTGTACTAAGTATGCCTACGTGTCTTTTATATACCTCTCATCATATCTTGGAAATAAGATAAAACTATTACTTGGCAGTTGTAAAGAAATATAAGAAAAAGTGTATACTTGCACAAATATGTTCATTAACAAAAGAGAACATGTATATTTTAAGCACATTTCCATCATATATCTTGTACATCTGCCACTAAAGGTTGTTATGTTTTTAGGCCCTATCATATGACTCATACATCTGGCACTAAGGGCTTTGATGTTACATCTGCCACCAAGGGCTTTGATGTTTCTTCAATGCACTGTACTACCAAAGAGTTTAGTGCTATCATATGATGGATCATAATATTTTATGTTTCATGTATTCATAGACATAAATATGGAAAATCAAGAAACATATCATTCAAGAAAAATCATATCATCCAATATCATATGCCAAGTATTCTACTACACATATAACACAAGCATATTGTATAATAAGCCAAGTAATAGGTAATGGCGTACCTTTCAAAGAGATATTCCTAATCACATATTCCTCATGTCATCTATATCTTTGGTCAACCCTGATTCATACAAGATCATGTATTATCATCAGATTGTCATCATCATACATCTCATCTTAACCCTAATCATGTTCATTAGGGTTTCACTTAGTCCTTGGGATATTATCATTATCATATGTACTTTATTACTTGTCTTATCATCTTGTTGTTATGTTCCTGACTTGGAAATTAGCTTACTGATCTCATATTCCAGATTAGGATACATAATCTAAATATCAAGTTATGTATCATACTTTATACATATTAAACATAGGTTACATGTATTATACAAAATAGGGTTTCATCCCATGTATTAAGGGTCATCTTAATGTAATATGAATTCTATGCATGTAACTGATATCTGTGTTACATCTTAGCTTTAAATTACTGATATGAACTTACTCTATAAATTTTACTATTTATTGAGTATGTATGTATTTATTACATTTTATTTAGGGTTATTACCCCTAACTAGCCATATTAATCAAATTACATGATTTCGTTCATTAACATGACCATATCTGACATCATATGCATCATATACATGAATATTGATTTATTGACATATTTTCATGATTTTAGACCATCATTTGATATTTATTATCTATGAAACAAGTATTTCACAACTTACATGATATTACTGGGATTAGTGCATCAAAAGCCTAATATTATACTTCTATAATGTTCTACATAATTTCCTAAGAATAACATGACCTTATTTGTATTTTACTAATAATTGAGTTCATTTCTATGAATTACACAAGCTCTGAGAATTATTGAAGATTTACCTTTTTGTGGACAATCTCGTCTTGCCACCTGTCCCTAAGGAGACGTGGCCCTTCTCTAGCATGGATTCTCTCAGAGCCGACCACTTTTTTCTCGATTAAGGCTCTGAACCTGGTTCAAGTCTGATTCAACTGGTCTGCCAGGTTCAAATCTGCTGTTAGATCCACAGATTTGCTAGCCCGAGAAAAACTCCCTTTGCTCACGTCTTGAGCAACCAGTGTCTACGTGAGTCCTGCGAGACTCTATTCTCCACAAGTGTCACCGTAGAAACCATCTCTGGTGAGCAATTGATAGGGTTTAGGGGCTCCTCGTTGTCTACCAATGGCACCATTAGCTTCAGTGAGATCTTACAGATGACCACAGCTACACCTCTCCTAGTCGTCGGCTGTGGAGCTCCTTCTCCACTAGGGCGCAGCCGCCAGGCCTTGACTGCGGCGGGATAAAGGGGAAAAAAACCTCTTCTCATCTTCATTCTAGATTGAAGCTTTGAAAAGCTTTGTGACACCTTCACAAATCTATGAGACCCTCTGACCTTGACGAGGAGTCCTATTCTAGGATCCCTGAACTCGACCTTCATCTTCAGCCAGTCTTGGATTCGTTGGTCATGGGAGACTCCGTGACATCCTATGAAAATGGCTATGAATGGCTCCTCCCATATCCTTCTTCCTATTTCCTTCCTTGACTTCCTATGATCGGCTCTCTAGCTCCAACTCCTCACTCATTGATGTGACCAGATCTCTGCAGTGGAGAGCCAATGGAAGCGGGGAGCTCGTTCTCCTGGTTCTCTTGGTCATTTGACCCGCTCAGGGTGTCAATCAATTTGTAATGAGGGGGTGAGTCCAACTTCTTGATCACTTCTCCTCATCGCCCCATGATCTTAGAGAGTGGCACTGAGATGGTTGTGGGGTAGTCTGCCCCACTACCTTGCTCTAACCACAAGGTAGGAGATGGCTCAGAAGCCATTGGTCTCGCATCCAAGGGGCACCACCAACGCCCATCAAGGCAGGTCCGCGGCTGACTCGAAATACAGATTCTAGCCACTCGATTAGCTTCAAACATCTAGGATCTATCCTCACAGGCCGCCCTCAACCAAAGGGGCAAGTGACACTCAACTCAAACAAAACATAGGCTAAATAATCAAACCCTTAGTAAACCCATACACAAAGATTTACATTATTTCATGGTAATCAAACCTAAATAACTCCCTCTAGGATACTCCAAATGACACAAAATTTTAACCATGGCTTTAGTATCTCTCAATACATAATCTATTAAAATTTGGTGACAAAACTCATCTATTTGACCATCTAATTAAAAAATACAAAAAGGGATGAACTTAGGGATCTTAATCATGATATAAATATCATTTGACATCCAAACTTTACCAAATAACTTGTGACTCTCAAAACAAATCAACGTGCATGATTCACTTATGTCATTGAAAATTTAAGGATTCCAAAAGTCCACTCCATCACATCCTACACACCTTAAAAGATATTTTGTCCTCAAAATTAAGTTAAAAATCAGCCTTTCACATCATATACATCTTAAAAGAAATTTTGTTCTCAAAATTAAGCCATTCCTTACTCCAAGGAACTTCATGGCATGTTTCATATGTTAGGGTTGCATCCTTATCTTTAGCCATGCATTAGGGTTCCCACATCATAATAACATTTTCTAAAGGAGTTAACCATGTTAACCCATTATATCAAGGTGTCATCAACATTTTATTGAGCTCATTGTTAGAACATGTTCGACATTAACATATGCCTTTAAGGAGGGAGTTAACTATAGTTAACCCACTTTATCCATCTAGATCATGTCAAGGTGTCATAAAAATTATGTTGTGCTAATTATCAAACTATATTTTTCATCTTTATTAAGCATTATGATTAACACCTCATGTAACATGTTTCATTCATACAATCTTATTTTATTGCTCATAATATATTGCAACATTTACTAGTGATTTCACCACAATATTAACCAATGATATCACAGTATCATCATTGTTCATGTACATGGTTAATTATTTATGCATTGATATCTATTAAACCATCTCTAGGTTTCCATCATATCATGTCTATATATCATGTCTCGAGATAAGATCACATTCTTACATATATTATATCAGGATTGTACTAAACAAACTTATACAAGTGGCTTGTTATACATATATCAAAGCTTCTTCTAGTCCAAATAAGGTTCTCCTAACCCATATATATCATGAGAAAAGTGTCATGCTCAGTCTCTCTGAGTTAACTCAACTCTATGAGTATCTCATATGCATATACTTTATCTTTCCTCTATTAGTCTAGGGTTCTTATGTCTACCTCATTGGCACTAGTTGATTGCTTTACAAGCTCTAGCCATGTAAGCACAAACCGAAAACATGCTATGGCATTCTCTTCATAGATCTCTACCCATGACATACTATTTCTCAACTCTCTATCTTATGTACACCACTAGATTCCTACAAGGGATCATTAGCCTGAGCATGAGGCTTCATAGAAACTAATATAGCTTTACCTCCTCCAGGGTCTTGGGACTCTCGCTTCCTCACCCAGATGATAGGTTCTCATATATCCTTATTCACATATGCATATATAACCCGCCTCTCTTTGACTCTAGGGTTTGATCCTCCTAAGGACATCTAGGGTTCAGTATATCTATAGAAATCATGCATTAAGCAACTCAACTCATTCACTCAGGAGTATTATAGTTTAGGACATATCGTATCACATATTTCTCATTATTCTCATATCTTGGAGTTTAAGTTATCTGACCTTCTCCCTCTGGGTCTCACTCTCTCTGGAGTTAACCCTAAATCTGGTCCTAACACTAGAGGTCCTCCTTTGTAAAAGAGCTTGAGGCTCATGTTGATCCATATCTTATCTTAACTTAACGTATCTTATCTCATAAAAGAATGCATACTTGCATCATCAAAACTTATCTCAAAATCCTAAAAATTGAATTAAAGTCCTCAAAGACAAACATAGATCATCATAAACTATCTTATATCATCTCTATAAAACTTAGATCATCATGTAATCTTATTTGAGCTATTCCATCTATCATATATTCCAACAAAGCTCTAGACATCTAATCTAGAACTACTCTCTCTTCTAGATTGATGTCATTCACTTTCACTTAGGTTGCATGACCACCTCCTACTCGTACATGTGTGGGGACACATTTTTGTAATTCTTACATATATAATAAAATATTATATAGCTTTTCTCCAATAAATCAAGCGTCAGAGAAAACAATCAAGGTTCAATCTGATTGAAATAAAAAACCAAATCCAGAAAACAAGTATCCCACACATAGTAGAGAGTATAGTGCCATGAAAACTAGTGAAAAGGGTGAGAACACGGTGTAGGCTGGTGTAGCTACCCAAAACATAGATGCATCATATGTTAAAGGTTTCTCTTCCCGTGATGTATGTCATTTCCAAATAATGCAACGTCCCATACCGCTGCACTATAAGGAAAGAATGACATCAATGACTTTCTATACAACAAGCACCAGTCTAGACCTAGTTCTCAGACATCTAGGTGGTAACCTAGAGGCTAGGTCAGATACAGTCTCTAAAGATGACTAATATAACTCTAAGGATTATTAAGTTCAAGGTTCTTTAGTTTTGTGTTTCATGATGAGATAATGTTAGGCTTTGCTATTATTCATGCTTTGATACCACCTGAGACGTCCCCAGATTTTCTAAAACTTAATCTGATGTGTGACATCTAAATTGAAACCTCACCTCAGCAAGAACTCCAATTTAAACTCCACACATTAGGCTAAGAAGAAGAAAATCATAGGAAGTTATAAGAAAACAATTAGTAGAACATGCACATGAACAATAATAAAACCATACAACACATGTTCACCATTCAACATATAATTACATAATGAATTGTTATAACATTTGATATTACATATTCAATATCAAACTTTTACATATACATGTACTACCACTAAATTACAAGATCTTAAGACAATAGGTCCACCTGTACATCAGCTCGCCATACAACTCACAACTATCTTGGATCTTCAAGATCACATGTCCACAACCTAAACAAAAGATTACATGTGGTACACATCAGCACAATATTCAAGAATATTGTACTGAATAAGCCTACATGTCTTTTATATACCTCTCATCATATCTTGGCAATAAGATAAAACTAGGACTTGGCAGTTGTAAAGAATTATAAGAAAAAGTGTATACGTGCACAAAGATGTTCATTAACAAAAGACAACACATATATTTTAAGCACATTTCCATCATATATCTCGTACATCTGCCACCAAGGGCTTTAATGTTTCTTCAATGCATTGTACTACCAAAGAGTTTAGTTCTATCATATGATGGATTAGAATCATTTACGTTTCATGTGTTCATAGATATAAATATGGAAAATCAAGCAACATATCATTCAAGAACAATCATATCATCCAATATCATATGCCAAGTATTCTACTACACATATAACACAAGCATATTGTATAATAAGCCAAGTAAGAGGTAATGGCGTACCTTCTAAAGAGATATTCCTAATCACATATTCCTCATGTCATCTATATCTTTGGTCAACCCTGATTAAGACAAGATCATGTACTATCATCATATTCTCATCATCATACATCTCATCTTAACCCTAATCGTGTTCATTAGGGTTTCACTTAGTCATTGGGATATTCTCATTAGGATATGTACTTTATTACTTGTTGTATCATTTTGTTTTTAAGTTCCTAACTTGGAAATTAGCTTATTGATCTCATATTCCAGATTAGGATAATATGAATATCAAGTTATGTATCATCCTTTATACATATTAAACCTAGGTTACATGTATTATACAAAATAGGGTTTCATCCCATGTATTAAGGGTCATCCTCATGTAATATGAATTATATGCATGTAATTGACATCCGAGTTACATATTAGATTCAGATTACTAATATGAACTTACTCTGTAAATTTCACTATTTATTGAGTATGTATGTATTTATTACATTTTATTTAGGGTTATTAGTCGTAAATAGACATATTAATCAAATTACATGATTTCGTTCATTAACATGACCATATCTGACATCATATGCATTATAAACATGAATATGGATTTACTGACATATTTTCATAATTTTAGACCATCATTTGATATTTATTATCTATGAAACAAGTATTTCACAACTTAGATGATATTACTGGGATTAGTGCATCAAAAGCCTGATATTATACTTTTATAATGTTGTACATAATTTTCTGAGTATAACATCACCTTGTTTGTATTTTTTTGATAATCGAGTTAATTTCTATTAATTACACAAGATCTGAGAATTATTGAAGATTTACCTTTTTGTGGCCAATCTCATCTTTCCACTTGTCCCTAAGGAGACGCAGCCTGTCTCTGGCCTGGGTTCTCTCTGAGCCGGTCATTTTTTTCTCAATTTAGGCTCTGGACCCAGTTCATGTCTGATTCAACTTAGTCTACCTGGTTCGGATTTGCTGATAGATCCACGGATCCATGGATTCGCTAGCCCGAGCGAAACTCCCTTCGCTCACGTCTTGAGCAGCCAACATCTGCATGAGTCCTGTGAGACTCTGTTCTCCGCAAGCGTCGCCGCATAAACCATCTCCGGTGAGTGATTAATAGGGTTCTAGGGCTCCTCGTTGGCTACCAATGGTGCCACCACTCGATTAGCTTCAAATGGCTAGGATCTATCCTCACAGCCCGCCCTCAACCAAAGGGGCGCGTGACACTCAACTCAAACAAAACATAGGCTAAATAATCAAAACCTTAGTAAACCCATACACCAATATTTACATTATTTCATGGTATTCAAACCTAAATAACTCCCTCTAGGATACTCCAAATGCCACCAAATTTTTACCATGGCTTTACTACCTCTCAAGACATAATCTACTAAAATTTGGTGATAAAACTAAGCTATTTGACCATCCAATAAAAAAATCCAAAATGGGATGAACTTAGGGATCTTAATCATGATATAAATATCATTTGACATCCAAACTTTACCAAATCACTTGTGACTCTCAAAAAAACTCAACATGCATGAATTCACTTATGTCATTGGACATTTATGGATTCCAAAAGTCCACTTGATCACATCCTACACACCTTACAAGATATTTTGTCTACAAAATTAAGTTAAAAACCAGTGTTTCACACCCCTTCGTCCTCTTTTCTCCTGGCCATCATCTCCACACAAATGTGAAGGGATTGGGCAACTTCTTTCCCGAGGACAACAACCACGAGAGGTTGCCACTTGGACACGCTATTGCAACCCCCCTGGAGCCTACACACATCGCATGAGGAAGCAACATAGGAAGGTGGTGGATGGCCAAGCCGTCGGATCAGGTGGCAACAACCCAGATCTGACTAGGATTACACCCCCACACTTTGTTGGGCTAAGGGCACGCAAAGCCATGAGAGTGTACGGGACTTGGTAGCCGGGCCCAAAACAAAGAACCTCAGAGCAAAAGGGGCACCTGCCAAACTCCTCCCCTGGCCTTAGATTAAGATCCATGGGTCTAAAATCCCTGATTCATGGTAAGATATTGTAAAAACCATTATAAATCACCCCCTTAGCCAAATATGCACCTGAAATATGTGTTTTTATGAGAAACTCGAGGCCTAACCAAATTAAATGGTTTCATGGCCTAATTTCACTTGTACCTCTATTAGTTTCCCAAATATGCTCATCATCAGCCATATTGATATGATTAATGACTTATATGCCCAACAATGTTACCCTTGTGAAATTAATGAATCTTTTTCTTTCCTAATCTTCATACTAGTAACTTTATTTTATGCTATACTTGTTAAATGCCTCGGATCACCTTGATGTAATCCTAATGACCTACTTTGAACCTAAAGATGTCTCTTATATGTACATGCTTTATGTAACTTAATAAAGATGCAATCTTTGGCAAATTTTGGCTTTCAGACTAGCACCTAACTTTAGAATCAATAAAACATATGATGTATTGCGCCCTATTTGACTAATATATTATACCCCTTTGCCATGATGTAACTCATATGACTTTAAAACATACTTTTGTACATTGATTTTCCCTATGTGTTGATACTTAATGTACTTATACATTTGGATCCATAATACTTGTTCTAAAGTGGATCCTTAAGGTTAAAGTCAATATGTTCAACTTTCAATCAGACCTTGCAATGTTTTGTAAGTCAATTTTCCAAGGAACATACTCATGTATCCTATTGACTACATGTAATAGCTAGTGTGATCTAAATGCATGTTTTGAATGTTCGACTCTAGTCATGCAAGAGTGATGTGCTTGTGACACCTATGTTAATTTCAAGACTTTAAATTAGTAGTTATCATACTTGTTATACTAAAATTCCAAATTGATCTATGATATGCTTTGAATGCTTCTATGACATGGAAATATGACCCTATTGCATGTAATTGATCTAATATGGCTTACTCATGATCTTGAATGTTGAAACATGATAACAAACCAAATATTATGTTTCCCCCTCTTCAAATAAGAGATTATCCTTAATTAGTATTACTCATAATGTGGATTGTTCACCTAGACCTAGAGCTTAACATTTATCTTAGGATTAGGGGAATATCCACATGACTCATATGATGTTTATCTTATCTAACCCTTTTTTATTTAATACTCCAAGTTATATCTTGTGCATCTTAGGTCCCCTTGGGATGGACCCTCTCTAGGGATCCTATCATATCTTGTACATTACTCATAATGTATGCTTAACCTCTTGACCCTACTATGATATTTTCTTGTGTGTATGTATGAACGTATGAATGCTTGGCTGGCTTATTACTCTATTGAGATATTGTTCCTATGATTACTACTTTCATGATGATTATACTACATTGACAAACCTCGAACATAATTTAGAAAAATCCATTATAAAACCTAATGTTGATATAATGAATAAAGAAAACCTAAAACATCCTTTGTATAGAACAATTTTGTTAAGTGTTCTCACCTTGTTTTTACTTCTTACTTATGAGATGTTTCTAGCAAAGCAAATTTTTATATATATTCTAAAACTATTTAGATGCCTTTTCATAGCATACTCAATTCACTGACATTGATATATTTTGTTTATCGAATTTGTTGTTGCCAATTGAAGATCTGCTGAAATCAAGTCTCTAAGATCTAAAATGAAACACCAATGGGTTATCTTGGAATAGATATGGGTACATGCTTCTCTGTCCCCTTTTAGTACTTGTTATATCTTCTTGTTACTTCTTTTACATATATATTGCATGTGTAAAATATTTTTGTCATTCCATAGACAAACACCCAAATCCACTTACCTTTGGATTTGTAGCTATTAGGAGTATGGACTTAGGGTAACAAATGGTTCCATGACAACTAGGTTAGATCAAATTTTGTATATATTTCTATTTTTGGAATAATCATGTATAATAAATACCCTTTTAGGTTGAGAGAGACTTATTACTAAGCATAGAAATAGGATATGCTGAGGACATCAGGTATGTACTTCTCACTTGATATATTTGGGCGTTTATCTTCTCTTGACACCTTTTTCATCTTGAATGAGACATCATGTTTTTATTAAATCAAGTAATCCTTTGAAAATATCATTGAATATTCTTATGATTAAGTCTCGATGCTATTATACACTTATTCATGTTATTATTTAAGCATCACTTGCCAAAGCTATATTATACAAGAAATAGTGACACATGTCTATTATAGATTAACATATGAGGGGGTATTAGGCCTTAGTTTCACATACCCCATGGGATTAGTCCCAAAATAAGAGGTGTTTTGATTTAGTTGCACACATTTCTTGAGCATAGTCTCTAAACCAGGGGTATTTGGCCATGGTTGCACATACTCCTTGGATTTAGTCCCTAAATAAGTAGTCTGTGGTGGTGAAACTACTTTTTCCCATAATCTTATATATTACTAGTCGGGTTGTTCACATTTATATTGCTTGTTCTAAAGTTATGTAGTATTGCAATTTTATTTCTAGTAAGTTAAAACAATTGATTAATTAAAATTCTCTTGAAATTCCTCATATTGTAATCTTTGCATATGATTCATTGTATCTCTTATTGCAATCTATCTTCTCTTATTTAATTTTAAACCACTTGAACCTTTACTTATCTTCCAATTCTTTCTTCCTATTTCTCGAATAACACTTGTAGTACATACTAGCTTGGTTGATGCCTCTCTACTTTCTTATTTATCTTGAGTATATTTTTATACCCATTTTGGGAAGATATCAAGGACAATACAAGTTGTACCTGAAGACATAATTCCCTAGAACCATTGATTAGGGACCTAAAAGAGGCAGCCATATGTTATCTTCTATTAGTTTACGTACATTGATGTAATCATATAATTTTTAAATATAATTTATTTAATTCATTAGTTAAATGATATCACCAAATATTAGGTATGACTGTTGAAGGATTATTATGATACCATGTTTATCCTTCCACTGCATAATAATTTGAATCCCTTAGAATCAAATTATTATAATGATTACATTAATCCTCTATATGAATGAAATACATGAAAAGAATTAGTGGGAGTCCAATGCTTTTATCACATAAAAGTAAATCCAGGGACCCCCAAAACCCCATCTTTACATGAACAAATTTTTTGTTTCCTCTACCTTTCTATGGCTTAATATTTCTCAATAGTGGTATTAGAGCCATATTAAATAATGGTGTATTAGGATTATATTCATACGATCATATTTTGTTTAATCATTTATTTTGTTGCATATTATGCGAACATCTAAATGGTTAATGTGCATATCTGACTAAATGCTACATACGCTAGGGAATGTTCCCATAGAAGATATGATATATATATGCAAATTATACATGTTACCTTAAAATGTGTTTTGTTGGTGGATGTATGCATGGTTATGGCCAAAACCCCTTGAATTCTTGTGTGTGAATGGTGAATGATTTATTTCCTATTTATAAATTCAATTTTCAAATGGAACCTCAAACCCAATTTCATATAAAGAATGGTTAATTTTCTATTTCTAAATATGAGATCTTTTATGGTAGTGCCACTACATATTATGGTCTTTACTTATTAAATCTTGAGACAAATATATATAACATGAACACCAAAATGATAAAACTTGATGACTCAAACCAAACATACCTTTGACATTGTTTTCTAGGGCACATAAATGAGAAACACTTTTATAAACTCCCTAAAGATAATTATCTAGACTTTTGTGACTTTGAATCAATAGAGACATGCAAGTCTTGTTTATTGTAAAACATGACAAAATCCCCTTTCACTAAAAATAGTGAGAGAGAAATTGGGTCTCATACATACTGATGTATGTGAACCTTTTAACACAAATGCTAGAAGTGGTAACTAGTACTTGATCACAATTACTAATGACCTTAGTATATCTGGCTATGTTTATTTAAAGAAACACAAGTCAAAATCCATTGAAGGGTTCAAGAATTTTATGAATGAAGTATAAAAGCAACTTGGTAAAGGTATTAAAACATTTTAATCTGATCGAGGTAGAGAATACATAAGCCAAGAGCTTGAGGACCTTATGTGAGACTTGGTATTGTATCATTATGGAGTCCACTTGGATAATCACAACATAATAGTGTATCACAAAGAAGGAATCACACCCTCACTAGTATATTTTTACTTCAAGTGTCACTATCATTAATGTCAATTATTATAGAAAACCAATTCTATAGGCCTATATCATCATTTGGTATAACTCAAACGTCACTACATTTCATGTATTTCCCATTAAGAAAAAAGATGGATACCAAATTTCAATAACGTTGATTTCTTTGTGAAAAATTGACGTCTCAGATAGCCCCTAAAATTCAATTTTTAGAGGAAAATTTTGATATAGGCCTACTGTGTTGGTTTTAGGAACCTGCCGACAAAGTCCTTCCCACAAAATAAGTTTTGCCTCCAAATAGGCTTTGTCGTGAGTTTCATTCCAAAGAAACCACACCGTAGATCACACCCATTCTGAAACATTTTACCTCTAAAAACCTATGGTGTTGGTTTTTTTTAAAAGAACTGACGATATAGGGTTCCTGCCACGTTTCTTCAGAAAAATATTTCCCTTCAAACTCAATTATATCATTGGTTCTTTTCTAGAAACCAATGACACATGTCCTAGTGAGTTTGACATTTTTTAACATGAATAAGTACATATGCCATTGGTTTTTTGGTGGACAACTGAAGAAAGAGAGTTAAGTATGTTGTTGGTTTTATGATAGAAACTGATGACTAATGTCTTACTGAGGTTGGCATTTTTTATTAGGGATAAGTACATATGGCGTCAATTTTATACATTTATTCTTATGATTAATCACATGAATTTAATTTATTACGTAGTGTGCTACATATTTAAAATACATTCTTATGAATTCAATGTATAACATATTTAACATATGGTTTGTATTAACCATGCTTTACACGTTTCTAAAAAAGAAAGGCATGGAAAGAATGTGCATGACAACAACTTGGGTCCAGGTGGATACACAATGCAAAGGCAAAATACACTAGAATTTTTTTCTTTTGAATAGACTACTTCAGGATCTAGTGAGTCTTCTATTACTCCCGCACCTTTACTTTTCCATGGTAGATAAATGCTTAGACAAACTGATCTGGAGAAATACCCAACTCCACATTTGCTGAGGTGGCTGCAAAATGGTAAAATTCAACTCTCAGAGTGCATGTTCATTTCTAACCTTGATTGGTATGTTTTATTGACCAATTATTATTGATGATGATTAGTGAGAGCTCTAATAGCAAAGAAAAGAAGGCAAGTTCGTCCCCGAGGGCCAAAGGAATGAATTGATAGTTGATCTGGGTACTCTAGAGCATCTTGGCAATGTTAGGGATATTGGGGCTAGTGTCGGTATAAGATCCTTTTTTTGATCATCAGAGAAGCACAACTCTGTCAAGAAAGGAGGATTGTCATAAGACCAAGTGCAAGATATGATTTCAAAGGGAATAGAGGATGGAACATTGTTAAGGTTCTCAATCTCAATCTACTAAGATGATACCTATGTTGCTCTGCTCTTCATACGAGGTGGACCCCCTACAACAGAGGTGGTTGGGAGTAATCTCATGGACCTGCCAACTAACAAGCCCGGTGTAAGTCTTTCTTAATATAATAGTCTTTTAGATGAATTGATCATATGTTTTTGTTTAGGTGTATATAACACTATATACAAATTTATAGGGGTTGAGGCCAAGATGTCTTTTATTAGAAGAATATGACATTGCACGGGGCAAGGCTTACCCACCCCTTCTAGGTGACATGATTCATGGTGTTCCAATGCCTATCTATGTGGTTTGTGTGTCTATCAGGATTGTCTATGACTCTTAGAAATAGACACCACTTCCACATGCCCACCCAAACCATGAGATGATAGGTGATGCAGAAGGTGGTGTGGTTGCATGGCCCAAAGTGGGAGTTATATATACTGATGTATGTGAATTTTTCATTGAATTTTTATTTGTGATTCTTTTCTACTAGTGTATATAATTGACAATTGATATGAGAATACATATATGCATATTACAACACCTAAGAACCCCCCTACAATTTCTCCTCCACTTTGTCCTCCAACTATTCAATTACCTTCTTGGATTGCAAAGGACCTATTTGACTCTCTAGGTCCTAGGTGCATGGAGTTGGCACTATGGCTAAGTGAATTAGAACAAGGTTTGACTATGAGGGTCCATATTAAGGTGGACAATACATGTCAAGTTCACTATACTAGAGTATTCTTGTCAGATATTGTGGAGTTGTTTACTTATGCATGGTTAAATACAACCGTGATATAACTTTGGTTCTGGTGAGATCTTACAGTTGTATACCTCATTTTATATATACTAATCTATTTTCTTATATGTTGATGTATACATATATGTTTTGCATTAACTTATATAGGGTGTGTGGAGAGTTTACACTAACCAATGTGGCATTCGTAGTTCCATCATTGATTAGCCGTGTAGATAAAGACCCAAAATTTATTTGTGGTTACTACTCTACTAATTTAAATATTTTTGGTAATGTGAAAAAGAGTGTGACTATAGATCTCCATTTAAATATTGTTGGTAATGCGAAAAAAGCATGATTCTAGCTCATTTTAATGTTGGGTAAGTTTTGAGCACTTTTCTTATAACTTTGACTTATGAATTACATTTCATTTTTGATTTTGAGTTATCTTTTGTTTACCTTCTTTTCACTCAATAATAATCATTGGGTGTTGTTGGAAATTGTCCCTGAGACACTAATCATGTATTATCTAGATCCTTCCAGTGACAAAGAAAATTTTTGTATCCATCAAATATATTATTCTCTCCATTATTAATTACATGACTATTTACTTATTCAATTAAATGTGTTACTTTAATTTGTAGGACTATAAAGATTTTAAAAAGGCCGAAGGAAAGGTAGATAAGAAAAAGAAATTATTAAGTTGGAAGAATGTTGAGGTAGTTTTCAGACTCCACTGCATATATTTGCCAACTATGCTTACTTTTATTTATTGTTGTCTGTGTAACTATAAATTTATAGTACCCTATAGAAGGCAATGGTTGGGCATGTAGATAATACATGATGCAGTATATGGACCTGATTGTCAGACAGGAAACACTATACGTCCATTTTATAATAAATGTAATATATATAGTCTTTATCATCATAAATAAATAATATCATCTATTAATATGAAAAAAATCAAATCAAGCTCTTGAAATATGTCATTCTCTTTGCAGTTGTTTAACATGTCATAGCCCTACACAAAGCATTAGATAGATGAGATATGATAAGAATGGGCACATGCCTTTATTGAGGAAGTTAACTTTGAATTTGATTGGG
Source organism: Alisma plantago-aquatica (assembly GCA_963693085.1). Taxonomy (NCBI): domain Eukaryota; kingdom Viridiplantae; phylum Streptophyta; class Magnoliopsida; order Alismatales; family Alismataceae; genus Alisma; species Alisma plantago-aquatica. The sequence goes on from OY856411.1 coordinate 626,132,628, forward strand.
ATAAAATATTAGTTTCCTAAACCTTGATGTCATTATATCTATATGCATGTGGCCTTTATGACTTTTTGCAACTTTAAATTTGATGCGAGTGAATTTTTGGTGCTTATGTGAATGATTTGTGTATATATGTATGTGTGTTAATGTGACGTCCCCAGATTTTCTAAAACTTAATCTGATGTGCGACGTCCAAATTGAAACCTCACCTCAGCGAGAATCCCAATTTAAATGCCCCACACTAGGCTAAGAAGAAGAAAATCAAGGGAGTCAGAAGAAAACAACAGTAGTACATGCACATGAACAATAATAAAACAATACACACATGTTCACCATTCAACATATAATTACAACATTAATTGTTACAACATTTGATATTACATATTGAACAGCAAACTACTAAACATATACATGTGCTACAGCAAAACAACAAGATCTTAAGACAACAGAACATCAGCTCGCCACACAACTCTCAACTATCCTGGATCATCAAGAGCATAACCACAACCTAAACAAAAGATTACATGCGGTACACGTCAGTACAATATTTCATGAATATTGTATAGAGTACGCCTACGTGTCTTTTATATACCTCTCATCATATCTTGGCAATAAGATAAAACTAATATACTTGGCAGTAACAGAAGAATATAAGAAAAGCGTATACTTGCACAAAGATATTCATTAACAAAAGAGAACACATATTTTAATATTATTTCCATCATATATCTAGTACATCTGCCCCTAGGGCTTTGATGCTTTTCAGGCCTTATGATCTACTACCAAAGAGTTTGAGATCATTTTACGTGTGATCTACTACCAATGAGTTTGAGATCTAACACATGTGATCTACTATCAAAGAGTTTGAGATCACTTCAATGCACTGTACTACCAAAGAGTTTAGTGCTATCATATGATTGATTAGATATCTTATGTTTCATGTGTTCATAGCAATAAGTATGGAAAATCATGCAACATATCATACAAGAACAATCATTTCAATCAATATCATATGCCAAGTCTTTACTACCATATAACACAAGCATATTGTATAATAAGTGAAGTAAGAGGTAATGGCGTACCTTCCAAGGAGATATCCTAATCATCACACATATTCCTGATGTCAACTATATCTTTGATTAAACCTAATTAAGATAAGATCACATATCACCATCAGGTTCTCATCATCTTACATCTCGTCTTAACCCTAACAGTGTTCATTAGCGGTTTGCTTATCTCATTAGTATATGTACTTTATTACTTGTCTTATCATCTTGTAATTAGGTTACTGATCTTATATTACAGATTAAGATACATAATCTGATCATAAGCTTCCATAGCATTTTTGTACACATTAATTAACCCTAGGTTACACCATTAACTGAGATTAGGGTTTAAAACCATGTATTAAGATTCATCTTCATATAACATGGATTTTGTTCATCATTATGATCTCATAAATAAAACTGAGGTTCCATATACTGATATGATCTTACTCTGTGAATTTCATCATTTATTGACCGTGTATGCATTTAATACATTTTATTTAGGGTTATTAGCCCTAATTAGCCATATTAAGCAAATTACATTATTTCCTACATTAACATCATCATCACTGTCATCAGGTGCACTATAAGAATTATTTTATACTTATTGGCATTTTCCCACAATTTTAGAACATCATTTGACATTTATTATCCATCAATTAAGCATTTCACTACTAACAAGATATCACTGATATTTAAGCTTCAAAAGCAGGATATTATGCTTCCATCTTGTTCTACGCATTTTTCTGAGAAGTTTGGTATATTATATGTATTTTTCTGAGGCTCGAGCTATTTAATATGAATTAAGCAAGATCTGAGGTATATACTGAAATTACTGGGCGATTTACCTTTTTCTGGCCATTCAGAGGCCGCCACGTGGCTAGCAAGGGGGCGCATCCTCTCTTGGTCTGGCATTCATGAATCGGCCGAATCTCAAAGGTTCACTAATTGGGTCGGCGGTCTGTTGACTAGACCCGGTCCGCTCTCTTCTTTCTCTCTACTCACGCGATCGGGATCCCCTGTTCTCTGCGTGCGCCGCCGCGGCGCTCAGCTCCGGAGAGTCCTCGAGTGGGTTCTAGTGTCGATGATCAGATCTAAAAGCCTCCAGGTGCTTTGGCGACATCCTCTCAACACCACTGACCACTCACCCTCTAGCTCGCGATACCAGGTCGCTAGGACCTGCAACTGCCGGCGAGGGCGCCACCGTGGCTGGGTCCTGCTCTGGCGTGGAATCGATCGAGATGCAGGTCTCCCCATCAACTACTAAGGCTGCCACTAGGTTCAAAAACCATATTCGGACCTCCTCGATGACCCTGGTCCTTGGGATCACCTCTAGATCTCCTACCACACAAGGTCACCTCCGCTTGTGGTTGCTGCGGCGGCACAGAAGAGGCATTATGCCTCTAGGCCCCCAATACCCAGGGCAGAGCACCGTAAGGCACGGTAAGGGCATCGTAAACTCGCCCAATACCCCAAAACACGGTGTGCATCACTCTGTGATATCTCCTTAGTTCTACCTCCACTTCCGGTGAACTTAAGCTGGTCGGACATGGGAAGCTCCATGGAAACCCATGACGAGGCCGGGGCCTAACTCCCCCAAGCCTGAGCTTCCTTTGCTGCTCCTTATCTTGTTCTGATCGCCCCTCTACCTCCGAGCTGCTCCTTCGGCTACCACCTGCTCAGCGCAAAGGAGAAGCAACTAAGGGACGAGGCTCGTTCTCTCTCATCTCTTGGTCATTTGACCCGCTCAAGGTGTCAATCAGTTCATAAATGGGAGGCAAATCCAACTCCCCGATCACTTCTCCCCATCGCCCCACGATCTCCACGAGTGGCCTACGAGATGGATGCGGTTTAAACTGACCCACTACCTTGCTCTAGTCACAAGGTAGGGGATGGCTTGACAGCCCTTGATCGAAAATCTAAGGGTCAGAATCTACGTCTAACAAGGCAGATCCGTGGCTTCTCTTATGAATGCTTAAGACCATAGAATTGATGATCTAGGGCCCGATTTTGGCCACGCGATCCAACCATATATCAAAGGGGGTGCGTGATAGAGCTGATTGTTACAACCCCAATTTTGGGTTCACTTGCTGAGAAATATAATTTCTCATATTAAAGATTTTTGAACGAATAAATGATATAATCTATTTTGAATAAATGGATTTCATTTACAATAGCCTTGTTTGATTTGTGGGCTTTATTGGCTATTGGGCCCAATAACAAGGATATTCAATTAATTAATGAATAATTGAGAATTTGAGATAAGAAAGGTGTGGAAACCTCTAGAAGGCAAATCCAAAGAGGATTTCGTACCTCTTAGATTCCTTGGGTTCCAAGGAGTCCAAAGTTGCCAAGAAAAGGCAATAAGAAAAGAAAATATCAATTATGTATTTACTTGTTAATAAAGAAATTGAAAACATTGATGAAATGTGGGAAATAAAGGGAAAGAGGAATAATTGGGTAATCCTTAGTGGAATTTCGTGTCCCAAGGATTCCTAATAACAAAAGGAACACTAATGAGGAAAATAAGAGAGAAATAAAGAGAAATCCACAAAAGGAAATATTTTAATAAGAAATAAAATAAGATAATGAGAATAATGCATATTGATGCATTTAAGGATAAGGAGTATTCCTTTAAAAGGAATTTCGAATTCTTAAGGTTTCTTGGGTGCCAAGGAAACCCCAATAAAGGAGAAGAAAGAGAAAATACCATAATTATAAAATAAAGAGATAATGGGAATACATGATCCACCAATTAGGTAATTTTGATAAAAAGGAGTATTTCCTTTTTGAGGAGAATATAATTTTGTGATCCATGGATTAAAAGAAAAGACTAAAGAGAATAAGGGAAGGAATTTTCGTATTCCTATATAACCAAGCAATAGGAAATATCCAAAAGATAGAGAGGAGAGAGAGAATTTACTTCTCATTAAGGAATTATTTTCCTAGTTGGAAAGGGACTTCTTGATTTGTGTATATCCGACCTAAGGCTTCTTTCCTCACCTCTATATAAAGAGTAGCCCCTCTGGTTCAAGTTCCAGAGAGATGGCACGTCTCCAACCCACTTCCTCACCTTCTCTTGTTTCCTTACGTTCAAACACTAACTAAGGAAAAGCTATGGATCAAGAAGCCACGAAGCTGCAAGTAGGAGCTTCGAGGGAAGAATGATGTCTTATAGCATCGGTAGGCGGACTTAGAACCTTAACCCTACCCAAGAAGATAAGCCATAGCAGCCGCAATGCTGCAACCGCAGCCGCAGGCCGCAGAAGTGTCCAGCCCGACCTAGCCGAGTTGGCCGCCCTCTGGGAGGAGCTCTAGGCTCGGGAGGAGGTGGCGGAGTCAATGAAACCTGTTTTGAGGTCTTCCGAGGACCAGAGATGTGGAGAACGGGTTGCACAAGTCGGATTAGGGTTGCTGCCGCGGAAGCAGCCAGCAATCGCGAGGAGGAAGACGCAATTAGGCGGTTGGACAAGTTTGAACTTCGCGGGCTAAGGAGATGGTTCACTTACGCGAGGGCATTAGCGTAATTTGGTTATAAACGAGCCGCATTGTATGGCAATGAGTGACGTGGCATCTCCTGATTGGCCCAGGTAAAGTTTTATTGCAAAATTTATAACTAATTATCCGTAACTCGGATAGACGCGCATTATACATGAAACTTGCTCAGAAAATTGAGAGGAATCTAAATAAAATATAATTGGAGCCTGATTACTTATGCAATTCGAAAAGTATATAGAGATACTATCTTTAATAGTTTAATCAATGAAAAACCCTAACCTTTGATGATTAATGAGTTAGAAAGGGGTAAATGAGTATATAAAGTTGATATTAGCCTGTTAATGATAAAAAGGATCATTAAGATTGGAAAAGGATGAATTTGCATGTAATTAGTTTAATTTCGAGTTTAATGAGCATGAATAATACTTTAATGAGCCATGAAACCCTAATGTTGGTAAATTCGATTCTTAATGGCTTTAATTGACTAATTTCATGATTAAGGTTGGAATATGCTATTTTGAGCATTAGGGTCACTAATTTGTGGGAAGATAACCATTATATAAAAATTAGGGTTTCCGGTTGAATCAAGGTAGAATTAATAATAAATAAAGTTCATATGGGAATCAGACCATGATGAATTAAGAGTTGTTAATCTGGAAGAAACTAAAGGTGATAATGAGAATAATGACCTTGAAATAACTTAAAAGGATAAATAAGGTAGTTTTGTCATAAAAGAAGAATAATCAACTTTAATTGGGCTTATGGTGTTGAAATTAGGGTTTATGAACTAAGAGAGCGTTTAATATGATAAAAGCGTTATGGAGGCAAAAACCCTAATGTGGACTAGAAAGCCTAAGGTGGAATCCAAGTCTAGCTTTAGAATGTTCTGGATAAACTATAACACTTGGAACATATGCATTAATTTCAGGATATTGTTGATTGCTTGTTGATTGATTCTTTATCCTTATTGCATGGACAATCAAGTTGCTCTGGATCAGGTATGTGGTTAATTATGAATAACCGCCTTAGTTTCCCGATGATTTTCCAGATGGTTAATCGCATTGAATGCAAATTATCTGTTGGATGTTCATACTTGCAAATTATAAAGTCACTATGATTATCACATTAACAATAGAAGTATAGATTCTCGCACCTACATGCCACCCTGATGGATGATGCCAAAGGTCAGGCCCAGATGGGTAGACCAATGGACACCTTGAGTGGTGACCCCAGGTACCAAGATGGTGGCCTATGATATTGCATGACTAGTGGGCACCATGAGTGGTGACCCTTAGGCACCAAACTCGGGATTGAGAAGGTGGCCATAAGTCATTGGCAAAGGGCACCCTAAGGTGGATAGGCCAGGGTTAGGGCAGAAGCGGTGGAGAATGTCATACTGAAAAGTGTGAATTGGTTGTTAATTAACTTGATTGTGATTATTAAATTGTTATCCATATGTGCAAACTTTTGATTGTCCCCACATACCAGTATATTTCGATATACTGACCGATGTTTTGTTTGTCGGCGTGTTAGGTACAAATGAAATGAACAAACAGTAAAGTGGCATATGTGGAATTAAATGAGAATTAACGTGCACAGGAGGATTAGTTAGAGTAGTGTTTCCATGGATAGAAGTTTAGAAATCCCATCTTTTAAAAGGTAAACAAAGTTTTATTTTATACCAGTTTTCAGTTTAGTTGGTAAAGTTTATTAATTGTTATTGATTATTTGTCGAACCTTTGATCCTGTTAATTGAATAACGGCTCTGACCTTCGGGTCTCCCTTAATTGGGGGTTACCAGGAGACGGGGTCGTTACAATTGGTATCAGAGCATAGGTTCCTCAAGTAATCTTTAATAATTATCAAATTTTACAAATTCTGTAGAACCCAAGGGAGTTATTAGAGGATTATCCGAAAGACAGAGGTGTCTAGAAAAGGATCACGACTGGGGGCTGGCAATATTTTCCTCCACACCGCTAGTCGGAATACGAGGACTCTCGGATCCGTGTGACTGCCTGGACAAAGTCTTAGGGTATGATTCGAAATAAGATACCTTTAGGACTCTCTCATCTTGTTCATCCCTTCTCAACTCAAATTCTGTTAAGGACCTTAAGGATTCGGGTTTCCTCTCTTTTCCTCACCCTCTTGAGGTATGGGTAAGATTGATAAGGAGGAAGGAATCCTCTACCAAGTTAATAAAAAGCATGTAAATAAGATGTCATGGACATAAGCTAAATAGAGTAAGCGTAAAGGAATAGATACATGCTTAGGTCGTATGACACGAGTTGTCATTGCCCTCAGGAGAGACTTGAGGATAGACCTCCTTGGAAGGAGGATGAGTAGAGAGTGTTAGTCTTGGAGGTAGAGACCTCCATCAAAAGTAGATACCTGGAACATCCTTTGAGGATGATGTTAACCCTAACCCTAAGTATAGGTTAGAAAGAAAGATGACATGATGAGTTAGATATCATGGTTGGACGAGTGTTGGTTGGGCATGCCTTTGGGATGCCATAAGAGGCTGAATGATCAAGTACCTATGGCAACCCAACCCTGGAAAGGGTCATGCAGGTTAGAGTGAAGGATAGCTCCTTCATCGATGAGGTTAGAGGAGAACCTATAGTTACCCTATAGGCATGGGCAGGTAGGGTATAGCTTGACAAAACCCTAGTCAAGGGATCATGATGAGATAAGCATAAGGGGTTATGGATGACCTTGAGTAAACATAAGTTCTAGTATAGGCTTCACTCAGGTAGGGGGCATGCTTAGGAGCTTGATCCTTCATAAAGACAGGGCCTCTGATAGAGAGGTTGGTGGTAGGATTAGCTCTAGAGAGAGGGAGCAGACCTCAGCCAAGAAAGTTGGAAGCCTAAAACCCCGAAACTTGAGAAATAGTGGGAGTCGAGAATGATGCGACCTAAGAGGATGATAATGGTTTCCTCATGCATGATCCCTGGGGGAGGATGATGTCTTGGTTAGCTCGAGAGTAACCAAACCCTAAAGAGAGGATGATGCTTCTGGTACCTATGTGTCTGTGGTATAGGAGTTTACCTTATGAGATAGGAAGAAGAGTTCCTTAGACCTAGAGAGGTTTGGTAGTAGGTTGTGAGGCCTTGTACCTAGTTAGTTGTCCTTGAGAGGACTCAACCCTGAGATGTTGCTCATGTAAAAGGGTCGTGGAAGTACATGGCATGCCTTGGACATTCTTGATTCGTGGTTAAGAGATTGAACATGCAGGTGGATACCCAACAGTGGACCTAGGGTTCCTAGGCCTAAGAGGGGAAGCCGTGTATCTGATGCTCATGGTGAGATTTGAGTCTCTATAGTTTCGAGCATGGTACTCTTCATATGTAGAGGTAAAGGAAACCCCTTAAGGTAAGGGTATGTTTGATGAACCCCTCACGAATAAGTTGATCTGATGCTGAGGAAAGAGAACGAGTGTGACCTAGCATGGGTTAGTAAGTAGTCCTTCTGTGCCTTAGTAGCTGCTGGGTTAGGCATGCTCATGTGAATGTATACCCTAAGGATGGTTGTGACCTTACTGTCATGGGTTGTAGTTTCCTCCCATCCTGGGAAAGGGACCCTTTGGTAGGGTGTGTACCGGTTCTGTCGGTTTTGAGGTAACCTAATGAGGTCTCATAGGACCTTGAGAAGCTAAGTGAAGAGTACATGGTATGAGAATGAACCTATAGACCCATAGTTAACCATCTCTAAGTGCATATGGATGTGTTACCATGAAGGTAACCAGTATGGGGCCTGACCAAGGTAGGAAGGTCACCATGATCCCTGAGAAAGGATGAAAGTCAGTCATGAATGCAGAGAGAGATGATGAAGGATTGGGTAAGGTTCTAAGTTGAACATGTACTATGTTAGAATCCTAAGTCTATCCAAGGGTTAGGTAGGGATAAGACCGATGGAAGAAGGAGTTGCCTAATTCCCAAGTTGCACATGACCATAGGGTCGGGAGGTAACAGCTATCATTGTCAGAGGGCCATGGGTTAGGAGAGTGATCACCTTCATGAACTCATGGGACCCAAAGGGCAGATGAGTAGGGCACTCTCTGGATGCATAAGGGAAGAGGGATGACCCCAAAAGTGCTGGCACCCTATAGACCTAGAGGAGATGACCTAGGATTATGCTTGGACCAAGTAAGTCCGAGATCAGTTTCCCTGGAAGTAGTGTGGATATCATGATGTTTGCGATATAGAGACATAAGATGCATGTTTCAACTTGGATTTGAAAGTGTACGAGCAAGGTGGGCTGTACCATCTCTACTCTTGGAACAAGAAGAACTCTGTATTTGGACTGCAACCAAATGCTTATTTCTTCTTGTTATGAGAGTGAGAGATAGGACCATACGCATGCCTTACACCAAGGATAAAGATAATGTATGTTGGAACGTTGCTATAAGGTATGAGGATAGAGATGATAACATACCTTTGTAGAGAGAATAATACATGGATGATTTACAAACACTAAGAGGAATAGTGTAGTCATCTTATGAGGATGTTTTACCAAGAGCTAGGTGGAATTTGCAAGTTATACCAGGTTGAGTGTGATCACCATGAGGATGAGCTTAGAGTTCCTTGATGAAGATAAACTTAGAGTTTGAGATGAGACGATAAGTAGAATATAGGGAAGAGTATGTCTTCAACGTTACCTAATACCGAAGGATGTGAAGTGGTAATGAATACCCTGGTTGAAATATAGCTATTTAGTTTAGCTGGAAACTAGAAGAAGTGGAGGGTGTTTGGCTAACCCTAAGTTTGGAAAGAGGATGTGTTTTGGCTAACACTCGGGTGTAATAAGATATGTTGAACAAGTTAATGGTTGTTTGGTTAGCCAGTTTAGTCCTTGATGTAGAAGAAGGTTGGTGATAGAACCTCAGATACACTTCTTTGAATAGGGAGGTAATAAAACCCGGATGAAAAGTAGTTTAGGGTTTCTGAGGTAGCGATCTCAAGGAATCATGACATACATGAGATCGGGGTTTTAAGATCATGATATACCTTAATACTGCAAAGATAGTAAGTGATGGTAGCATTCTGGATGCTTAAAACAAAGTTGCATGTAGCATGTGGCCATGCAAGCCAGGAGGTGAAGGACGAACACCATTAACCCAGTGCATGGATATAAAGTATAAAGAGTTCCCGAGAAGGAATGGGAGTGCATCATTATGAATGTTGTGAGTCTCTCCTAGACCAAGAAGGTCAAGATACAATATGGGTTATGGTAGATCGCCTTACCTAGAGACGATAAGAAAGAAAGCATACTGTCACAGGACATATTCGATTAAACTACGTAAGAAAGAAAGATGGTTCAACTACACCATGATATGAATTCAAAAGTTTTTGGTGTGACCCAAAGGTTCAGTTCCATGAGGTGGAAGTAGATACATGAAGAGCTCAGTGTTTGTACAGTTTATCACCCCATACTAATGGACAGTATGATCCAGACTAGAGGGTCTGAAGAGAGCATGCGTGCTCATTTAGGGTGATACATAGAGACAGTTCTTAAGATGTAATGTTAACCACCATAGCCTTTATCGGGATGCAAGAAGTTCTATAGGGAGGGTGTGTCGGTCACCACTTCATTATGATGATGTTGGTGAAGGATGCCTCGCGAAGGTCAGAAAAGAACCCCAGGTGTGTGCAGATGAAGTTGCTTTGATCGTGCAATGGCTGAGAGAGAGCCAGTGGTGACATGAGTCACGAGCTGATGCAAAGCAGACTGACATGCAGTTCACTGTGGAGGAATATAATGTGAAAATCCGACCCCTCTAAGCTACAACTGAGAGAGATGAATCCCCGATAAATGGGTCCATTTGAGATGGATTGGTGGAGATGGTTGTGTTTAGCCTTGCCCCACAGGATAACATGATGTGTAATGTGTTACATGAGTCCGATCTAGAGCACTATGTGAGAGACCCAAGCCATGTGTTGAGCCCTGAACCTATTCAGCTTTTGAGAGGCTGAAATGTCCTGAGTCACCTATGAGGGTACGATATACCAAGGTAAGAAAGAACTCAGATGGTAGAATATGAGATAATGAAGGTTCTTGGGGAAACACCATGGAAAGGGTGAAGCCACATGGGAGCCATGATGGACAAATGGAAGGTTTATCATGTTTGATTGCTTGCTTGATGGAATTTTGAGGACAAAATTCTTATAAGAGGGGAAGGATGTTACAACCCCAATTTTGGGTTCACTTGCTGAGAAATATAATTTCTCATATTAAAGATTTTTGAACGAATAAATGATATAATCTATTTTGAATAAATGGATTTCATTTACAATAGCCTTGTTTGATTTGTGGGCTTTATTGGCTATTGGGCCCAATAACAAGGATATTCAATTAATTAATGAATAATTGAGAATTTGAGATAAGAAATGTGTGGAAACCTCTAGAAGGCAAATCCAAAGAGGATTTCGTACCTCTTAGATTCCTTGGGTTCCAAGGAGTCCAAAGTTGCCAAGAAAAGGCAATAAGAAAAGAAAATATCAATTATGTATTTCCTTGTTAATAAAGAAATTGAAAACATTGATGAAATGTGGGAAATAAAGGGAAAGAGGAATAATTGGGTAATCCTTAGTGGAATTTCGTGTCCCAAGGATTCCTAATAATAAAAGGAACAATAATGAGGAAAATAAGAGAGAAATAAAGAGAAATCCACAAAAGGAAATATTTTAATAAGAAATAAAATAAGATAATGAGAATAATGCATATTGATGCATTTAAGGATAAGGAGTATTCCTTTAAAAGGAATTTCGAATTCTTAAGGTTTCTTGGGTGCCAAGGAAACCCCAATAAAGGAGAAGAAAGAGAAAATACCATAATTATAAAATAAAGATATAATGGGAATACATGATCCACCAATTAGGTAATTTTGATAAAAAGGAGTATTTCCTTTTTGAGGAGAATATAATTTCGTGATCCATGGATTAAAAGAAAAGACTAAAGAGAATAAGGGAAGGAATTTTCGTATTCCTATATAACCAAGCAATAGGAAATATCCAAAGGATAGAGAGGAGAGAGAGAATTTACTTCTCATTAAGGAATTATTTTCCTAGTTGGAAAGGGACTTCTTGATTCGTGTATATCCGACCTAAGGCTTCTTTCCTCACCTCTATATAAAGAGTAGCCCCTCTGGTTCAAGTTCCAGAGAGATGGCACGTCTCCAACCCTCTTCCTCACCTTCTCTTGTTTCCTTACGTTCAAACACTAACTAAGGAAAAGCTATGGATCAAGAAGCCACGAAGCTGCAAGCAGGAGCTTCGAGGGAAGAATGATGTCTTATAGCATCGGTAGGCGGACTTAGAACCTTAACCCTGCCCAAGAAGAGAAGCCATAGCAGCCGCAATGCTGCAACCGCAGCCGCAGGCCGCAGAAGTGTCCAGCCCGACCTAGCTGAGCTGGCCGCCCTCTGGGAGGAGCTCTAGGCTCGGGAGGAGGTGGCGAAGTCAATGAAACCTGCTTTGAGGTCTTTCGAGGACCAGAGATGTGGAGAACGGGCTGCACAAGTCGGATTAGGGTTGCTGCCGCGGAAGCAGCCAGCAATCGCGAGGAGGAAGACGCAAGAAAGCGGTTGGACAAGTTTGCCCTTCGTGGGCTAAGGAGATGGTTCACTTACGCAAGGGCATTAGCGTAATTTGGTTATAAACGAGCCACATTGTATGGCAAGGAGTGACGTGGCGTCTCCTGATTGGCCCAGGTAAAGTTTTATTGCAAAATTCATAACTAATTATCCGTAACTCGGATAGACGCGCATTATACATGAAACTTGCTCAGAAAATCGAGAGGAATCCAAATAAAATATAATTAGAGCCTGATTTCTTATGCAATTCGAAAAGTATATAGAGATACTATCTTTAATAGTTTAATCAATGAAAAACCCTACCCTTTGATGATTAATGAGTTAGAAAGGGGTAAATGAGTATATAAAGTTGATATTAGCCTGTTAATGATAAAAAGGATCATTAAGATTGGAAAAGGATGAATTTGCATGTAATTAGTTTAATTTCAAGTTTAATGAGCATGAATAATACTTTAATGAGCCATGAAACCCTAATGTTGGTAAATTCGATTCTTAATGGCTTTAATTGACTAATTTCATGATTAAGGTTGGAATATGATATTTTGAGCATTAGGGTCACTAATTTGTGGGAAGATAACAATTATATAGAAATTAGGGTTTCCGGTTGAATCAAGGTAGAATTAATAATAAATAAAGTTCATATGGGAATCAGACCATGATGAATTAAGAGTTGTTAATCCGGAAGAAACTAAAGGTGATAATGAGCATAATGACCTTGAAATAACTTAAAAGGATAAAGAAGGTAGTTTTGTCATAAAAGAGGAATAATCAACTTTAATTGGGCTTATGGTGTTGAAATTAGGGTTTATGAACTAAGAGAGCGTTTAATATGATAAAAGCGTTATGGAGGCAAAAACCCTAATAAAACCCTAATGTGGACTAGAAAGCCTAAGGTGGAATCCAAGTCTAGCTTTAGAATGTTCTGGATAAACTATAACACTTGGAACATATGTATTAATTTCAGGATATTGTTGATTACTTGTTGATTGATTCTTTATCCTTATTGCATGGACAATCAAGTTGCTCTGGATCAGGATTGTGGTTAATTATGAATAACCGCCTTAGTTTCCCGATGATTTTCCGGATGGTTAATCACATTGAATGCAAATTATCTGTTGGATGTTCATACTTGCAAATTATAAAGTCACTATGATTATCACATTAACAATAGAAGTATAGATTCTCGCACCTACATGCCACCCTGATGGATGATGCCAAATGTCAGGCCCAGATGGGTAGACCAATGGACACCTTGATTGGTGACCCCAGGCACCAAGAAGGTGGCCTATGATATTGCATGACTAGTGGGCACCATGAGTGGTGACCCCCAGGCACCAAGCTCGGGGTTGAGAAGGTGGCCATAAGTCATTGGCAAAGGGCACCCTAAGGTGGATAGGCCAGGGTTAGGGCAAAAGTGGTGGAGAATTTCATACTGAAAAGTGTGAATTGGTTGTTAATTAACTTGATTGTGATTATTAAATTGTTATCCATATGTGCAAACTTTTGATTGTCCCCACATACCAGTATATTTCGATATACTGACTGATGTTTTGTTTGTCGGCGTTTTAGGTACAAATGAAATGAACAAACAGTAAAGTGGCATATGTGGAATTAAATGAGAATTAATGTGCACATGAGGATTAGTTAGAGTAGCGTCTCCATGGATAGAAGTTTAGAAATCCCATCTTTTAAAAGGTAAATAAAGTTATATTTTATACCAGTTTTCAGTTTAGTTGGTAAAGTTTATTAATTGGTATTGATTATTTGTCGAACCTTTGATCCTGTTAATTGAATAACGGCTCTGACCTTCGGGTCTCCCTTAATTGGGGGTTACCAGGAGACGGGGTCGTTACATTGATTTTCAGAACTTAGGCTATATAACCCAGACTTTATTAATAAAAAACATCAATGTATACATTATTTCATCATATTCAAACTTAAATAACTCCCTCTAGGAGCATCCAAACGCCACCAAATTTTAACCATAGCTTATATACCTCTCAAGGTACATTCTACTTCAATTTGGTGACCAAACTCATCTATTAGACTATTTAATTAAATTCTTCAAAAAGGCATAAAAAGAGAAATCTTAACCATGATATCAACATCACCTCAACACACCTACTTTGTCAAAATCTTGGAACTCTCAATATTGTTCAACCTTATGATTTCACTTATGTCATTGGATGATTAAAGACTCCAAAAGTCCACTCCATCACATCCGACACACCTTAAAAGATATTTCGTCCTCAAAATTAAAGGAAAAACCACTTTGTCACATCATATCCATCTTAAAAGAACTTTCGTCCTTGAAAGTAAACCCTACTCATACTTCTAGGGAAAACCTTATCATGCTCTCATCCATATGTATGCACTATTCTATGTGTAACATATCCACAAAGGTTACCTATAACCATGTATCCAAAGCACTATTAGGGGGGGGGGGGGTTGACAACCATCTTGGGTGCACAAACACTCCATTCAGGGTTGAACTCAAGGTTTAGTAGCTTAGCTTATGTCATTCCATATCTCATATATTAGGGTTACATCCTTATCTTAACTCATGTGTTATTATTCAACATCATATTACCATATTCTAAATGAGTTAACTAAGATTAACTCATACATCAAGGTGTCATAATCATTATGTTGTGCTAGCCGTAAAACTATATCTTTCATCTTTATTAGGCACTAACATTAATACCTCATGTAGCATGTTTCATTAATATGATTTTATTTCATTGCTCATAATGAATTGCATCATTTACTAGTGAATTCATCACAAGATTAACCAACACTATCAAATTATCGTCATTATCATGTACATGGTTAACCATTTATACATAAAAAGTTATCAAACCAAACTAGGTTTTCCACCATGTCACATCTATATATCACATGTCAAGATTAGATCACATCCTTACACATTTTATATCATGGTTGTGTTAAACAACTTATGTGAGTGGCTTGTTAAACATATATCTAAAACTTAATTTAGTCCAACTGAGGTCCTAACCCTTGTCATGAGAGTAATACCATGCTCAGTCTCTCTGAGCCAACTCAACTCAAAGCATATACTTTATCTTTCCTCTGTGATCTAGGGTTATCAGATTACCTCATTGGCACTAAAGATAGCTTCATAGCTCTAGCCACATAAGCACAAACCAAAACATGCAATAATATTCTCTTCACAGGTCTTCTACCCATGAAACATGCTTACCCAAAACTCTCTTATATACACCACTAGATTCCTATGTGGGAAACCACCAACCCGAGCATGAGGCTTCACAGAAACTAACATAGCTACCTCCTCCAGGGTCTTGGGCTCTCTCCCTCACCCAGATGGCAGGCACTCATATTCATGTTCACATGCACATATATAAACAACCTCTATCTGAATCTAGGGTTTGGTCCTCCCAAGAACATCTAGGGTTCAACAAAACTATAGGAATCATACATAAAGCAACTCAGCTCAATCACTCAAGAGCAGTCTAGTTTAGGACATATCATATCACATATTTCTCATCATCTTATATCTTGGAGTTTAGGTTCTCTAACCTTCTCCCTGTGGGTCTCGCTCTCTCTTGAGCTAACCCCAAAACTGTTCCTAACACTAGAGGTCCTCCTTTGTAAAAGAGATTGAGGCCCATGCTGACTCACAACCTTGTCTCAGCCTAGCTTATCTTATCTCATAAAAGCCTATTTTCTTGCATCATCAGAATTCATCTTGCATCCTTAAGATGAACTTAAGTCCTCAAAGACAAACATAGATCATCACAAACTATCTTATATCATCTATATAAGACTTAGATCATATCATCAAACTTATTCTATCTATTCCATCTATCACATATTCCAACAAGGCTCTAGACATCTAATCTAGAATGACTCTCTCTTCTAGACTGATGTCATCACTTTCACTTGGGTTGCATGACCACCTCCTACTCGTACATGTGTGGGGACACATTTTTGTAATACATATACATAATAAAATATTATATAGTTTTTCTCCGATAAAACAAGCGTCAGAGAAAACTATCGAGGTTCGATCCGTTTGGAATCAAAAACCAAAACCAGAAACGAGTGTCCCGCACATAGTAGAGAGTCCAGTGTCATGAAAACTAGTGAAAAGGGTGAGAACATGGTGTAGACTAGTGTAGCTACTCTAGACAACGAGCACCATATGTATAGGGTTTCTCTTCCCTTGATGCATGACGTGTATTTTACTATGCGCTAAAAACGCAAGTATACGCGTCGAGTAGTACAGACCTTGTGAGGCCCGAGTCGAACACAGGGATACTCAGAATTGTCGGAGACTCCTACTAACTATTTGCGATCAGCTAAGCCGAATAACAAATTGGGGTTTGTTGTCAAAATTAAAAGAAAATAAAAATGAAACAAAGTAAACAATCGATTAAAGGTTAATTTAATCAATTCAAAAAGGTATCTTTAGGATTGTGGTTTCACCGCGGGTTATCATTCTATTCGATTTCATATAATTCCTCAATCTTCTCTCTCTATCCGGGTAGTGGCCTGAAAACAGAATTACCCACTGTCGTGGTGTAATTCACTACTTAGGTTTAGGTCAATTCCACCGTCGTAGTAATCTA
Source organism: Alisma plantago-aquatica (assembly GCA_963693085.1). Taxonomy (NCBI): domain Eukaryota; kingdom Viridiplantae; phylum Streptophyta; class Magnoliopsida; order Alismatales; family Alismataceae; genus Alisma; species Alisma plantago-aquatica. Next base: position 626,149,367 of record OY856411.1, read on the forward strand.
TCCCCTAAACTAAGTGCATTACGAACGATCTCTCAGTCTCCACCATTAATTTTACACCTCCTTTGTCAAGGGATTTATCGATTAATGTATGTTTCGTCTCTTTTCAACCGTTAATCCTCCTGTCGAAGTGATTAAGGGCATTAGGTTATTATTATGGTGATCATGCATAACAATATATGGAGAAAACGAAACTATACCACGGATTTAAGAGAGAAAAATATGAATTATTAATATAAAACTGCCATACAATGCATTCTCGGGCTACTCCCGGTCCTAAAGATGGAGGGGATTAGCCCCACATGTTCATCTCACACAAGTACATGGTAGAAATAGGGGAAATCATATGAAAAACGTGAATTGAATGGGAAAACCCCTGAACGGAGAAGAACCGATTGATCCTTTGCATAGAACACGAGCTTTCCCGCCTCTCGGTGGTGAAATCCTTCTTCGGCAGCGTCCGGATCGACATGTATGAACTTCTGGCCTCCGTTCTCCTTTCTCGCTCCTCGCCACTTGTGCAAAAGCCAAAATCCGATCCTCCCTCTGTCTGGGCGGCCGTCATTAGGTATAAGTTCCTAATTAGGTCGTTAATTAACTCCAACCGTCCGATTGAAATCATTCTAAATCCAACGCATATCTGACGGCGTCGATACCATCGACGCGAGTCGATGGTATTGACCCACTACAGTAGCGGCTGGCTGCAAATCCTTCCTTTGTCGTGCCTTTCATCATCTCGATACCATCGACGCAGGTCGATGGTATCGAATTCCTTTTTGGCATCGGTTCTGTCGTTTTACGATGCTGTAGCCTCCATGTGTCGATGGTATCGACTTCCGTCGATACTATCGACTGCTTCTTCGCCAGCAACCTGAAGGTGTCTCGATACCATCGACATCAGCGTCGATGGTATCGACTCTTTGCTGCTCCTTTCGGCTGGCAACCTGCGGTCTTGTCGATGGTATCGACGGAAGTAAATACTTGTTTTTCCTGAAATTCAAAGACACGATCTAATAAATCCACACAAATAATAATAATGTGATAATTAATTCTCAAAATGATAAAACTAAGGGGATTTGACATAAAATGATGGCAAAGACCAAAATGGATGAATTATGTGATATTAACCATAGAAATGACTAATTAAAGGAATAAACCACATATAAAACAGGTCTATAAATGCGACTCAAAATCATCGCATCAAACTCCCCTAAGCTTGAACGTTGCTTGCCCTCGAGCAACTAATCCTTAGAATAGAATTGCAAATGTCAACTGAAAAACAACACACCAACCCAACATCCCATATGACTCCCACTGAACATTCACAAACCGACCTTTCCTAACCAAAGAACGGTAATTACCCTAAAGGCGACAGTAATCATCAATAAAAGAAATTAACCTCCAAACCGATGAACACTATCACATAAGGCAGTTAACATAATAAAATTCGCCGATTCAGCATTGGTGCATCTTGTGATCGCCTATACTACGTTGCTCGCCCTAACTACCATCTACATGGAAGCAGTTCTCCTGATATTCATTAGTGAGGAGAAATTCACGGTGGCCTACCAATCCGAGCAACGGGTGGATGAAAATGGGTGGCTCATGGAAGAAAGTGGAAGTATTGTACAGTTTCAACATGCATAATACAAAAATGTCCTATATGATGCAAATGCACATTAGAATTGCCCTAATGCCTAAAATTGGGTGGAATGATGCATGCTCTAACCATCCGCCTCAAAATGAGATGGATATCTAATCAAGCTACATCATGTACTCAATTGTCCTGTAATGTAGGTGATATCATGTTCCTTTCTCCTTCTTATTTCACGTTCTTCTAAATTCTTTTTTTTTCTTTCTTTATATATTGCAGATTTTCAGCTTTTTTTCTTTTCAGCCCACATATCCATAATTGCTCAAAGATAATTTTATTGGGCTACTTCCTGCATACTCATAATTTTTTTTTTCAATATTTAGAAAGTATGGAACAATTTAATTCACCATTAGGGAAAAATTGAGATACATAAATTACTTTATGCATGAAGATCATGAATGCAACTACATGGCATGCACCTAAAGGTAATGTGCATGAATTCCTATATTTTTATTATTTTTGTTAATGCAAACATATGGAAAATACCAATGCAAGTCCTATCTAAATGCTATGCACACAAAAGGAATTAAAACTGCACTTTACTTCCAATTCTGAGGTGGATTATGGAAAAATGAAATGGAACGATCACAAGACTAGATGACTGAACCTTCGAAAGATATTATGTGTCCCTCCTTACTAACCTGTGTAGTAGTTTAGAGGGTTCTCTCTCTTACATCCAATTAAGGTCTCATTACCATTTGGTTAGGTTAGGCTCAACAACCATTTCCGTCCACTTTCATGAATCATTAGGAGTACAGGTATGAAATGTTGTTTTAAAGTTGACATAATCAATCATTTTCACAGGATGTGTTCCCAAGGTTAAAACAAAACAAGCTATCCAAAGACACAAATTTTTCAAATTTCCCTTGAATTCCCCATGCACTAACAACAAGATGACACAATTTATGACATCCACAATTACATTAGATAGCATGTGGATCCTACAAAAGCTAAAGATGCAAGAAACAAATAACAATGCTAAAAACTAAAAACAATAAAAGATAGAGTTGTTCCAACTACCCCCCTAAGCTTGAATTCGACTATGGCCTCATAGTAAAAAACAAACTTAAAGATTGGAATAGAGATACCAGATTACTCTTGTGGAGGTGGAGGTGGGTACTGTGGAGCCGTAGGATCCCAAGACGGATACTCCCCCTAGAAGCTCGGATCATAATGGGTCCTCGGCGGAGGCTGTGGATAGCCTCCAAAGTAACTCTGACTCTAGTAGTGGTCGTAGAAGGGCTCCTACTGCATCTCCATCCGTTGCAACAGATTGTGTATCTGCTGTTGGTTGTCGAGGAGGAGACGTTCATTCTCGAACATCGCCCTTTGGTTGTCAAGTATCCGGTTCGTAGTGTCCTGAATACCGGTATACATCGCTAGATGCTTCTGCTGTGTCTGATGGATGTCCTGCAGCATCGTGTACATGCCTTGCATGGAGTAGGCATCCTCGCTCGGATGTGAGGGCTATGGTGATGGCGGCGGAGGCTGTGATGATGAAGACGCACCCGGATGCATCCGAGGACGCTTCCGGGGTGCTACTCATGCTCGAAGAGGTGTAAAGGCCTCTTCTTCCTCCTCAGCCTCGTCGTCCTGTCCGTCGTCGCCGCCTTCTTCATCATCGGAGTCAATGGCTATGATCGGCCATCTGAAATGTTGTGCGCCATCGATGTGGAAGACGGGATCCGGCAGAGCACACTCCTGGTAAGCGTGGTTGACGTGGCAGTGCGCGTACGCCAAACCATCCCGTAGAAGAATAAGGTTTGAACGGAGCAGATGTTGCACGTTCACCTTACTCCTCGTGGAAAGCGACGTCATGGTGGAGAAGTTGAGCCCGAGGTAGTGCGCCAACTTGGTGATGAGCCCGCCGAAATGAATCAGAGCCTTCCTCGTACTCCTCTTAACCGCCAGAACTCGCTGCAGGAAAAACGCACCCCAGTTGCATTGTTGTCGCTTCAGGAGCATGTTGAGAAAGAAGAGATCGGTCTCCTGAAATTTGCTCAGCGCGAGATCGCTACGAGCAAAGAATGTGAAACTCAACATCCGGTGTAGGACCCAGACAAATGGGTGCTCGAAATCTGCTACCGCAGCATTGTGGTAGCTCACTGTCTTGCCCGCCGGCACTGTCACTAGCTCGGCGAAAATTTTGTCATAATCGGTGCGGGCGTCCGGTCGGCGGTGATCGTGTTGGGAGTGGTTCCAGTTGAAGATGCTGTTGAACAGCCTAAGAGTGATGTTGTAGTTGATGTTGAACAGCCGGAACGACACCCGACCCTTGATCCACTCACGATCAGTAGCAACTACGTCGTTGGGCACGACGCAGACATCAAGGGACGCCATGAATTCCGCCACCAACTCTTTGTAGGTGGGCCACTCGCCGAAGAATCGTTGACCATCCGCATGGTACTCCAGCTCGTCTGGCCTTCTGCTGGTGTGGCGTGCTTGACCCTTCAGCACATAGGCCAAGTTGGCCTCAAATCCAAAATCGCGGATCATATCCCGGTCCACATATCGGGTAGGCTCTATCTTCTGCTTCAAGATCTCTTCATAGATCTTCTTCACCTCCGTGGATGGGTGAACCAGGCACAGACGTGATACTGACGCCGTAGGGGGTGGCATGAACTCCATGATATCCATAGGATTCGCGCGGGAGGATGATGCTCCGGAGACGTGCACCATTGTTGCGAGAGAAACGGGATTAGAAGAAGAGCTCGGGGAAGATCTTCTCTCGGTGTTGCTGCTCTTCGATCTTAGATGGCTAGGGGGAGTGCTCGGCGCAAAGGAGGAAGATCACTCTGAAGGTGTGACGTCAAATGACGTAATGACTCTCCTTATATAGACTTGGCTGGCGCCACTGTTAACCTGTCGATACCATCGATGCGGGTCGATGGTATCGACATGTCTCGATGCTATCCGCCCCCCTCGCGATTATCGACGGCTGACGATTGCTTGATCTTGTAACCCGGATCGCTCTTGAGTCGATACCATCGACGCGGGTCGATGGTATCGACGCTGCACCCGGATCGATGACGTGGACGCCACGATCGTCGTCAATTTCTTTGCGCGGATCAGTGACATGGATGGTCGATACCATCGACATGTGTCGATAGTATCGACTTGGCTTCATTGCGACACCGCCACATGCACTTCAACTTGTAACGATGTCGATACCATCGACGAGGCCGTCGATGGTATCGAGATGATGAGACAAATCGATCTGAACTTCTCCAGAGATCTCGATGGTATCGACGCCTGTGTCGGTACCATCGACTGTTGTTGGGCGACCTGCCTGTAGGTGTGTCGATACCATCGACAAGACCGTCGATAGTATCGACTCAGAACGAACTTTTCAGTTGCCAACCTGAACCTATGTCGATACCATCGACGCGGGTCGATGGTATCGACTCTGCCTCAGCCTGCACAATGAACAAACGGATCAAGGTATCTTCTTTACACTAAAAATTGAACGAAAATAAAGCAACCTATGATTATAATTAAACTATCCTAATGTACCGATGGTTGGGTTGCCTCCCAACAACCGCCCTTATTTAACGTCTTAGGCTAGACGACTTCCGGGCATCTCATTCATCCGAAAGTGTAATGAGTTTAACCTCATTCACTTTTCTCTTGTAATTCTCACCAAAATACAGCTTTAACCTCTGTCCATTCACCAAGAACGTGGCATCACCATCACGCACTAGAATCGCGCCGTGTGGTTTGACCTCTTCCACCACGAACGGTCCACTCCACCGGGACTTTAGCTTCCCGGGATGCAACTTGAGTCGGGAGTTGAACAGCAAAACACTATCTCCCTTCTTGAACGTGCGCAACTTGATGTGACGATCGTGGATCAGTTTTGTGTGCTCCTTGTATATTCGGGCATTCTCATATGCCGTCATCCGTAACTCATCCAGCTCATTCAACTCAAACATTCTCTTTCTCCCAGCTTCATCATAACTCAAATTTAGCCTTCTAAGCGCCCAATGGGCCTTGTGCTCCAACTCCACCGGAAGGTGACAAGCCCGACCATACGCCAACCTAAAAGGCGTAGTGCCTATAGGTGTTTTGTAAGCCGTTCTATATGCCCACAGTGCGTCCGGTAATAGGGCACTCCAATTCTTACTTGTGGATGCCACCGTTCGCTCTAGAATCTTCTTGATTTCACGGTTTGAGACCTCCACTTGGCTTTGAGTCTGCGGATGATATGGGGTGCCAATGTTGTGCTTGACCCCATATTTCTTCAGTAATGTCGAGAACTTCTGATTCCGGAAGTGCGTACCCCCATCGCTTATTATCATTCGGGGTATCCCAAACCTGCAGAAAATATTTTCCTTCACGAACCTGCACACAACAGTAGAATCATTCGTCCTTGTGGGAATTGCTTCCACCCACTTCGACACATAGTCAACGGCTAGCAAGATATACAAATTGGAGTTCGAGGACACAAAGGGTCCCATGAAGTCTATGCTCCACAAATCAAATACTTCAACTTCCTGAAATACATTCAGGGGCATCTCTTGTCGCTTTGAAATGTTACCTGCTCGCTGACACGGATCACATTGCCTTACAAAATCATATGCATCCCGAAACAAAGTTGGCCAATAAAGGCCGCTTTCCAACACCTTAGCTGCTGTTCGCGAACTGGCATGGTGTCCTCCCGTAGGTGATGCATGGCAATGGTGGAGAACACTCTCGTACTCCACTTCAGGCACACACCTGCGTAAGATACCATCCCTGCATTGCTTCAAAAGAATTGGATCATCCCAAAAATAGTATCTTAAAGAATGAAAGAATCTCTTTTTCTCCTGATATGACCAATCTTCCGGGATGATCCCGCAAGCCAAATAATTAACAATTTCAGCGAACCACGGCTCTTTAGAATTTATTTTCAAAAGTTGTTCATCGGGAAACGTCTCGGTTATGGGTATGTGCAAATCTTTTTCATTCACCCTTTCTAACCTAGACAAATGATCAGCTACTACATTCTCAATTCCAGACTTATCCTTGATTTCAATGTCAAATTCTTGTAAGAGCAAAATCCACCTAATGAGTCTAGGCTTTGCGTCTTTTTTCTCCATCAAGTATTTTATCACAGCATGGTCGGTCCATACAACTACTTTAGATCCAACTAAATACTGCCGAAATTTTTCAAAAGCAAACACGACGAAAAGTAATTCTTTTTCAGTAGTTGTATAATTCAATTGAGCATCATTCCAAGTTTTGGAAGCATAGAAAATCACAGCGGGCTTATTATCTACCCGTTGCCCCAAAACGGCTCCTACTACAAAATTCGAAGCGTCACACATCAATTCGAAAGGTTTTGTCCAATCCGGCGTTTGAACAACCGGGGCAGAAATCAACTTTTCTTTCAAAACATTGAATGCATGAAGACACTTATCGTTGAAATCGAAAACCACATCTTTCTCTAAGAGTTCGGATAAAGGTTTTGCAATTTTAGAAAAATCCTTAATGAATCGTCGATAGAACCCGGCGTGTCCCAGAAAGCTTCTCACCCCTTTTACAGAATTTGGTGGGGGCAGCTTGGAAATCACCTCAATTTTTATCGGGTCTACCTCAAGACCTTTGCTAGACACCTTGTGTCCTAGCACTATTCCCTCTGTCACCATCATGTGACATTTCTCCCAGTTAAGGACCAAGTGTGTGTCCTCACAACGCTGCAAAACTTTGTCTAAGTTATAGAGACATTCATCAAATGATGCACCATGAACCGTGAAGTCATCCATAAAAACCTCAAGACAACGCTCTACCATGTCAGAAAATATGGCGAGCATACAGCGTTGAAACGTCGCCAGTGCATTACATAAACCAAACGGCATTCGCCGGTAAGCAAAAGTCCCATAGGGACAGGTGAACGTAGACTTCTCTTGATCCAAAGGATCAATCGAGATCTGGTTATACCCCGAATACCCGTCCAGAAAACAAAAATGCGACCGACCGACAAGACGTTCTAAAATTTGATCAATAAATGGTAAAGGAAAATGATCTTTAAGTGTGGCTGCATTCAGACGATGGTAGTCAATACAAACTCTCCACCCGGTTACCAATCGGGTGGTGACAGGTTCATTCAACAAATTTTTAGTGACAGTAATTCCCCCCTTCTTAGGGACTACCTGTGTGGGACTCACCCACGTCGAGTCTGATATGGCATAGATAATCCCTGCAGCAAGAAGTTTGATGACCTCCTTCTTCACAACCTCCATCATGCTCGAATTTAAACGTCTTTGAGGCTGAATAATAGGCTTTGCTCCCTCTTCGAGCCGAATCTTGTGCTGGAAAAGAGTAGGGGAGATCCCCTTGATGTCTGCAACAGACCACCCAAAAGCTCCACGGTGGTTCTTCAGCACTATCAGCAATTGCTCCTCCTCGTCCGCACTCAAATAAGCAGATACGATCACCGGTAACTTGTCTTTCTCAGCTAGAAAGACATACTTGAGATGCGGGGGCAGCGGCTTCAATTCAAACTCTGGCGGGCTGATAAGAGATGAATGCAGTGGTGGGGGAGGTGCACCTAAATCTTCATAGTGCCTCGCATAGAAGCATGGAAGCATCTGAAGCATTTTAGTGCACTCCTTGAGTGATTTACTCCACATCCAATCATAGGTAACATTCAACAAACAAGCCTCCAGCGGCAATTCTGGATATGCATCAACAACAGAAATAGCAATCACATCATCCTCCCAAGAGGGCGGAATGTCCTCATTCTCATCATTCGGAAATCCCACAGCTTTACACAAAGAAACAACCTTAGTTTGCTCCATGATATCCACAGCTAAGGTTCCATTATCCATCTTGCTCATCACATGATCCATGTCCAGAAATGGTTTTCCAAGGCAGAGTGAGATGTTGTGATCCATATGTTTCACCATGTTACATTGTTCTTTTGCTTTAGAAGACACAGTGCTAGAGGGCATGACCATCTCAAAGAGGTCATCTGCTATGCCTAAGTTCAAGCGACCTCTCCCCATCTCTAATATCATGTCAGCTGTAGCTTGGAATGGGCGTCCAAGTAACAGCTCATTGCCATGCTCATCCTGCATTTCCATAACCACAAAATCAGCCGGAAAGACAAATCGATCCACCTTTACTAAGACATCTTCACAGATTCCATAAGGCTTCACCACAGAGTTGTCGGCCAATTGGATAGTCATATTGCTCGGCCGTGACTCCTTTAATCCCAACTTTTTAAATGTCGAAAGGGGCATCAAATTGATGCTTGCCCCCGAATCACACAATGCTTCTCCAAATTTAAACTTCCCGATATAGCAAGAAATATTGAAACACCCGAGATCCTGTCTCTTTGGCAGCAGAGTGCCCATTATGAAGGCACTCACTTGCTCCTTTCGCACAATGACCTCAGTATCTGGTATTTTCCTCTTCTTGGTAATAACATCTTTTAGAAACTTCCCGTATGAAGGGATTGCTCAATAGCTTCCAATAATGGAATATTAACCAAAAGCTTCCTAAAGCTGTCCAAGAATTTCTTGAACTGTGCGTCTACCTTCCTTGCCTTTGCACTATTCGGATAAGGGACCGGAACGGCGTGTGCCCTTTGATGAGGTGGCACATAAGGCATCATTTTCTGTGGTTCCCCCTCAGCAACCTGTTCTTCAATACCATCCACGTCTATGTCTTCAACTTGCCCTGTGACTGGTGTGGGCTGCTCCGTAGTGGTTTCACCTTCAACTTTATCTTGCGGTGTGCTTGTTTCATCCGTTCTTGGATTCAACACCTTCTTGCCGCTTCTCAGTAAAATTGCCTTGGCTTGCTGGTTTCCCCCGGGAACATTGGTGTTCCCCGGAAAACCTGGATGTGCTGGTTTCTTCAAACTAGCAATTTCAGCTGCCATCTGCGCCATGGATGTCTCTATGGTCCTCATTTGAGCCCCATGGTTCTGTAATGTCTGCCCAAATTGATTCATGTATTCTCCTTGTTGCTTGATTTGCTGCCCGAACGAGTTCATTAACTCTTGATTTTGCTTGATGACCTGATTGAGGAACTCTGTGCTCTTGTCGTCTACAGCTGGCGTGGGCTTGGCTTCCGGATCCTGCAGAAAATTGTTCGAATCCTTCCATGAGAACTTTTTGTCCTTTCTCCATGAGTAGTCATTGTTCATGTACCCTTGTTGTTGTCTCATGTACTTGACTTGAGCCTCATCCTCAGACTCATTTTCTTCTTTTTGCAGTAACTTCTTTGCGAGAAGATCCATCTTCTCATTCAGCTCTCTCATCGCCTTTGATTCACTGGCGACTCGTTCTTGCTCAACTGGGCCTCTCTCTCTTTGTCCCCAGGACTGCTTTCTCACCATGTTTTTGAGTATTTCCCAGCATCTAGTGTCAGTGTTATTAAAAAAAATCCCGACCCGGTTGAATCCAGATTACTCCTATCATGCTCGGAGAGAGAAAAATAGAAGATTTTCACCTGTGTCTCTTTGTCCAGCCCGTGATGCGGACATCTCCTCAACATAACCTGAAATCGCTCCCAGGTCTCAGAATATGTTTCACCGGCCTGTTGGGTGAAATTGTGAATCTTCCGGATCATGTCGTTCGTCTTCTCGGGAGGGAAGAACCTCTCAAAGAAGACCTCCACCATATGGTCCCAAGATTCCACGAACTCATCGTCTAGATTATGTAGCCACTCTCTTGCTGCTCCTGCCAAGGAACTTGGGAACAGCTTGAGGTACAAAGCATCTTGTGGAAACATGTCTATCTTTACCATGTCACAGTTTTCAACGAACTGGCTGATGTGTGCAACAGGATCCTCATTCTTCAGCCCATGAAACGCATTTGATTTTACCAAATTAATCAACGCTGGATCGATCTTATATGTCGGTATGTTGATCGCCTGCTTTTTTATAGGCCCCTTTGAAGCTGATGAGGAAGAAGCTTTGATCTTCTCCCATATGGTCTGTGGCTCAGCCATGTCTTCTGGTTCAGATTCAGAATCTATCTCTTCTTGGTACTCATGCTCAGAATGCTCCTCGTCCTCAGGTCCCAGAAACGGAACCTCTGGTGTATGATTGTCGTAGTCTGTACTACGTGTATGCACCATACACAGTACCTGAAATAAGAAAATTCGAGTTCAATACTATGCTTAGACGAGTATAACAATTACAGTGCAATGTAAAAATATTTGAATTTGAATGAAAATTAAAAAGAAATTTGTGGCCTAGAGTGGCCGCTCGTAGCACTCGAAGTGCCAACAATTCCGCCGTATCCCCGACAATGGCGCCAAAAACTTGACGTGTATTTTACTACGCGCTAAAAATGCAAGTATACGCGTCGAGTAGTACAGGCCTTGTGAGGCCCGAGTCGAACACAGGGATACTCGGAATTGTCGGAGACTCCTACTAACTATTTGCGATCAGCTATGCCGAATAACAAATTGGGGTTTGTTGTCAAAATTAAAAGAAAATAAAAATGAAACAAAGTAAACAATCGATTAAAGGTTAATTTAATCAATTCAAAAAGGTATCTTTAGGATTGCGGTTTCACCGCGAGTTATCATTGTATTCGATTTCATATAATTCCTCAATCTTCTCTCTCTATCCGGGTAGTGGCCTGAAAACAGAATTACCCACTGTCATGGTGTAATTCACTACTTAGGTTTAGGTCGATTCCACCGTCGTAGTAATCTATCCCCTAAACTAAGTGCATTATGAACGATCTCTCAGTCTCCACCATTAATTTTACACCTCCTTTGTCAAGGGATTTATCGATTAATGTATGTTTCGTCTCTTTTCAACCGTTAATCCTCCTGTAGAAGTGATTAAGGGCATTAGGTTATTATTATGGTGATCAAGCATAACAATATATGGAGAAAACGAAACTATACCACGGATTTAAGAGAGAAAAATATGAATTATTAATATAAAACTGTCATACAATGCATTCCCGGGCTACTCCCGGTCCTAAAGATGGAGGGGATTAGCCACGCATGTTCATCTCACACAAGTACATGGTAGAAATAGGGGAAATCATATGAAAAACGTGAATTGAATGGGAAAACCCCTGAACGGAGAAGAACCGATTGATCCTTTGCGTAGAACACGAGCTTTCCCGCCTCTCGGTGGTGAAATCCGTCTTCGGCAGCATCCAGATCGACAAGTATGAACTTCTGGCCTCCGTTCTCCTTTCTCGCTCCTCGGCACTTGTGCAAAAGCCAAAATCCGATCCTCCCTCTATCTGGGCGGCGTCATTAGGTATAAGTTCCTAATTAGGTCATTAATTAACTCCAGCCGTCCGATTGAAATCATTCTAAATCCAACGCATATCTGACGACGTCGATACCATCGATGCGAGTCGATGGTATCGACCCGCTACAGTAGCGGCTGGCTGCAAATCCTTCCTTTGTCGCGCCTTTCATCATCTCGATACCATCGACGCAGGTCGATGGTATCGACTTCCTTTTTGGCGTCGGTTCTGTCGTTTTGCGACGCTGTAGCCTCCATGTGTCGATGGTATCGACTTCCGTCGATATTATCGACTGCTTCTTCGCCAGCAACCTGAAGGTGTCTCGATACCATCGACATCAGCGTCGATGGTATCGACTCTTTGCTGCTCCTTTTGGCTGGCAACCTGCGGTCTTGTCGATGGTATCGACTTCCGTCAATGGTATCGACAGAAGTAAATACTTGTTTTTCCTGAAATTCAAAGACAAGATCTAATAAATCCACACAAATAATAATAATGTGATAATTAATGCTCAAAATGATAAAACTAAGGGGATTTGACATAAAATGATGGCAAAGACCAAAATGGATGAATTATGCGATACTAACCATAGAAATGACTAATTAAAGCATAAACCACATATAAAACAGGTCTATAAATGCGACTCAAAATCATCGCATCAATGCACGTCATTTTCAAATAGTGCAACGTCCCATACCACTGCACTACAAGGAAAGAACGACATCTAAGGACTTGCTACTCAACAAACACCAGTCTAGACCTAGTTCTCGAACATCTAGGTGCTAATCTAGAGGCTAGGTCAGATCTAGTCTCTAAAAGACGACTAGTCTAACCCTAAAAGATTATTAAGTTCAAGGTTCTTTAGTTTGTGTTGCATAATGAGAAAATGTCAGGCTTTGCTATTGTTCATGCTCTGATACCACCTGTGACGTCCCCAAATTTTCTAAAACTTAATCTGATGTGCGACGTCCAAATTGAAACCTCACCTCAGTGAGAATCCCAATTTAAATGCCCCACACTAGGCTAAGAAGAAGAAAATCAAGGGAGTCAGAAGGAAACAACAGTAGCACATGCACATGAACAATAATAAAACCATACACACATGTTCACGATTCAACATATAATTACAACATGAATTGTTACAACATTTGATATTACATATTGAACAGCAAACTACTAAACATATACATGTGCTACAGCAAAACAACAGGATCTTAAGACAACAGGTCCACCTGTACATCAGCTCGCCACACAACTCTCAACTATCCTGGATCTTCAAGAGCATAACCACAACCTAAACAAAAGATTACATGTGGTACACGTCAGCACAATATTTCATGAATATTGTACTGAGTATGCCTACGTGTCTTTTATATACCTCTCATCATATCTTGGCAATAAGATAAAACTAATATACTTGGCAGTAACAGAAGAATATAAGAAAAGCGTATACTTGCACAAAGATATTCATTAACAAAAGAGAACACATATTTTAATCATATTTCCATCATATATCTCATACATCTGCCCCTAGGGATTTGATGCTTTTCAGGCCTTATGATCTACTACCAAAGAGTTTGAGATCATTTTACGTGTGATCTACTACCAATGAGTTTGAGATCTAACACATGTGATCTACTACCAAAGAGTTTGAGATAACTTCTATGCACTGTACTACCAAAGAGTTTAGTGCTATCATATGATGGATTAGATATCTTATGTTTCATGTGTTCATAGCAATAAGTATGGAAAATCATGCAACATATCATACAAGAACAATCATTTCAATCAATATCATATGCCACATCTTTACTACCATATAACACAAGCATATTGTATAATAAGCCAAGTAAGAGGTAATGGCGTACCTTCCAAGGAGATATCCTAATCATCACACATATTCCTGATGTCAACTATATCTTTGGTTAAACCTGATTAAGATAAGATCACATATCACCATCAGGTTCTCATCATCTTACATCTCGTCTTAACCCTAACAGTGTTCATTAGCGGTTTTCTTATCTCATTAGTATATGTACTTTATTACTTGTCTTATCATCTTGTAATTAGGTTACTGATCTTATATTACAGATTAAGATACATAATCTGATCATAAGCTTCCATAGCATTTTTGTACACATTAGTTAACCCTAGGTTACACCATTAACCGAGATTAGGGTTTAAAATCATGTATTAAGATTCATCTTCATATAACATGGATTTTGTTCATCATTATGATCTCATAAATAAAACTGAGGTTCCATATACTGATATGATCTTACTCTGTGAATTTCATCATTTATTGACCGTGTATGCATTTAATACATTTTATTTAGGGTTATTAGCCCTAATTAGCCATATTAAGCAAATTACATTATTTCCTACATTAACATCATCATCACTATCATCACGTGCACTATAAGCATTATTATAGACTTATTGGCATTTTACCACAATTTTAGAACATCATATGACATTTATTATCCATCAATTAAGCATTTCACTACTAATAAGATATCACTAATATTTAAGCTTCAAAAGCAGGATATTATGCTTCCATCTTATTCTACACATTTTTCTGAGAAGTTTGGTATATTATATGTATTTTTCTGAGGCTCGAGCTATTTAATATGAATTAAGCAAGATCTGAGGTATATACTGAAATTACTGGGCGATTTACCTTATCCTGGCCATTCAGAGGCCGCCACGTGGCTAGCAAGGGGGCGCATCTTCTCTTGGTCTGGCATTCATGAACCGGCCGAATCTCAAAGGTTCATTAATTGGGCTGGCGGTCTGTTGACTGGACTCGGTCCGCTCTCTTCTTTCTCTCTACTCACGCGATCGGGATCCCCTGTTCTCTGCGTGCGCCTCCGCGGCGCTCAGCTCCGGCGAGTCCTCGAGCGGGTTCCAGTGTCGATGATCAGATCTAAAAGCCTCCAGGTGATTTGGAGACATCCTCTCAACACCACCGACCACTCACCCTCTAGGTCGCGATACCAGGTCGCTAGGACCTACAGCTACCGGCGAGGGCGCCACCGCGGCTGGATCCTGCTCTGGTGTGGAATCGATCGAGATGCAGGTCTCCCCATCAGCTACTAAGGCTGCTACTAGGTTCAGAAACCATCTCCGGACCTCCTCGATGACCCTGGTCCTTGGGATCACCTCTGGATCTCCTGCCGCACAAGGTCCCCTCCGCTTGTGGTTGTTGCGGCGGCACAGAAGAGGCATAATGCCTCTAGGCCCCCAAAACGCAAGGCAGAGCACCGTAAGGCACGGTAAGGGCATCGTAAACTCATCCAATACCCCAAAACACAGTGTGCATCACTTTGTGATATCTCCTTAGTTCGATCTCCACTTCCGGTGAACTTGAGCTGGTCGGCCATGGGAAGCTCCATGGAAACCCATGACGAGGCCGGGGCCTAACTCCCCCAAGCCTGAGCTTCCTTTTCTGCTCCTTATCTTGTTCTGATCGCCCCTCTACCTCGGAGATGCTCCTTCGGATACCACCTGCTCAGTGCAAAGGAGAAGCAACTAAGGGACGAGGCTCGTTCTCTCTCGTCTCTTGGTCATTTGACCAGCTCAAGGTGTCAATCAGTTCGTAAATGGGAGGCGAATCAAACTCCCCGATCACTTCTCCCCATCGCTCCACGATCTCCACGAGTGGCCTACGAGATGGGTGCGGTTTAAACTGACCCACTACCTTGCTCTAGTCGCAAGGTAGGGGATGGTTTGACATCCCTTGATCGAAAATCTAAGGGTCAGAATCTACGTCTAACAAGGCAGATCCGTGGCTTCTCTTATGAATGCTTAAGACCATAGAATTGATGATCTAGGGACCGATTTTGGCCACACGATCCAACCATATATCAAAGGGGGTGCGTGACAGAGCTGATTTTCAGAACTTAGGCTATATAACCCAAACTTTATTAATCAAAAACATCAATGTATACATTATTTCATCATATTCAAACTTAAATAACTCCCTCTAGGAGCATCCAAATGCCACCAAATTTTAACCATAGCTTCTATACCTCTCAAGGTACATTCTACTCCAATTTGGTGACCAAACTCATCTATTAGACTATTTAATTAAATTCTTCAAAAAGGCATAAAAAGAGAAATCTTAACCATGATATCAACATCACCTCAACACACCTACTTTGTCAAAATCTTGGAACTCTCAATATTGTTCAACCTTATGATTTCACTTATGTCATTGGATGATTAAAGACTCCAAAATTCCACTCCATCACAGTTAATGAATGTGAAAAGTGAATGAATACAATGAGAATTGCATTTGTATATGCCATGAGAATGGATCTCTTATGTGTTTTTCTGAATTGTGTATGTACATGAGAATGGAATTAAGTGTTGAAGAGAATGGAATTGAAGATTGGAAATGTGTATGGGTGAATGAGTTGTATATGTGTTTGTTATTGCAGATTTTGTAGGTGTGTTGGCCTGTTGTTAAGCTGAATACATGATGGAACCTACATTTCTAATCAAGTGCAAGTTTTGTATCCTGATGAATAGTCAAACATTAGGTCTACATACCTTCTATAAAAAAGCATACTTGTAGTGTTAGTTGTTACAAAAAATCAACTATGTAGATCTTTGTCAACGGTTTCTTTAGAAAACCGAAAACATGGACCAATTTTTTAATCAATTTTCTTATTAAACTGATAACACAACTATTCTAAAATGACCGTGTTTCCTAGCATGGTTGTTCTACCATATGGCCTTTAGCGTCAGGTTTTATGAGAAACAAGAAACACAACAAGTTTATATCATAAATTTTCTAAAAAGACCGAAGACATATATTTGGATCTTTTAAAAGAGAAAAGTACATGTTGCGTCAATTTTGATTTGGAAAACTGACAATAGAGGTTTAGCTATAGCACCAGTTTCTTTTCGGAAACCAATAGAATAGAGAGACACCATGACAATGATATAATTATGAGTCGTCAATTTTTGTTTTCATAGAAATCAATGTTGGACATATGTCATCGATTTTCCTTTCCCCCAAACTAGCATAGAAGGGCCTTAGTTGTAGTATCACCCACTTAGGTGTAGGTACAATACCAATGCCATAGGACCATTATAATCGACACTAAAGATGGTATGTGTACATGGTGTTTGTTGGACATGGTAAGATCAATGACGAGTTGGTGATCTTTTGAATTCCTTCAGGGGATATGTTTCAGAAACCACAATGTTTACTCTTAAGCATTTGCCTTCTAAATCAGTTCAGAGGACACCATATGACATATGGATTGGGAAACATCCCAATGTGTCTTTTATGAAGATTTGGCAATGTTCAACTTACGATAGGAAATAGTTTCCTAAAAATCTTAAACCCATATAAATAGATGTTATTTTGTTGGATATCTTAAAGAAATTAAGGGATACTACTTTTATATTCCATTTGAAAACAAACTATCTGCTTCCATGACTGTTGTATTCCTTGAAAGGAAACTTTTTTTTCAAAGGAACCAGTGGGAGGAAAGTAGAAATTAAATAAGTTCAAGACCAACAAGAAAACGTTAAACCTGTAGTGGTAAAAAAGGAACAAGAAGAATCATAGGCAGTTGTGGAATCTCAAGTTCATCTTGTAGCATATAAACCTCATAGATCTGGTTAGACACACCTTGGGCCAGAGATATTTGGATATCTCATGACTCAACAAGGTGATGAGTTCTTCATAAATGACGATGAGCCAACAACCTACTTAAAAGCTCTGGAGGGATCAAATTCTGAGAAATTGCTTAAAACCATTAGATCTGAGATAGACTTTATGTACACCAACAAGGAATGGACCTTGGTGAATTCACCTGAAGGGGTAAACCCATATGGTGCAAATGGGTCTTCAAGAAGAAAACTGACATGGATGGTAATGTACAAACCTATAAAGGTCGATTGATTGCAAAATGTTTCAAGCAAGTTCAAGCTGTTGAATATGATGGATCCTTTTCACCAACTGCCATGGTTAAATCCATCAAGATCTTGATTGTCATTGCAACTTATTATGACTATGAGATTCAAAAAATAAATTTGAAAGCTGTGTTCCTTAATGAGAATTTTCATGAGGATGTATACATGACAATACCCAAAGGTTTTATACTTTTAACTAAATCTCTTAAAGTCTGTAAGCTACAAAGGTCAATCTAAGGACTGAAGTAAGCATCTTGGAGTTGGAATCTTCAATTTGATGAGGTAGTCAAAGAGTTTGGATGAACCTTGTGTATACAAGAAGGTTAGTGGGAGCATAATTCTATTCCTCATATTGTATGTAGATGACATACTACTATTGGGAAGTGACATCCCTACCCTAGAAATTGTAAAAGAAACCTGGTTTGGAGGTACCTTCTCTATGAAGGACTTAGTCGAATAATCCTACATCTTAGGAATCAAGATCTATGGAGGTGGATCTAGAAGGCTTCTTTGCCTAAGCCAGAGTACATACATTGACAATTTGTTGAAAATGTTTATCATACCTGACTCAAAGAGTGGAAACTTGCCCATGTCTCATGGTGTTAGTATCTCTACAACCCAATGTTCTAGTTCATCTATGGAAAGGAAAAACATGAGTATGATTCCATATGCATCTACAATTGGACCTATCATGTATGCAATGTTATGCACTCATCCTGATTCACATATGCTTTCAACATGATGAGTAGGTATAAGTAAGATCCTGATGAATGTCACCGGACTATCATAAAGAACAACCTTAAGTACTCTAGAATAACTAAGGATCAATTTCTTGTTTATGGTGGTGACCATGGTTCAGGAAAGCGGTATGCGGTGTTCAGGCAAAGAGTGTAATGCATAGAGTATATGTGGGAGTATATGCAGTTTTGGATTTTTTATTATTTCAATAAACTGATTATATATAAAATAATATAGTGAGATCATAAATTAAAATATATAGAGTAGGCATGTATATCTATTTACTTATAAACATATTAAGTATGCATGTATGATGTATGATATGCTTATATGTGTATGTATGTCTATATATAGAATGTGTTTCTAATATATATACAAATACTAAAATGTAGGTAAATCAATGTACAAATATATGTGTAGTGTGTATAAATGTGAATAAATCAAAATGTATATATACTTGCAAAAATATGTGATTGTATATTTAGGTATATTGTATATGTATCTATACATGTTAATATATCAAAAGGTATTCGAATAAATGTACAAATGTGTGTGGAAATTTTGTATATGTATTACAATGTATACATATAATTCAATGACTATATATCTCAATTTATATATATAATGAAATGTTTGTATATATATGCATGTATGTACGAAATGCATGAACATTAGTTGTGGGCTTTTCGAAAAGTGGAGTTTAATCGGCTGCTTAATTGGCCAAGCAGGAGTATATGTGACCCATGACTGCTTAGTGGACCGATTAGTAATATGTGGTGTGGTAGGGTGACTGAATAGGTATATGTGGGAGTATATGTGGCCGTGCAGACCGATTTCCCAAACAATGGTGGTGACGAAGAGTTGGGTGTAAAGGGTTACACCAATGCAAGCTTCCAAACTGACAAAGATGATTATTGGTTGCAATCTAGATTTTTGTTTGCCTAAACAATAGAACTATAAGATGGAAAATCTCCAAGAAAGAGTCAATTGATTATTCTACAATAGAAGTTGAGTACCTTGTTGCTTCCAACACAACAAACTAAGATGTATGGATCAAGAAGTTCACTAATGAACTTGGGGTCATTCCAACTATTGATGAAACAATAGAGTTATACTGTGACAACAATGAATCTATTACACATGACAATGAACCCATATCACATCAAAGTTGCAAGCACATACTTCAACATTTCCATCTCATACGAGAGATCATACACTGAGGAGATGTCAGAATTTGTAGAGTATCAACTGAGAGTAATATTGCTGACCCACTAACAAAAGAACTTTCTTAGCAAAAGCATGATGGTCATATAGATCACTTGGGATTAGATTCATGAGTGATTTTCTCTAAATCCAAGTGGGAGTCTGTTGGTGTGTATTCCCTAAGAGACAATCATGTGATGATTGTATTGGGATATTATATAATTTATTTGGTTAATAATAAAGGCAATTTTCACTTCAAATGTGTGATGATTATATAACATAATAGATGTCTAAATAATAATATTACTCAATGACATGTGGTTTGGGTTGAGGACATAAACATTAGATTATATGTGTAATTTGAGTCGATATATTCATGTATGTCCCTCATCAGATATTATTATGGAAACTATATGCACAACAATAATACGGGAGACTAGACAGTGTGTTGACTGATGACTAGATCTCATTAGTCATGTTATTGGATATCAAGTCATACACATAGATACTTATTAGAGAACGAGGGTACCAGATAAACCCACCTTGAGAATGATACATGGAAACCATTGAACAGTATTCAAAATTATGTCTCAATGTGATAGTGGTGATTTTGGTTCTTAGAGCTAAAGTCACTACAATAACCACATGATGCTCCATGTACTTTAACACCATTCAATGTGACCTGGAATAAGGGTTGTGATACAAGTGGTGCTTGGGTACATTTTGACACATGAGGATCTTATTAGTGATGTAGATATAACTTGCTCCTTCAATTAGAGTGATATCATAGCTATTTGATAAGTAATACTATGAAACACATAACTCATGTGAACCAATATGTGATATTGAACTCACATGAATCTCCATAGTCTACTCTAGTTTGAGAAACATAGATTGAATATTAAGAGAATGATGATTCCATGTCTTGTGTTTGATCTGGAATTCTATGACAATGGAACTATATGACCACTATAACACTAGTCACAATTTTAGATTGAAGTTGTCGACCAACTTATCCATTACATGGGTGGAAATTATGTGTAGCTAGATACCTCCCATTTCTTGTTTATGATTATAAACATCACTACCAACATAATATGGAGCCTATAGGGTCACACACATATGATGCACTAGAAAAAGGATTTTAACCACGCATACAATATAATTTGGATACTAAAGTGTTTAGGTAAACAAACTAAAAATATTGGTATTGCAGTCGACCGACTGGAAATCCAGTTGACTGACTGGAGAGTCCCCTCAACTGACTGGAGAGTCCAATTGACTTACCAGATAATATCATTTGTAGATAATAGGACCTATTAGTCGAGTAACTAGAAAGTGTCACCCAACAAATGACTGGAATTTGTCAGTCGATTGACTAGAGAACCCATTCAATCGACTAATTCAAATCAATGAGTTGTATTGTGTCAAATGATTAGTGATAGTTGTGGCTACACTTATTAATTTTTACATTAAAATCCAGTCGTTATGCACTACTGTCCATAAGTCAATCAACCAATTGGATAGTCCAATCAATCGAATGGCTATGTGCAGCCAGTAGGCCAACAAGTAGTCGACTGACTGGGAAGTCTAGTTTATTGAATGGTTGTGTGCAAGCGCCATCTAGCTAAGAAGCTTGACCTTTAATCTTCTGAGGGTTTTGAAAACCCTAGCCCTACCACTCCTATATAAAGAGGGGATGACCAAGGCTCTCAAAATGCTTCTCATTCACATTCTGGTAACATAATATCCTAGCATCTTACTCATGAAAGGGAAAGATGGAAAGGGAGAAAAAGTTGATGCTAGCACATCAATGAATAAAGGGGTTACTCCTTCCCACTATCTCAAGAAGCACGATTTGGAGTTTGTAGTGGTCCACCTAGGCTACATAGAGGCAAAAAAATCTTTGTTGCTCAAGGAGAACATCTTCTACCATAGTTTGTGTGCTTCTCAAGAAGGAAGTACATTCAACTACATGTATAGTCACTAGAGTTGCTCAAGGAGAAGGTATATTTTTCACATGTTCATCCTATACATCATCCTTGGTGCAATCTACTAGTTAAGGAATATGAAATAAAATTTTTGTTTTGTTGCATTTCCCTTGCTCGTTATTTCCCAATAGTGGTACTAGAGTTTGGTCAATTTATGGTCTATTGGGATTTAACCAATATGATCATATGTTGTTTTATCATTTTTTTGGAACATGATGCAAACATTTAAATGATTAATGGGCATATATGATTAGATACCACATATGCTAGGGAATCCTATAGGATGCATATATATATATATATGTACATCATACATGTTGCCTTAAAATGTGTTTTGTTGGTGGATTATGCATTATTATGGCCAAAACCCTTGGATGCTTGTGTGTGAATGGTGAATGGTTTATTTACTATTTTATAAGTTCAATTTGCATACCAAGCCTCTTCTTTTATCTCTAAATGGAAACAATGTTTAACCTCCTTCCCTCATCAAATGAAACTTAAGGTATTCACCTTTTATAATGTGATAAGTAGATAGGAGTAGCATTAGTTTATAGACATTGCCACAAGGAGGCAGTCTAATCATTCAAGTCGATCGCTTGGAGGCCAAGTGGCAGATTGGAAGACCAAACGATCGACTGAGCTAGAACCAAGATGACCAACTGGAGGACCATCTGACCAACTGAAAGGTTTAGTTGACTGACTGGGTAGGAGTCCATTCGATTGACTAGAAGGACCAATATACTTACTTAAGGGTTCCATCAACCTAAGATGTAGCAGTCCCAATAGATCAACTACAGGAGTCCAGTTGATCGACCGAGCTATCCCCAACACCATGTGTTTCCTATGTAGGTTGATACATATAATGTTTGACCTTAGGTGGACAACAATTCTTGATGTATTCAATGAATTCCATTAGTATGGGCATAACCATTGCTTGTATGTTTGTGATTGCATGTTTTGTTTGTGGATATAGTATGCATATGATACATATTATAATTTTGTGGTGATTGGAAATGTTTGTGTGTGGGTGTGTATATGTATATATAAACCCCACAATCAAATATTAAGCCTTAGATGCTTTCCAAAAGCAGCACACATGAAAGATTGATGGTCTATGCATGGGTACACCAAAGTGTGGTGTGGGGTCTATCTCGTGGAAGTCTGAGAGATATGTGGGTCTTCCAATAAAGAGTGCATATTATATTATGTTTGGTTTTGGGTCAGGCTTAACTAGGTGACCTTAATAGGACTATGTTCCTAGAAGCATACTGATGGAATATGACAAAGTGTTGTGTGTACCATCTATCAAGAGTTGCATGGGATTTAATCATAAAATGTTGCCCACCTAAATAATCAAGGTGTGGGAGATCAGCCAAAGCAGACTCATGATTTGATGAAATATGGATCTTGACCCAATAGAATATTATATGATGTAATGTTTGTGAATTAATAGTTAGGGATATTAATTTGAAGTAAATAGTGGGAGTGATAATTAATTAAAGACATAATTAATATTTCAATATTTTTTCAAATCATATCAAGAAATCAAAAGTTTTTTGACATATGCAAACGTTATTTTATAGAAATAAATGGCAAACAACAACACTTTTTTTTTGCAATTGGTCATTGAATGAGATCAACTTCCATGATTAGTTTAGGACTTCGAGAATCATTCTCACTCATGAATACAACATCTATGTCCTAAATACACTAGTGCTAGAGGAACCCTCTTCCACTACGCCAAGGGATGAACATGCTGCTTATCGTAAGCATTCTAATGACACCACACACATAAAAAGCCTTATACTATGCTCAAAGAACTATGAGTTGCATAAGCATCATGAAAACATGGACGTTTTTGAGATGGTAACACATCTTAAGAACATGTATCACAATCAAGCAAAGAAGAAGAGGTATGATGTCTTTGAGGCACTCTTTGACTGCAAAATGGCAGAGGGAGATCTAGTAGGGCCCCATGTGCTCAAGACAATTGGGCATGTGGAACCTAGAGAGACTGAGATTTCTTTTTAGCTAAGAGTTGGTCACAAATATGATTCAAAATATTTTATCAAATCATATAGGGAGTTTATCATGAACTGTTACATAAATAACTTGGCTAAACGGTTATCAAATTGTTTGGCATGTTGATAAATTTCAAAGAACAAATGAAGAATGAGAAACCCAAATTTGTGATGATTATCAGAAAAGGAAAAGGGGAGTATAAGCGAAAAGGCAAAGCCAAATCAAAGAAAAGTTTAAAGGCTAGTAAAAAATCCAAGCTTTCTGTAGTTAAGGCGAAGGGATATGTGA
Organism: Alisma plantago-aquatica; assembly: GCA_963693085.1. NCBI lineage: Eukaryota > Viridiplantae > Streptophyta > Magnoliopsida > Alismatales > Alismataceae > Alisma > Alisma plantago-aquatica. The sequence goes on from OY856411.1 coordinate 626,173,402, forward strand.
GTAAGGAAGGTAATTATCACCAAGATAGGAATTTCCCATTTTACTTAGAGGAACTTAGGAACAAGAATTAAGGGATAGAGATCTTCACTTCAAGTGTATATGTTGTTGAGAGAAATATCTCTATTTCTTCATCATGGGTATTGGATACTAGATGAGGATCTCACATATGCTCTAATATACATGATCTAAAAATAGGTAAACTCTTGAAGAAGGATGAGGTCGAACTTCACATTGAAAATGGAAGAGGAGTTGTTTCTACTATAATTGGCACCTACATTTATCTCTGCCTAGTGGACTTGTAATGGAGTTTGATAACTGCTATTATGTATCAACCATCAATAGGTACATCATTTCCTTTTCTTTTTTAGACAAGAGTGGATTTTAATTTCATATAATGACGGGTCCATGTTCTAATTCTAAAGATGAGATCTTTTATGGAAGTGCCCCTATGTCTCATGGGATTTACATATCAAATAATGAGACAAATGTATATAACATAAATACCAGAAGGTTAAAACTTGATGACTCAAACCAAACATTCCTCTAGAATTTTCATCTAGGGCACATAATTGAGAAACACATTTTTGGACTCCATAAATATGGTTATCTAGACTCTTTTGAATTTGAGTCAATAGAGGCATGTGAGTCTTGTTTATTAGACAAGATGACAAAAGCTCCATTGACCAGAAATAGTGAGAGAGGGAGTGATCTATTAGGTCTCATAAATACTGATGCATGTGGACCTTTTAGCACACATGATAGAGGTGGTTACCAATACTTGAATCACATTTACTGATATCCTCAATAGATATGCATATGTGTATTGAATGAAACACTAGTAAGAATCCATTGAAAGGTTCAAGATTTTTATGAATGAAGTACTGGACCAACTTGGCTAAAGTATTAAAGCACTTCAATCTAATCAACATGGAGAATACCTAAGCCAAGAGTTTGATGACCTTATGTAAAACCATGGTATTATATCACAATAGAATCTACCTAGACCACCACAACATAATGGTGTATCAGAAAGAAGGAATCTCACCCTAGTGGACATGGTACAATCAATAATAAGTTTTATCGATATTCTAACTTCCTTTTGGGGATATCCTCTAGAAAATACAACGTCAAAACTTAATTGTGTGCCTTCTAAATATGTTAAGAATACACCATATGAGATATGGATTGGGAAACATCCCAATGTGTCTTTTATGAATATTTAGGGATATGAAGCTTATGTTAGAAAATAGTTTCATGAAAAGCTTGGCCCAAATCAGATAAATTTCATTTTGTTGGAAATCCTAACAAAATCAAGGGATACAACTTTTATGTTCCACCTAACAACAAAGTGTTTGTTTCCTTGACTTCTATATTCCTTGAAAAGGAATTTATTTTTAGTGGAACTAGTGGGATGAAAGTAGTACTAAGAGATGTTAGAAACTGAAAATAAAACTTCAAACCCATGGAGATACAAAAGGCACAAGAAGAATAACAAGTAGTTGTGGAATCTCAAGTTCTTCATATAGCACATGAACCTTGTACATCTAGTAGGACATGCCTTAATATAGAAAGATTTGAATATCTCATGACTCAATAAGGTGACGAGTTGGTCATAAATGACGATGAGCCAACAACCTACTTAAAAGCCATTGAGGGACTACACTCTGAGAAGTGTCTTAAAGCCATGAGATATGAGATGGACTCTATGTGCATCAACAAGGCATGGGCCTAGGTGGATCCACCTGAAGGGATAAAACCCATAGGGTGGAAATGGGTCTTCAAGAGGAAGACTAAAATGGAAGTTAAGATAAAACCCATAGGGTGCAAATGGGTGTTCAAGAGGAAGACTGAAATGGAAGTTAAGATACGAACCTATAAAGTATGATTGGCAAAAAAAGTCTTTAAACAAGTTCAAGGTGTTGACTATGATGAAACCTTTTCACCTATTTCCATGGTTAAATTCATCAGGATCATGCTTTCCATTGAATCTTATTATGACTATTAAATTTAAAAAATGGATGTTAAAACCACATTCCTTAACGAGAATATTCTTAAGGGACAAATCCCAAAGGTTTTATACTCCCAACTAAAGCCAATAAGGTCTATAAGCTACAAAGGTAAATCCATAGATTGAAGCAAATATCTCAGATCTTGTATCTTTGATTTGATGAGGAAGTCAAAGAGTTTGGATGAATTTTGAGTTTATTAGAAGGTTAGTGGGAGAATAGTTGTATTCCTTTTTTTGTATGTAGATGAAGTACTATTGATGGGGAATGACATCCCTACCCTATAAATGGTGAAAAAACCTAGTTGGGAGGTACCTTGTCTATGAAGGACTTAGGCAAAGCATCCTATATCTTAGGAATTAGGATCTATAGAGATAGATCTAGAAGGCTTATTGGCCTAAGCCAGAGTATATATATTGAAAAAGTGTTGAAAAGGTTCAAATGCAGAACTCAAAGAGAGGAAATTTTCCCATTTCTGATGGTGTTAGTCTCTCTAGATCCCAATGTCTCAGTTCTTCTAAAGACAAGAGACACATGAGTAAGATCCCATATGCATCTGTAATTAGTTCTATCATGTATGCAATGGCATGCACTCGTCAAAATGTCTTGTATGCTTTGAGAATAATGAGCAAGTATTGATCAGATACTAGTGAAGATCACCGGATTGCCATAAGGAACATCCTTAATTACTTGAGAAGAACTAAGGATAAGTTCCTTGTTTCTATGGAAGATTGGGGTGTAAAGGGTTACATCAATACATGCTTCAAAACTAACAAAGATGATTATGGGTCACAAAATGGATTTGTGTTTTGATTTAGCAATAGAGATCTAAACTAGAAAAGTTCTAAGAAATAGATAATTTTTTATTCTACAATAGAAGCAAGTGCATTGCTTCTTCCAATTGAGCATTGGAATGTTTATGGATCAAGAAGTTCATTAGTGAACTTGGGGTGGTTCCAACCATTGATGACACAGTAGAGTAATAATGTGACAACAATGGCACTATTGCACAAGCCAAGGAACCCAAAGAACATTAGCATTTCAAGCACATACTGACATTTCTAATGACTAAGAGCAATGTTGCTGACCCGCTGACAAAAATTATAGCTCAACAGAAGCATGATGGTCCTGTTATATAACTTGGGATTAGATTCATGAGTGATTGACTCTAAGTGCAAGTGGGATTCTATTGGTATGTATTTCATAAGAGCCAGTCATGTGACTATTGTTTCAGGAAATTATGTAATTGATTTGATTAATAAGAAAGGCAATATTCATTTTTTTTCCAAAAATGAGACGATAATATAACATAATACATGTATAAAGAATAATATTACTCGATGACCTATGGTTTAGGATGATGACCTAATCATGAGACATTATGTATAATTAGAGTAGATATATTCTTGTCATGTCCCTAATTAGATATTATTGTGGAAACTGTATAGACAACAACAATATAGATTCAAATATGTGTTGACTGATGATTAAATCTCATTAGTAATGATATTGGATATCAAATCATACATATAAGCACTTGTTTAAAGAACAAGTGTACCAGATGGACCCACCTTAAGAATGATACATGGAAACCATTGAATGGTAATTAAAATCATGTTTCAATGTGATAGTGGTGATTTTGATTATTAGACCTGAAGTCACTATGAAAATCACATACCTTGTAATGGACGTTAATACTATTCAATGTGACCTTGAATAAGGGTTGCTTTACAAGTGGTGCTTGGGTACATTATGACAAATGGGGATTGTTTTGAGTGATCTAGATAGAATTTTTCCATCCTATTGGAGTGATATCCTGGACACTTGATAAGTGAGACTGTGAAACACATGACCATGCTCATGTGAGTCAATATGTGATACTGAGCTCATATGCATCTCAACAATCTACTCAATTTCAAGAAACATAGATTTAATATTAAGAGGATGAAAATGTCATGCCTTGTGTTCAATCTGGATATTTGTGATGAACTAAAGGATGGTTGTAACATTGATCACAAGTGTAGGTTGAAGTTGTCCTGCAACTTATGCATTAATTGGGTAGCATTCATGTGGTGCTAGATACCACTCATTTTGAATGAAGTCTTAATATGATTATGGATATCACCGCCAGCATAATATAGATCTTAAAGGGTCACACACATAGGATGCATTGGGGATTTTTTTAATCATGGACATGATTTAATTTGGTTACGAAAGTGTTTATATAATGAAATCAAACAGTATTGGAAATCCAAATGAATGATTGAGAATCCAGTTGACTGACTAGAAAATCTAATTGACTGATTTGATAGTCCAATCAACCGACTGGACAATATCATTTGTAGCTAATAGAACCTTACAGTTGACCATTGAAGATTTTAGTCAACCAACTAGAAAGTGTCAACTAGTGGATAACTAGAATGATTAGTCAATCGAATAGAGAACCCAATCAACTGAATGATGAAAATCGACCAGTTGGACTGGATCAAACCATTAATTATAGTTGTGGTTACACCCATTAATCATTGCATTCAAAACCAGTGTTATTGCACCACTGACCACAAGACAATCGAATGAGTGAACAGTCCAGTCGACCGACTAGATGTGTGCAACCAATAGGCTAGTCGATCGACTGGTTGTGTGTAACTACCATCCGGCCTAGAAACTTGACTTTTCTTCTTCCAAAGGTTTTCAAAATCTTGGCCCTACTACTCTTATATAAAAGGGGATGTCCAAGGCTCTCAACAAACTTTTCATTCACATTGTGGTAAAGTGAGAGCCTATCATATTACTTGTGAAAGGACGAGATATAAAGGGAGAAAAAGTTGATGCTAGAATGTCAGTGAACTAAGGGGCTACTCCTTCCCGCCAACTAAAGAAGTGCGATGTGCAGTTCTTCATAGTGTGTGTGGACTAGATAGAGGTGCAGAAGCTTTGCTTCTATGCTAGGAGGACATCATAAAATACCTTCCATGTGCTTCTCAAGAAGTAAGCACATTCTCATTCAAGGATAGTTTCTACACTTGCTCCAGGACAAGTTATATGTTGCACCCTCCTTCCTATACATTGTTGTTGACATTGTCTGCTAGTTAGGGAATATGGAATAAAATGTTTGTTTCCATTGCCTTTCTTTGGCTCCATATATCCCAACACACATTGATGGAATGTGTGAGGAGCAACTTGTCCTTGAAAAAAGGCTAAGCAAAGTCAATGAGAATAACAAGGCTTAATCAATTATCTTCCTAGAGACTCACATTTGAAGAGAAGATGAAGAAAGAATCATGGATTTATTCCCTACTGGATGGGACCCTAATTCCAATATCAACCAGATAAAAGGAGGAAGAATAGCTATTGGTTGGAATCTCGATATCTGAAATGTCCAAACCATCAATGTTATGGATCAAATGATCACTTCTAGTTTTATTAACTTTGGAGTCTTGCACTATGTCCTATCCACGTGTATGGGAACAACTCAGAGAGTTGTATAAGGAGATTATGGGAGGTGTTAGTGAATGCTAATCAGGTTGAGCTACTCCAACATGTTGTAGGTGATTTCAATGGCCTAAGGAAGGTGAATGAGAAGAAAGGAGGCAAACATATCCTAGATTTTGTGCTTAGTAGATTCAATGAGGCCATGGACATGGCTAACCTCATGGAGTTCAACATGACAAGGGGCATTGTAACTGAGAATAATTGACAAGAAAGAATAATTTCTAGTAACCATGATAGGGGACTTGTAAATGAATCCTGGCTGAATATTTTTCCATAGGAAAAAATAATCCTGGGGTATAATCCCAACAATTATCATGCATGTTTGAAGGTTTAGTTGACCAAATTCTCAAGGAAAGGGATAGTGTTTTGATTTATCAACTATTGTATTATCTGGACCACATGTGCACTACTATCAAGGAGGCGTGGAGGCCTCACGTACATGGAAATCTACTCTATTTTGTGGATGAAAAGATGAAGTGGACTAAAACTATGATCAAGGTATGGGACAAGGAGCATGTTGACCTCATGAACCTCCTAAGAAAGGTGAGAGAACACTATTGTGAGGTGGCTATTAAGCTAAGAATGAAACCCTAACATAGAAGGTGATGGACATGGAGGAGAAAGTTGTGAAGAAGCTTGATAGGATGGAGAAAGAAGAGGAGAACACATACTATAAAAGAGGAACTATAAGGTAGACCAGGGATGGTAATAGAAATATAAATGTCTATCCCACAGTTGTGAGGAAAAATGATATGAAAAATTCAATTCACTCCTTTCTTAGGATGGATGGTTCCATGTCTAGAGGCAGTGATGATGTTGGGGAGGAAGCCACTACATTCTATAACAATATATACAACCATGATAAGGTTTCACACCCTAAAATCCATCTATCAGAGCATAGGGTGTCACTTGAGATGAATGAGGAACTATTCCATAGGGAATTTGAGGAGGATGTGAGGAAGGTTGTTCAAAATTAGCACATCCAAGACACCAAGTCTGGATGGTCTAAATATTAAGTTCTTGCAGAATATGTTATATATTGTTAGAGCATATGTGTGTCGAGTTGTCTTCTGGTTCATGGACGAAGGACAAATGGTAGGAAGCATTAACCATGCCTTCTTGAAGCTCATTCTTAAGAAGAACTAGGTGGATAATAAGAATGATCTATGCCTTATTACCTATCGCTCAATTATGTACATGATTATAACTAAACTATTAGCTAATAGGTTTAAGAGTGTCCTACTTGCCATCACTTTTCTCCAACAATCTATGTTTTTTACTGGCATGTGCATCACAAATGGAGCCCTTATGCTGATGAATTCATATTGCGATTCAATATGAAGAATAAGGCAAGGAAGTCCTATATGGAGCTGGACCTGCAAAAATACTATGATAATGTTATATGTATTTTCTTCTGGAGCAATACAGAACTATGTCTTCTTTAATAGTTGGATTGTGCTTTTGAAGAGATGTGTTGAAACCATCTCCTTCTCAGTGTTGGTTAATGGGAAACCTTATGGTATGATTAAAGCTTCTAACAATATGAGGTAGGGGGATCCTCTTTCTCTCGTCTTATTTATGATTGTCATGGAGAGCTTATTGAGCCTTGAAAAGTTTGAAGAAAGGAACAACATGATCAGTCACTACAAAGTAGGTTCTATGAAGGTCCAAGCTCATATGATTTTCACAGACGATGTCCTTTTTTCCTATCTAAAAATGCTAAGGTTTTTTTAGGCCTTCAAGAATATGATGGAAACTTTTGAGCAACTCATAGGTATGGTCATGAGACACTCAAGTCCAGGGTCTACTTCTCCTATTTATATGATTCTAGGAAAGGTAGGTTGAAGACGATTATCAAGTTGCAAGAGGGTTTCTTCCCTACCTATTATCTTATCAACCCTCTTTCTATTGGTAGAGGGAAACATGCAAACTATGCCCAATGTATGGACAATGTCAGGGAGATGGTTACCAAATGGATGGGGTTGAGTTTGTCTATGTCTAGGAGGGAGATGCTAGTCAATTCAATTCAGTCTAGAAAAGACCATTTCAAGTGTGTACAAGCTAGGATTCCTCCTTTCATCATCAAAAAAGTCATATCCATTATGAGTGGTTTCATATGGTAGGGGAAAGCCTATGTTATTACCTAGGGCTCGATGGTAAGACCCTACCATGATGAAATGCTAAACATCTTTGAATCTAGGGATATTTCTAAGACAACCACCCCAAAAAGGATCAATAAGCTCCTATGATGCTAGACTTCCTGTTAGAGTTTTTGTATGCTTGAGAGATAAGGGATCAAGCTAGAGCATAGGGTGAAGAAAGGTGAATGCTCGAGATATTGGAGATGCATGGTCACCCTACAGATGGATGTTCAAGTTGATTATTTGCAGGTGAACGAGGGATGAGTCATGCACATATGACAAAGTTAGACATTTGGTGATATTGAACCACTAGCCCCATGTAAATTGGCAAGTTGTTTTCTAGAACGAGATGCACACTCCCAAGTGGAGCTTCTATGCGTATAGGTCCCTGAGGGCTAAGCTTCCCACCATGGATTGTGTTAGGGGTCGGGGTATGGATGTGAATGCAACCTACTTATTGGGCCCAAAAACTAACAAGAACCATGAACATCTATTCTTTAAAATGTAGGTTTAGTTACTATACTCGGTGTAGGGTGCGCTTAAAGTTGGGTTGGGGTAGAACCCCTCCTACCTCTACAAGTGATTCCATTTTCTATATCTTGAAGAAGACTAGGAAGAACATGATGATGAACATGGCTAGTTCCTATTTTTCTATGATGATTTTCTCCTTATGGAAAGAGAGGAACAATATACTACATGGGAAAGCACACCTTTACTCTCTCCCCTTTTTTAATAATCTTCTAACTTTGCTCAAAATAGTTGTCCAGATTCAACCCAAGCTAGTGGATAATGTGAACCCTTTGATCTTAAAATAGTGAGATTTTGTATTGTATACTTAGTGTAGTATATGGAATTTTTTCTCACCCTATACTTTTGATTATAATACCTTTCTCAAGAGTGCACATTTACCTTTTTAAGAAAACAAAATATTAAAAGATAAAATGAAGAACCACAAAGAATTGAGATGCACCTTGATTCGTTCAACACAAGCTAACTTAGAATATATGAATAGGATTACTCCATAGATGATGGTGCAAATGATGTATATTCTAATATGATAAATAGCCAAGATGCACTATCATTGTTTGGCTTAGGTTATCTGACACTATAGAAACTAATAATGATATTCCTAATCTTCTTTTCAATGACATTTGTTAGTATTATATTCAACTATAAATGGTTATTGGTTTATTTTTATAACTAGGATTTCAATGCTCCTTTGACACATAAGTTTATGTAATATTATGAATTTTGCAAAAAGTTTTCTATAATTAGGTTACGAATTTCTAGTCTTAGTTTGTTGCATAATTGTTGGGTCCTAACACGACAAACAATAGTGGATTTAGATGAACCTTGAATTATGTGAAACAAGTAAACTAATGTTCTATAAGTAGGGTCATTCATTAGGTGTTGGTTTAAATGCTTTATTTCCCAAATGATAACTAATCAAGATATTGTGATGATGTCCAACATATTTTTTCTGAAAACATAGTAATTGATAGTGATCTTAGGTGTCTTCTTTTTTTGCCAGCATTACTACTATATACTACTATAAACACTTAGTGGTTGATTTGAATAATCACGCTCAATGTACTATAAAACATTACTACATAAGAAATCATTATTTTTAGAAAACAATTCACAATTAAATAATGAATTTGTAGACTATGTTAGTTGTGTAACTTTTACATCATAACATAAAAAATCATATGGAATTGAAATGCACCTGGTGTTGTCAAACTATATAAATAGGGTTACTCAATAGACATTAGTGCAAATTATGTGTATACTAATATAAAAAATAGTTAAGATACACTGTCATTGTTTGGCATCTATTGTCTGACACAATAGTAACTCATCGTGCAATTTGTAGTGTACCTTTTAGTGACATTTGTTCATACCATTTTCAACTATAAATGTTTACCGGTTTACACTTATAACTACGATTCAATGTTCTTTTGACACATAAGTTTATGAGATATTATAAATTTTGTAAACAGTTTCCTATAATCAAGTCACGAATTTTTAGACATAGTTTTTTGCATAATTGTTGAGTCCTGAAATGGAAAACCATAGAGGATTCAGTTGCATTTTCATTTTTATGAGACAAGTCAAATAAGATTATGTAATTAGTGTTACTAAGTGTCATATGAAATACTTTATTTTTCCAAATTACAAACAATCAATATATTGTGTTATTGTATAGCATGTGTCTTCTGACACCATAGTAGCTTATAATGATCTTATTTGTCTCCTATTTTGTGTCAAATTTTGTATATATTCTACCATCAATTTTAAATGTCTGATTTAAAAAATAGCATTAAATGATATTATAAAGTATTAGAATGAGTTTGCAAACTTTTTTTGTTGTGTTACTATAAAATAATAACACAACAAAAAATAGATAATTAGTTGGACCTTGTGTTTCTTGATAAAAGTTATAAAAGACTATATATGCATGGTTTCTTGGTAAAATGTTGGTGCAAATGATTTACGTGTTGATAAGATAAATAGTCAAGATACAGATTCATTGTCTTCCATGTGTTGTCTAATACCATAATAACTCACAATGACATTAGTAGTTTACTTTTCATTGACATTTTTAGTACTCTATTCAACTATAATATCTATATGTTAATTTTTTATATCTAGAATTCAATTATCTTTTAACTTGTCGGTTAAATTATTAATATGGTTTTAAAAAAAAGTCATCTATAAGTGGGTCACAAACTTCCAAACTTAGTTTGATGTGTATTGTTGAATGCCAACATGACAACCCATAGAGGATTGACATACATTCAGAGTTGTATGAAACAAGTCAACTAAGATTCTATAAGTTGGGTTACTCAACAAGTGTTGGATGAAAAACTTTATATTCCAAATGACATATATATATATATATATATTTAATTAAGCTAGAGGATCGTCTATTCATCCCACTCATCTCTTTGTGGGCAAAAAACAAACAAAAAGGGTACAACTCCTGCTTACTAAGCAGGTAATCATCACTCAAGAAAACAGACCGTGGTCACCCACCAGACCGTGGTGAGAAGGCTTCACCACGCCCGTGGCAGCGAAACAAAAAACCAGACCGTGGTCAACCGCCACGACCGTGGCGTGACCGCAATAAGACACCCGTGGTCGCACGCCACGGTCGTGCAGAAGAAAAATGACCAAAAGCAGAAAACATCCAAACAGGGGCCACCAACAAGGAGACAAGCAAAGACTAGACACTTTCCCATCTAAAGAAGAGGTAAGGTGTGCTGTTTCTCTCTAAGATGTTCATCCCTCTGATACGCATAGGAAGAGATGACTGATCAGTTTTGATGTAGGTATGCTCGAAATTAACTCCCCAGAGTCCAAGCTCCCGAGGAATAGAATTTATGATCTTTGGGACCAAGGAACCAGAAATGGCTTCAGAGTTAAGTAACTCGCGTATCTCTCTGATGATATGGGTAATGTGCCATGGACCATGGTCATCGTGCCAAAGGATCTTCATCACGTGGGGGCATCTATTTCAATAGCAGAAATCGTCAGATTCTTATCATCAGCTATCTTGAGAGCAACCATGATTCCACAGATGTAAGCCGAGATATAATCATTAACATTCAGCCAGGTTTTGAACGCGAGAAGAATGTTACAATGTCTATCTCTAATAACACCTGCAATCCATCTTCTAGTTCTATTGTCTTCGGTGGTGTGCTTGCCGATGGTTAGATTCATCTTTAGATTGTTGATGTCGGGCAGGTTCCATGTAGCACAGTGGATTTTTCTCATTTTCAAAACTAGTTGAATGATGTGAGCATCGTTTAGTCTATTAAAGAGGTTGATGTCTTCAGTGCATTTAAAGAAGTGACGACGATTGTTGAACTTGATGATGTTCAGAATGTCAGTCCAAGTTTTCTCGGAATTGTGCACTTTGTTGTCATATCTTGCAGAACATCTGGCTTTCCAGATAGACCAGCAAATCAAGGTAATCAACTTGATGGTTAACCATCCACGCAAGGAACGTCTCTGCTGATCGCCGCCCATGCGGAGGAGGTCAGCAATGGAGGCGGGCGGGAACTGATCGTCGATCAAAAGGTTAGCAGCTTTGGTCCAGAGCTCTGTAGCCAAGTCGCTATGGATGAATAAGTGTTCGTCATCCTCGCAGGAATGGTTAACGCAGCAGACACATCCAAATGACATATATTAAAATGTTTCAGTATCGAGAATTTGTCTTCTGATACCAAAGTAACTAACAACCATATTAGTTTCATTCTTTTTCATGCTATCTTTAGTAATATATTATGGTATAAATGGTTACTATATTATATGAAAAATAGCATTCAATATTACTATAAAACATTACTTCATGAGATATCATTACATTTGGAAAAGGTTCTATATAATTAAGTCATAAATTTGCAAACTTTATCCATTGTTTTACTTAAATGATAACACAATAAAACCCATAGAACTAAGAAGTGCCTTGCATTGTTTGAAATAAAATAACTAATACAACATAAAAAACGTACTTGATCGATGTTAATGCAAATGCTTTATATGCTAATACAATAAATAGTCAAGATAAATTGTCATTTTTTGGCTTGTGTTGTCTAACACCATAGAAACTCAAAATGATATTACTATTTTCTTTTTAGTGACATTTTTAGTACTATACTCAACTATAAGTGTTTACCAATTTATTATTATAACTAGGATTCAATTATCGTTATGCACATCATATAATGAGATATCATTAACACTACAAAAATATTTCTATAACCATGTCACAAATTTCTAAAGTTTGTTTGTTGTATAATTATTGGCTTCTAATATGACAAACTATAGAATACTGATATGCACCTTGAGTTGCTGAAACAAGTCAACTAATATTTTAAAGTAGGGTTACTCAATAGGTGTTGGATGAAATGCTTTGTTTTCTACACACCGAATGGTCAAGATATTGTGTCAGTGTGTAGTTTTTGTTGTCTAACATGAAAGTAACTGACAATGATCCCAATTGTCTTCTTTTTCATACCATGTTTAGTACTATACATCTATTTTTAAAACATAACCAATGATTCAAACTTAAACAAGATTACAAAGGACAAGTTGAAACAAAATCAAATAAACATGGTACTATTAGTATAATTACAGGTAGTTTCTCCTAATCAAAGGATAATCACTAGGCCCATATTTTTTAGGGTGAGATTTAACTAGGCTTCTAGATCAATTGGGTTTTTAGCAACATGAAAAAATAACAATAGAGTAATCTGGCTATCTAAAACACAAACATGTATAGGTTGTTTTTAGATCATTAAGAAACCTTCAAGTATCTCCTACCTCATCATGACCATCTTTGTTAATCTGGTGACAATTTTGCAAGTCGTAAGAACTTATAGTGGAATGCTTGAACTTGGTATCGCTTCCCTTGACACCTCTTGCTCTCTATTTGGGTTTCCAAATGCTAGTTGATGTCATTGGATCTTCAATTATAGTCTAACCTGATTCAAAGGAATATTATATACCTTCAATGACTTCATCTACATCAAGATGAACTACATTGTGCATCCCCTCAATCACCACCACATAATTTACTTTTTCATATGCACCGTTGATCCCTGTAGAACTCTCATTTTTTACATATCCATCTCATGTTCAGTTTTGTGGGTCATATTCATCCTCTTCCACACCTTTAATCCTCTAGGGTCTGGAATGAATGTCTCAACATTCACAGTCTTCTATGAAATGTTATCTACCTCATCTTCCTCCAAGGAATTAACTGCTATAGATCTATATTGGTTTCCATCCTCTTGTATACTAACATCTTTTTCTTTTTCATGTTGGCATCGTTTAACAAGGATTCATTTATTGCAATATTAGTTTCCATCCAATTTTTACTAACATCTTTTTCTTTGTTATCTCGGCGTAAGCCTTACAAAGGTTACCAAAATCCTTTTCTTTGTCACGTTGACGTCATTTAGCAAGGATTTATTTATCATAATATTTGTACCATCTTTCTTACTTATCAGACCACTTAACCCCACCTACCTCTTCTTGTTCTCCAATTATCTATTCCTTAGGACTAGGTTTATAGGTTCTTGAATTATGTGCCACTTTTTGCCACTTAAGCACAAATCAGGAACTACTTCATACTCGAGTTTGCACTCCAATCCATTGTTGACAATTGTAGGCTAAAGTGGTGTTGTGGTATCGAACTCAATTGTGAGTCTCACAAATTGGCTTCTTGTCTTATTTATTATGTGATTATGTACCTCTGCAAGAGTAGCTAGAGCTTGACCCACTGTCTCAAATTTTTTTAGGCACATATAGGTGTAGCGGTAGATTTCATATCATAACCCTGGTAACATTGTGATCTGGAAGGCCCTTTGTTGGTTGGAAATTGCAATCCAATTTCCAAACCATGAGACAAGTGTTGAACATGGACCAAGATCCTCCTTTGATTTTTGTCGCATTGTCCGTCCTGCGAGAAAATTGCTCAACATAAAAATTAAGATTTATTTCATAATCCATACTTTGGTTTTGGTTTTGTAATTTGTCCTACAATAAAATTGCACAACATGGACCTCATTTTTTAGTGTCTCATGATTAATAGAGATCTTAAAGTTGAGGTTCATTACCAAAAACTTCCATGATTCAAATTTTGCAAATAACAAAAAATAGCAAATAATTTCCATTAATTCACAAATATTGATCACATGATGTATATTGATGCTCCTCTAAGGAGTTACATGAATATTTCAACATGAGAACTCACATATACAATGAGAAGAAATACTATTTAGCTAATCTTGCTTTACTTATCTTTAATATTTTCAATATTTCATGATTCTTCATATCCTCAGCTAATAGATGTTGGTTAACTGAAAATGCTGATAAACAGAAGAAATCAATATATTTATATACTATGTACATCGGGTGCATAGAAAAGTGCACATATATGATAACAAATTATATTATTAACCATCAAATGGATGCACATATATACTGCTATTTTCATTAGATATTCTTACCCATACTTGGTCAACTAACTTGGGTGTAATCACTATCCATCATTAGACTAATGTGCATTACCCCTCAATCATTGCAACCTATGGTTTGGAATGTCAATATTTACCTTATGTGATAATCATATTAGCACTATATTTGAATAGGAATTAAATAAACATAATAGTTCATTTCATCCGAACTTTGAGAAACCTCAACGAGATTTAAAATTAGATAATCCCTATATTCATAAGCATAACCACATTACTTATTAAAGAACCATATAATATAATCATCAAATACTTTATGTAACCCAATCATAAAATGTATTCAAGCAAGCTAAGGCACATCCAATCAATCAACAACCTTAAAGTGTCACCATACATTCATAACATACTAACTAGGTCTAGTCTAGATCCTAACTAGGGCTTCAGGTCAATTCGGGTTGGGATAGGAATAAGGATACCAAACCCTAATTCCACCACATCATGATTCATTAGAGTTATAAAATGTAATTCCTTTATTGATCATTATATCATCATAATATCATACTAGATCAAGTTACATGAACTAATCATGATATCAACACAAGATATTGGGTTTTCATATTTATTTTCATTATTAACATCGATTCCACACATTTTCTAACTAGATACATATTCAAGCATATCAGTGTAATCCCTATGTCTTAGATTGATCATAACATCTCCTTATGATCACATGGAGCCAATTATGTGGGTTGACATCATATCCATCTATAAACATTGCTTTTAAACCCTAAATAGTAATGTTTATGACTTGAGACTTAATTCAGAAATCATTATTATATAAATCCATTTTAAGACCATTTGATTTCAAAATTACTCAATAGTAATACTTTATCTCATAAAATAATGTATCTACTGATGTGAGCAATATATTAATCAAAACTAGGAATTAATATGTGTTAGTCACCTTATAATCAAACATTTGCTATATTTTTAGAACAAGATGCATAATTAGTCTCAGGAATCATTTTGTTAGTATTCTACTTATTTTTATGATCAAATCCACACACACACACTATATATGACCTACCAATAATTCCCTACATTTAATACAAGTTTAACATCATTAGAACAATTGTGAGATAACACCTCAACAAAAATAACACCTATCTTATATATTTCCAGGACTTGCTCACGATTAGGACTTTGTGCCCACATACTTCATGCAAAGCCTCAGGGGTTTCTGGGTCTTTTGGACCTGGCTCATCTCCTGCCTCGTGAAGCACCCTAACCTAAGCCCTAGGTGAGTCCCCGTGGGGTTGAATCCATATTTCTTGGCTTGCACGGCCCAAAGGAGGCCAGAGTTCCTTTGCAAGTCCTTGTCAAAATTGGACAAGCATAGATGTGGCTAGATGTGGCCAACACCATAGGAGACCAGGTCTGATATCCCTACATACTGCAACATGCTACAGAATAGAAAAAGAAGGTCAATGACCTTACCTACCATTGTTGTGTATAGTTTGGAGTTGAATGTCTAGGAGCCTGAAACCTTCTTTCTGCATCTTGTGATATGCTTAGGAGCTTTGTGATAGCATCCCTCATAGTGAAGTGGACGGTTAGAGGATCGGTGTCCCTAGGTCACTCTAGGTTTTGGGAGAGGTTAATGTGCTCTATTTTTGTATTCTCTCTTGGATGAAGGCCTTTGGCACTTTATATAGATATTTGAGATGAAGGTCCCAGTCTTCCAATTTCCCATTGAATGATCAAAGATACAACCATACACAACAAGCATCTTCCTGATAACCTTGCCCTTTATCTTGGATTGAAGATGATAGAAAGAAGAGCGGCGGAATCTATGGATTTTGTTGGTGATTAGGTGATCCAAGGAGAAGTAATCACTAACAGGAGGAGAGTTCGGTGGAAGTTAGGGTTCCTTGGAGAGTCTGAGGATTAGAGTGAGAGAGGACTCCCTTATCCAAAAGATAACACCCCTATATATAAAATCCTCTCTAAGCCACCTCCCTTTATATATGGTGAGAGAGGCTTAGAGTGAGAGAGGTGTTATCTTATATAACTTTTGGATAAGGGTGTGAGAGAGGACTCCCTTTATATATAGGGGTGTTATATAAGATAACACCTCCTTTTCAGGGAGCCCATCACCAAAGAACTCCATAGTTAAGCATGCTTAGCTTGGAGTAGTACTAGGATGGGTGACTAGTCGGGAAATTGATCCCGGCTTGTGCGTGAGTGAGGATAAAGCAAACATTTAAGGCTAGTGGTGGTCTGTGGGACCAATCATCATTCTTGAAACTCTACTAGACCCTTGGGCAGTGGTCCTGAGTGTTACAAATGGTATCAAAGCCATAACCCCTCCAGTAGGTGGGGCCCACATGGGCATGTGGCATGCCAATCTTGAGTCATGCGGTCCAAGCAAGTTGGAAAGGGTTGTGCATGGTGCGTAGCCACCCTTGCACCGATATTCCATGATCGGAATCTAGGTGTCCATGGGGCATTCTGGGTCTAAACTAAAATGGGGAAATATTATGAGGTCATATAGTTGAGCCTTGACGAGGACGTCAAGAGTCTAAGTGGGGGACACTGTAACATCCCAAGATTTGGGGCCTCAGATAAAATGATCTTAAAAGGAATGATTAGACTACCCATATCACCAAGGTGCACCTCCTTTTCCAGGATCCCATCACTAAAGAAATCCATAGTTAAGCGTGCTCAGCTTGGAGTAGTACTAGAATGGGTGACCAGTCAGGAAGTTGATCCTGGCTTGCGCGTGAGTGACGACAAAGCATGAAGTTAAGGCTAGTGGTGGTCTATGGGGCCATTCTTCATTCTTGAAACTCTACTAGACCCTTGGGTAGTTGTCCCGGGTGTTACAATATGTATATTATTATTACATGATTTACTCAAATTGAAATCTCACTCTAAGTCTAGAAGTGAGATTTGTCATTCCAATTCAATCAAGGCCATACTGTTGATATCGTAACCCTAAAATAACTTTTATTATCTCTTATTGAGTCATATTACATCATTAATGAATTTGTTATCATGGAATTCAATTTACTAAATTTGAGGATCTTACATTCACCCTTCCATAAAAGGATTTTTTCCCCAAAATCTAGCTTAATCAGGTTAAGGTAAAAGATGACTCATATTAGTCTCAAACATTAGGGCTAGGAACATTTCTTGGATGGATTTTAACTAGTTTATGAAATTTCTCATATTACTGAGGTTGGAACTTGAATTCACTACAAGGGAATTTCCACATCCTCATTCATAATATTACATCATATTTGGTTCTTTCAATTTTTCTCTTGGAGATTACCTTTCCACCTAGGATTCAAACATATTCTTCATCCATATTCATTTAAGGGTAAGGTAACACCTCTATACCTTACATTATGTCCCTGATATCAACTAGGGGTATTCATATTCACATATCTATTTTATGTATCACATGTGACAATCTATCACACTAAGAATAAGATGAAATAAACAGACTACAGTCCAAACCCAAAGTTCATCCCATTCCATGTGAAGGGAAGGTGTATCCACACAACATTTTTGGTTGACTCACTCTTAACGATGAATCCAAACAACATTTTTTAATTTCATTTAATTTCCTTAAATAACTTGAACTTTGGGATGGTGCCTTTCTGACCCTTGAGTTTGTACACAACTCCCTTTAAATTCTATATAATCCACCAATGCATAAATTCTTGTATTCTCATGTTCACATCTCATTATCCTTATTCATTCCCTTAAGGTCTCTAGGGGTTTATCTTCCTTTAGAGTGATATTCCTCTGACCCCAAAGGCCTCATGTACATGCATGACCCCTCAGGACATATGCATTAATGGAGTTCCATTTCCACTTGTCCCCTTGTGCCTTAGGTGCACTTGGAATGGCCAACTCCTGACCCATTAGACCTTGCATGCACATGGATGGCTATCTCTAACCCCTTGGGCCTTATATACTTAGGAAAATATCAACTCATAACCCCTCTGGTTTCATGTATCTTTAAACATCCCTACCTGAACCTAGGGTTGACTTAGGTCTCTGATGAGTATATTTGAACCCATTTTTACTTGATGTTTTACTTACTTTTTAGGGGTTGTTGTGTTTCTATTTCTTAGTTTTAGCTTTATATTCATTCAAATGAAATTATTTTCCCTTTTTTTGAGCTTTAATGCGTTTTCATATAGATCTTGTACAGAATGAGACAAAGTTTCCTAATGACACCTAGATGGACGATTGGGCCCCCAAGATGCTATGCCTCAAGGGAAGGAAGGCTCAAAAGCTTTCCTTTTGATCACCATCCAACCACCTAGTCAAGCGAGTGGCTCTGCCGTTCGCCCGACTCGAGCCACTCTCCACCCAGAATCTTCAAGACTCTTACATATTGACGCACACTCTCAACATCTAGTCCAATTCATGTTCATCCGATGATGGTCCACCACAGAACTGGATACAAGGTCCAAATTGAGTAACCCACATGAATCACCTGTTGGACAGAGTACGGGTCATGCAATCATATGCCTTCGACCACAAGTATCCATATTTAGGGTTTTAAAGTCAAGGAATACATATATAAAAGGGAGCCCTTATCATCCATCAAAGGGGTCTTTGATCAGTGATTAGAAGCCACATTACACAACACATATCCTTACAAGGAGGCAACGACCACGAAGGAGAGATCAGTCTTCCTACACCAGACATCATGGCTTTCTCCATCATTCCTACTATCTCTTTGCTATTGTCCCTTGCCATGAACGAGTACAAGCCTTCCTATTTTGTGGCATGGGGACTAGCCTCGATCGCCCGTATCTTATCTTAACTTGAATATAAACTCCAAAATATAGTTGCTAAATGAAGTATCATTCTGCTCGATGCCTTGCTTTGCAAATCGATGACTTGTTTCACATATATGTTATAATCATGGATATGGAAGTTGATGTGAGCATGATTAGAACACCAGAATGATCCTATTGTCCCCTTGAGCTGTCAGCAAGGGGTAGAGAGGTGATTAGACTTCAATATTCTATGTGTCTATGGTGGTTGGTCTTAAGTAAGGGGGTTTAATTGGTATAAATAGGGAACTTCTGTGCCAAGGATGGTCGGTTCCAAGGGAGTTTATACTAGGTGACGACATGTATCCCATGAGGGTGCAACAACTAAGCCTCGATTTAGCAATGACTATTGGAGAGTTAGATCTTGTAAGGATAATTACACAAGCTCAGGTAGAGAAACCCCATGGCATGGTGCTCTTTATTATCTGTTATTTTCTTCCTTAATCCTGGTTGCTTTTGGCAACATCTTAATTTAATCAATCCTTAAGTATACTACCAAAGGCTTCCCCTCGTGTGGAGTAGGGAATTAGTACACTTATTGGTTAAACATAGAAATTATTCTTTTAGGGTTTTTCTTGGTGAGACATTCGGATCCCCATAAAAATTTTGTGCAATTGTCGAGGACAACAATAGTTACATTTTCTTTGAAAGTATAAGTGTAATTAGGGTTTTTATTTTCTTTTATTCATTTACTTTTCTTGATACTATTGAAAATACTCTAGAACCAAGAACAACACTCACACTAATTTCTTTATAAGCGTAATTAGGGTTTTTCTTTTCTTTTCTTCATTTACTTTTCTTGATAATATTGAAAATCCACTAGAACCAAGCACAACACTCATGATAATTTCTTTCTTCTTTCAGGCATTTCTAGCCTATTCGAAGGTCTAGAAGTCTTGAATCGGGATTACTATTCGATCGATAAATTGAAAAAAAACTCTTAGGAAACTTCACAAGGAGAATTCCATGGTGGATGTGGAGGCTGTAGAACCAACTATCCAATCATGCATCGATGCATCTATCATGGCCCAATTAGAACTACTCACTATAGAATCTAGACAACAAGCGGAGGCTGGGATCAAGACTATTCTAGAAGCTGCCCAAGATGAGGAGCACGTGAAATAATTAATGAATTTAACCATCCCTAAAGATACCGACTTTACTCATCCAATCCAACCTCCATGCGACCCAATCGAGATCAGATCCCAATGGGCCAGCCTACTACAAATTTTTTCCTTTACAGGAAGGACTAGATATGATTGTTGGGAACATCTTCTCAAATTCATTGACCTTTGTTCAATGATGAAGCCATCAAGCGCCACCAATGTCACCATGCGACTACAGCTCTTCAAATACTCTCTCACAGACAAACGCAAAGTGTGGTATAACACTCTTTAAGGGAATCATATCAACCACTCAGAGGCGCTAGAGAGATTTTTTTTAGAAAAATTTTACCCACCTTTGATTACATACCCAATCAGGGGACATATTATAAGATTCAATCACGTGCCTAGGGAATCCATGTATGAAGCATGGGAGCGATTGAATGACCTCCTATGCAAGTTACCACATCATGGAATACCCAAAAAAACAGGTCATTGAATTGACGATGAGACAAAGAAATTCCTCGATTCCTCCTCCAAGGGGAATTTCATGCGTCAGAGTTTCGACAGTGCACTCATGATCGTTAACCTTGTGTCATAGAATCAGACTCACTGAACCAGAACCTTAGGCAAGGGCATTCATAAAGTGACCATGGTAGAAGACCGATTGGAACTCAAATCTATCCTTGAAGCGTTGAAAGCTCTCTCCCTCCAACTAGATAATCTCGAGAAGTCCTTCAGTGCGTACGAGAGAAAGAGCCACACTCCCCATATACAAATCATCGCACCCTCATTAGAATTTGTCATGTGGTAGATCAAAGCATCATCCATTGCCAAAAACTATACATTGCTTTCCATGAGAATCAAGCTGAGCAACAGTACATAGTTAGTCAAGCCAAAGATGTGAATGGAATCCACAACATTCCACTACAAAAAAATTGGCTTTTATTGTAGAACATTTGTGAGGAACCATAGATTGTGAATAATGATGTCTGTTTGTGAGGGCTCATCCTTCAAATATGGGACCAAATCCCTCAACCGTATATTTAACATCCTTAGAACTTTTATGTGAACACTAATCCCTCAAGAATACATTACTCACTAATCACCCCATGAAAAATACCATGCCAAATGTTTCCCTCCATCTCATATCCCTTCCCTGCATTCTAAAATACAACATTTGGAAATTAAAATTAAAAAGGAAAAGAAAAACCCTCCCCACTCGTTCCTCTGTGCAAGAATTGTTTCCTTCCTCCTCTCACGTCGTGCACGTCTGGCCGGTCCTCCCCTCTCCGCATCGGTCCCTTTTCACTCGACGAGCACCTCGCTTCTTGCCCTTTTCCATTTTCCTCTGGTATGTGTATCTTGTCCTCTTCCCTTTTATCCTCTCGGCCAGCGGCAAAGTGACCCCTTTTCAGATTCCGCCCCAAATCATTCCCTCCGAGGCAATCCGTTTGTGTGCACCTCTCTTCCCTACTTGAATCTCCACTGCCTCCCTTCTTCTTCTTCATCTACATATTAGTGTTTCTACAAGACTTATCCCCTTCCACCGACAGCACGCGGAGGCAACGACGGTGCTGCTGTGCACACCGACGATTTGGTCTCCGCCACCATGATGGTCATCGTGCCCCGTAATCAACCAGTTGTTTTTCTTGGTTTCTTTTTTTTTTCTCACCACCACCACTCCTCGTAATCCTTTTGAATCTGGTGATTTCTATTATCATCTGTTCAATTATCTTTACTGTTTATCAATATCAACAAAGCAGAGCCAGTCCTCCCTGAGGCCGACACTACCACCACCACTGCCGCATCTGAGGCGAACAGATCCTTGGACCACCAACTCCGGGACCACGGCGATGAGGCTGCTGGGGAACATGGCGGTGGTGGGTGTGAAGGGGAACTCCAGGAAGATGGGTCCTTCAAGCTTGACGCGGGATTCGTCGTGCCGGATAGCAATGCCTTTGGCCATTCATTCAGGTGCGCCTTGTCTCGATTCAACATATCATTGTCTCATCCGCATGAACATGAGAGAAAGAAAAATGAGAACTACGGAATCACCATGCTATTCTATTCCTTAACGGAATAGAGGACGACTGAGCAAATTCATCACAGATCATCTTTATATGTTTACACGGTGTAATAACTCCTAAATGCTCATATCCCTCGCGAGCATCATTCAAATTTCTACATATGAAGCTACCATGACAATCATTGTGCCCGGTCATCAGCCAGCGGCAAAGTGCCCCCTTTTCAGATTCCGCCCTAAATCATTCCCTACTATCCTGCCCCAAATTCGTCTGACCTTTCCTCCTCTTCACCTTGAATTGGTCGGATCCATTATTTGCCATGCCTCTACCTCTTTAACTCCAATTATGGCTTCCTCTGCCTTCTATACATCTCCTGCCAATGTGAGGTCTTCCGTAATGCCAACGCTGCCATCATCAGTTCAAAAATAGAGTGTGGATCGACGGACATGGGTTCCGGCTAATTGCTAGTATCCGGTGGAACTTCTACATCTTGTGGTAAGTAATTAGTGTCTTAGATGAAATCCCTCCCTCTCTTCTCCTCCTCCTACCCCTCACCCCTTCTCATTCTCCTCCTGTTCTGGGATGCTTATTATCAACATCATTTTCTATGACCACCGTGTCTCTGTTTTGTGTATGATGCAGTAGAAGTTGGCCCTCAACGCCATGTCATTTTTCTGGTCAGTGCAACCCCACAATAATGCAAAGTTCTCTGAGGTCGATACTTATGGAACCTGGGGAGAGCTACTGGATTCTATGTTAAGGTTGCGACTTCGTGGCACTTTGCATTGCATAGGTGATGACCACTTCTTTTAGAGATCTGAGTTGTATACAAAACTAGTTTCCTGGCTGCTCCTTGTGCAATAATCCAATCTGTACTATCTCAATTTTTTCTTCTAGTTGGTGCTAGGTATTAAGATAAATTATGTTAGTCTGGTATGCAACATTGTTTACAATAAGGAGCAATGACACGATGGGTTAATTTGCATGAATTCCCTCTAAATTTAGTTGGAGCATTGTCGTGATCTCTCTTAGACACCTTTATTCATTAGTGACTCTGCTCTTTGTTTATCAACTTCATTTCTGACTGACTCCAGTAACAATTAGATGTCTCTTCATCCCCAAGAGTTTGCTATTTTTCACTAGTACATATTACCTTCTAATAAATACACCTTATTTTCAATATAGAGCAGGTTGCGGTTATCTTAGTTAGACAGAGATCAGCAGCAGTGTCACAACCATGTTGTGAGGAGTTAAAATTCTAGCAGCAATTGGGTCTAGTATGGAATATCTTCTACCATCACCTTGTAAAATCTACCCATAATTTCGTTATAAACATTCTTTTTGGAATATAGAGAGAAGCCCAATACTCATCTTCTTTACCATTGATTTATCTCCTTTCTTAAATGTACTTTTCATCTACGTTTCAATACAACCAAAACACTATCCTCCCATAAACAAACAAACTAATCTAAATGTATCAATAGGTAGTCCAAATACAATTCAATTTTTGAATAAATAAATGACTTCATTCCATTGTACCAAAATAATTTTCTTTAATATATATTTGAATTGAATATTTTTAACAAAAGAAGATAAAAGTTTTCACATCACATTCGTGAAAGTCTTAGGTTGATCATGCATACTGATGCCACTATGGTGATAAATAAATATAGATGAAACACATTTAAACATTCTGAAAATTATCATCTTAAAAATTGAGATGATATATACCTCTATGTGTGTGTGTGTATTGCACACACACAAGGAAATATGCACATATATATTTCATACATATATATGCTATACACATATACACACATATACATACGTGTGTATAATTTGTATGAGAACTTGTATATGCACTTAAACAAAGAGACTTAAACATGATAATTTGAAACTTGTTTTATAGTTGGTACCTTGCATTTTCATCTACTTGTTCCAATGGAGCTCCCAATTAAATGTATTGTTGTCATTGCTAGATTGGTAGAGTTTTGTATAGGTATTGGACACCAGCAATTGATTATCTCATTTTCTAGTATCCTAAAATGTAGATGCTATAAGTTTTTGATGATTCATCATTTTTCATCATATATAATTATCCATCATACATTATTTAACATTGTTTCTTGTGATCTACAATAAATCATGATACATCCTTCTTTAGTAGATGATACATCCTTGTGAAATCTAAATTTTTCTCATTGTCCCTTGCAATTTCGATCACCAATATGTGTCTTCTTCATAAATGAAACCAATTTCTATATCAAGAAAATACAAATTTATCAACATCAGTGTTTTGAGATGTGGTATGCGGTATGCGTTCGGTCAGGGTACCGCATAGACTAGGCTCCTGTATTCAGTAGGGTCTACAACTACACCTTTGCCTTCCTTTTTTAACTTGAGTTTTGAATCCATGGGAAGTCTGTTCAGATTGCAATCTCCCATTCCTGCATGTTCAAGTATTTTGCTGGCATAGACTGATTGCTTTAGAGATATGTAATCTTCCTTCTGTTCCACTTTGATTCTGAGATAGTTTGAAAGGGATCCCAAGTCATTCATCTCGAACTCCAACTTCATTTGATCTTTGAATGTGTTTCTTTCATCACTACTTGCCCCACTGACGATCACATCATCAACATAGATCCAAATAAGAAGTGTCCCCTCTCCAGAGCTTCGAGTGTATACAACATGCTCCTGTGCACACTTGTTGAACCCAAGCTTCTTCATGCTCTTATCTAACTTGATATTCCAGGCCCTAGGTGCTTGACGTAATCCATACAAGGCCTTCTTGAGTTTAAGAACCTTGTGCTCCTGTGTCGCAACCTTAAACCCCTTAGATTGAGAGATA
This sequence comes from Alisma plantago-aquatica, assembly GCA_963693085.1. NCBI lineage: Eukaryota > Viridiplantae > Streptophyta > Magnoliopsida > Alismatales > Alismataceae > Alisma > Alisma plantago-aquatica. The sequence goes on from OY856411.1 coordinate 626,198,861, forward strand.
TAGACTTCTTCTTCCAGATTTCCATTAAGGAAAGTTTTTTTGACATCAAGGTGATGTACCTTCCACCAGTGGTGTGCTAAAAGAGCAAGTATCAGTCGCACATTTTCCATCCTTGCTACTGGAGCAAAAACTTCATTGAAATCTACTCTGTGTTGTTGCATGTATACTTTCACCACGAGTCTCGCTTTGTGTTTGATGATATTCCCTTCAGAGTCCCTCTTCAATTTATATACCCACTTGACTTCAATGGCTTTGTGACCAGATGGCAAATTTGATAGCACCCAGGTGTCATTCCTTTCTATTGCTTCTAGCTCTCGAATCATGGCCTCCTGCCATGCTGGTTCTTTTATAGCCTCTGAGTAACTGAGTGGCTCTTCTGCTCCCATCAGTAGAAACTCCCCCGTAGGTTCCTTAGTGTCTATGTAGATATATTCAATAGATCATAACTTAGCTGGCCTGGTTTCACTTGATGAAGAACCTGAATCATTTAGTGTATGAATGGATTGTCCTGCTGACGATGAGGTTGTTGCTTCAGGTGTCAATCTTCCTTGTGATAGAGGTGCGGAGCCTCCCAGCGACTGAGCTGGCATGGTAGTACTGGATGATTGTCCTTCATCATCATCGTTCAATCGTGCTCCTCTTTCAAGATCATTGTGTCCTTCCTCAATGAAAGTGACCTCAGATCATGGATTGCCCATCAGAGGTACACTTTGCTCATCAATTATAATTCAAATTGTATATCCTCACTCTTACTTATTCAAAAGATGTCTATGGAATTGAAATGCTTATCAAGTTCAGAACTGTATTGGTCCTTTCACGGGTGTTGGTGGGTGAATGTAGAAATTTTTGTGCTATGATGGTGGTCTGTGGACATGTGGGTTGCTACTATGACGGTAGTCTGTAGACATGTTGGTTACTGCTTGGGTTTCTCTAAAATGTATGGGGGTTGTTGAACCAGCTAAAAACTGTTGCTTTGAAATGTGGCAGTAGGGATGTAATGGGACTCGAGTGGATGATTCTTTCTGGTCTATTTTGTTTTGAGAGGTAACACAGTAGAGGGTGGTTGTTGGTTGTATGTTGTGCTATGGTTTGGGATTTGAAAGAAAATATTGTGGAGGAGTTGTGATGTACGGTGGTGCACTAAGTTGCAATAATTTTCCTAACTACTAAGGATGAGGGATGTGTGGATGTGGTGTGCTACTATGTGGCATGAGATGGGGTAGTTTTCAATGGTGACATGGTGGTGGGTGGGTTGTAGCTTGCTGCATTTGGTGGGTGTGGAGTAGGCATTGGGAAAGGAGGTAGTGTGAACTGGTAATGTGAAATAGTGCAACAAGGCGGTAGCTTTGGGGATGCTCTGGTGGCAATGGAAGTAGTAGCAACAACAACATGTGACTTGAGTCACAGATGAGCTCATGGCTTGTCTTGGGTGGAATATGATGATGAAACAGTTTCATGGCTTGTTTTGGGAATCCCATATGGCAACATATATATCCAACTGAATTAGGTAGTACTAAAATAGGTAGTTAATTGCATGCAATAGAGTTGCATTCTCAAAGGAGTTAGAGTGAACTCTTACTGAATAAGCACAAGGGCCAAGGTGGCATTACTGGATTTCATATCAGGCAATTGAAAATGGCTGGAATAGGGAAAACTTACAGCCAGTTACTTGTGTATGACATCCAAATACTTCCAATCAAGATACTACTACTACAATAGTTCGTGATAAATATCGTCATCGCCTTTTATTAGTGCCAAAGAAGTGCATGTGGGATGTATGCAGTACAACTTGAAGTTTTTTTATCACTATTTTTCAACATACAAGGTTGGGGTCTGAATTTTTTTAGTAATACATGGGAGAATGGATGTGTGGCAGGGTGGGGTGATGGTGTGGGGTGAGAATGAGTGAGAGAGAGATGGAGAGTGAGAGAGAGAGATATCATGATGATATGGATGTGTGCTGATTTTGTTGAAGATGTAGGAGAGGGGACACAATTCAATTTCATGAAGGCCTTGATCTTTATACCTACCACTTGAATTCTCATTACTTTCCTTTCCTGGTTCTTCCCACCTCCCCCACCTCATGTTGTTAAAACAACCCTTAATCCCCACCATGAAGAAATATTCATGACTTTATGGAATTCGAAGTCAATATATCCCCCCTATAAACAAACATTAATGATTCATTAAAAACCATAGACAAAACCAGAACATGACTGTAAACCAATTCCAGTCATCTTAAAAGGTTAAATTAGGAAGGTTTTCTAACAATGTTTACATTGATAATGTGTTGTGCACTACCGAAATATACAAATGATTATAAATTCTTCATGGGCCTTACATGAAATGAGAGTTGTTGTTGCTTAATCCTACACACCCATCTTCCATTAGGCACTCTTCTTCTATTTCTAACAACATATTCAAAGATATAGCATTAAAATTCATATTTCTATACTAGAAAATTGAATCTAAGTGATCTATTTTTGTGAATGTGAAGAGATCCATTAGAGGTTCAATGTTTGAGGTGGGTCTCTATGCTTAGTTGTTAAGTCAATTTGATGTTGGATCAGTAATTGCTGGTTTATGCAAATTTGTTGATTGGATAACAACTATTCTTTTTGCTGATGAGTTTGCTCATCCTTAAGCTATTTTTTGATTGCTTTTTCCTCCTCTATGACTCAATTTTTTGTAGCCTATGATATTGATGGGTTATTGGTCTGATGTCATGAGCTGATGATGTCGAGGGCAAGTCTTAAATTCAAGGTGTTGCACTTATGTAGCTTTTATCATCAGGTTGTTGTTTTCATTTAAACCAAAATTCAGATTTCAAGTTATCCTTTGGGGTTTTAGTTATTCAAGATGTGATTTGATACCATAGAAATTGAATATATTTTAGAATGAAAGTAATTGGAATATATTGAATAGAGCACCCATTTTATTGGTAAAATGTATGCACACCATAATTTTTTTAGATATGGTCACCATATGGAAAACAAAAATAAAACATACTACTCACAACTAATTACCAAACCCCTAACATGCATCCTAAGAACATTGATGTTAAGATAACATGAATCAGATAACACATGCTCGGCTTTGTTGATGTATATTTCTAGAATAGTAAAGATGTAGACATGGAAGTCACCAAATACAGGGGAGCAACTAAATTCATGGTATAGTTGTAATGAAATTGTTGACAACATATATCAGTATGAACTACATGCATGTATACCTTTTTGGTTCAGTGTTAGTGTATTCAGCTATAAGAGGAATCAACTGTACCAATAAGTTGCGGCAAATATACCTTTTTGGTTTAGCAATCATTATCTCAAGTTCTGCCACTCTTGTGTCATCAGGATCATTCATATATATGTTTACATCACTAACCATTGCTGAAACAAGATATATTTATCAGTACAAAGATAATTTCAAGAGTATTATTAAATCCATAGATGAACCTTTAATTGGTATATTACAGATTTAGGCTGACAATTCCCACATCAACTCAGTAACATACCAACGTACCACTAATTAATGCTATTCAGTCCATCACTGCCAATTTCAGTCCATCACTGCCAACACCACTGTTAATTCCTAACAACACTATTAATTCCTAACACCAACACCACTGTTAATGCTATTCATTCCATCACTGCCAATTTCCTTTGGGCATGTAAAAACCATGGGGTGGCATGGGAGATAATAGCCAAATTGTTCAACCATGGAGGCCTATAGGTTGTCTATCATGGGGAAATTTTGATGAAGAACATGAAGAAGAGAATTGATAGATTCCTTGAAAATCATGATAATTTCTGGATCAAGTGGATGAAGACATAATGTGTAGCTTTTCTATACCCTCTTTTTGGATAGAGAGGATATTAAAAGAAATTTTACGATATGATGACATAAACATTTCTAAATACAAATGATAGATGGGAATAAAAGACGAAAATAACAACCCACTAGAACTATTCCTAGAGAACTTACTGGACTGAATGTAGGTTCCATGATAAACCTAGAGGGAAGTCGGGATACAAACTTCAACCAAAACTAGATTGGTGAGGAATCATAGACCAATGTCCTCAACATGATTCCCGTAGCTATAGAACTTTTCTGTAGGTATTAATGACAACATTTCAGGTGCTGGAAACATTAAGGATAACTCTTTATAATATAAAGTACATTGCTAGAAACATTAAAGACTACAAAAAATTACATCTATATCTTACCACGGCCATTGAAACTGCAATATATAGAACACTTTTCTGTATCATCACCCATCATGCAACTTTTATACACATCCTTGTGCTAACATTCATGCTTATATTCCAACGTCATTGTCAACAACTAATGATGAAATTGATTTCTAGATTTATGCTATAGAGGACCACTTGATAGAAATGCTACTATTTACATATTAATACATGCCAAGGTCAGCAATTCTTGGTATGTATGTCCTGTTCTAGAGTACTGAGATGCAGTCATGTTCTAGAGTACTGAGATGCAATTCTTGGTATGTCATGTTCTAGAGTACTGATGAATACAAGAATGTTAACTTGATATAAAAGCATCAGACTGAAGCTATCAATGAGAAACAGTAACATCCTTATCGTTGTAACTAATGACTGCAGCTGCAGCTAATACACCTCATGTCAACTACAGCTACACACCTGAAAGGTGTACCAGCATAAACGCCTCAAGCGTATATGATATCACCTTTGTTTGAGATGTGTGCTGTGTGAAACGCATCTGGAAACAAATGACCATCTCAATTTGTGATTACACTGTGCTGCAGCAAACCATTATGTCTTCAGCTCCACTAATTAAGAGAAGATGATCAAGAAGACAAGTTCAATAATAATCCTTTTGTATCATGTGAGGATCATCCTCTTTTTGTATCTATAGATGCATCTCGCTGATGACAACAACTAAGTGCAGTCAACAGAGATATAGGCATATTATCCACTGAGTTTTTTTTAATTATGTACTATTTACTAAGTTCAATCATAATTTTAGTTTACGGGTGCATGTTGCTGCTATGTTGGTTCACTTACATTTATCTCTACTTCGCACTCACTCTAATTCCTTTTTGTATTTATATGGATAGGGTAGAATTACTTTTAATGATGGATTTCGACGGACAATGCACCTTGGAGTAGACCAAAACCAAAATATAAGGGTAAGTTGTTTGTTGTACTATGATTTATGTATAAACTTTAAATTCTATTAATATAATGATTTGTCATTTTTAGGAGAAGAATATTCAAGTACCTAACCATATGAGGCCTGGCATTGATGAAGAGCACCACACCATTTGAAGGAATATGGAGACATTATAGATCTTAAGAGTTTCTAGCATGATATGTTGATTGTCATCAATCTCAAATTTTAGAACCATATGTACTCCTTATTTATATCAACGTTGAGCACGCAATGTATGGATAATATTTTGCTTCAATAACAAAAATTGGTTTGAGATGATTTAACATTTTTATGTGTCATTTTGGTGTTGAATCTTCTTATGATGTCATGTGAATTAGTATACAATTTTTGCTTGAGGTTATGTATACAAAGTTTTCATTTAAATTTTATATTCACTATAGTAACAATTAATTAACATTTAATAAATCATTCAATAATCAATAACCAAATCATTTACAGTAGTCCCTCATAAATATATTGATGAAGGTCCAGATTGACCATCAAAATTGCATTGATGACGACCACATAGCCCCTCAAAAATAATATTAATGAAGGCATTATCCCTTCAAAAATATATTCTCCAGGACCATCAAGTCCCTCAAAAATGTATTTATGAGAACTAAACATGCCCTCAATAATGTTATTATGAAGGCTAAATAGTCCCTCAAAAGTGTATTTATGAAGGCTAAATAGTCCCTCAATATAACATTCTTGAGGGTCAGTTGGTCCGTGACAATTGTATTCGTGAGGGCCACTGGTATTTGTCACGTGAGTTCTCTTCACGGACCATTTGTGAGGGCCAGACTCACAATCGTCCCTATTTGTGAGGGCCTGTAGAGAGGGGTTTGTGACAGGACTCACTCATGAATAATGGCCCAATTTTTACTAGTTTTCTAGGGTAAGAGTACTATAATACAAATTAAGCTCGAAGTCATCCTAGTTTCTAGTATGGGAACCCTACGGGAGCCGAAGTTCCAAATCATACTTTGATGCAACCCACCCAGGCTAGAGTACCAATGAACTATAATGGCTCGTGCAACTAGGGAAATTTCATGTTCAATTTCCCCAACTAGAATTACCAGTATAGGGAACAATTCTAAAATCCAAATTAAGCCCCACCACTGCATATCGAAGACGCACTAGCAAATGACCTATGAAGACGCTTTAGGAAATGATGGCATCATACCAAACTCAAATTGCCAATGCCATGGCAAATCAAAAGGTGTTGGAATATCAAATCACTCGAATGGCGGCTAGTCAAAAACCTCCACCAAGAATAATTGTTGGCTAGTCAGAAAATAACCCCAAGCATCGAAAGAAGCCAGAGTAGATAAATGTTGTAATGACCAAGTCAAGGAACGTGTACACCACACCTATCACTTCTACTCCCAGCAACAAAATTGAGAGCACCCCAATCAAAGATCCAAATTGCCTGACCAACCATCTAGATAGCAAAGATAATGGAATCGTTTGTGACTCCAGCACAATCCAACACCAGCAAGAATGCGACGAAAGAAACTCTTGCAGTCAACTCCAAAGATCCTACAATTCCTATATACATACCACAAATACCCTATACAAGATGCCTCAAGCAAACCAAGTTGGACGATTGGTTCATAAAATTTAAAGAAACCATGAAGAAATTGCATTTTGACATCCCATTCGTCGATGCCCTAGCCGAAATCCCAGCTTAGAGCAAATACCTCAAGACTCTACTTTCTAGAAAATATACAACTGAGGACCTTGAGACTGTGAAACTTGCATAGGCAGCTTTTGACATAGTTCAAAATCACATGCCCCAGAAGCATAAATACCCCATCTCCTTCAGGATAGACTATTTCTTGGGTGATGAAAGATGTCACAAGGGACTTGCTGACTTAGGCTCCAGCATATCCATAATGCCCTACACTCTATACCAGTGCCTAGGGTTCAAAGAACTCTTAACCAAAAAAATGACTATTATGTTGGCTGATGCATCCATCACTAAACCCCTAGGAAATATTTAAGACGTCCTGGTGGAGCTAGGACATGACACCTACATCCCATGCAATTTTGTAGTCATGCATATCAAAGAAGACAATCGGTTCCTGCTCATTTTCGGAAGACCATTCCTAGCTACTACACAATCTCTAGTAGAATTCAAAGCTAGCAAACTCATACTATGAATAGGGAAAGAGAGGGTGCACTATTCAATCGAAGATTTAAGGCCGAAGGTAAACTGGAGTTGCAACAATCATTCCCCCAGAATGTCCATCAAGACAATAGGGAATTGTCCACAAACAAGCCATGCACATCATCTAACCATGATCTAGGGCCCACAAATTTAATTGATAAGGGTTTCGATACCATTTATGTTGGCTCAAATTGAAAAACACTACTATTGGTCAAGTCCACGACCCTAAACCGGGATGCTTGCTGGGAGGCAACCAAGCCCCTTTTTTCTTTTCTATTTTGTTTTGTTATTTTATTTCTTATTTTCTCTTTGACAAACTTATTTTAGAAAAAATATAAAGAGGGTAAGGAGTGATGGAGAAGGAGTACAATGTCTTTGATAAGCCTAATAAATGGATAAGCCGGTGTGATAAGAAAAACTCATGATAGCATTCTCTCTTCTTTTCATAAACCCCCTACTGTCTAATCGCTCGATTGATGGGAGGAGATTTCATGATCTTGTAAAATGATAAGTGATGCGGTGAGTGGGATATGTGGCCTGATGGGATTGATCTATACATTTTTGATAAATGATTAACTTCTTTCTTGCAAATAGTGTGTCCTTATCTTTTATAAGAAATATTATTGCTTGGAAATAGTATTCGTTTTTGTCTCATTTCAATTATCAATATTCACTGACATATTTTGATCAGGACTTTCCAAAAAATGATTGATGGGAAGATCCTATTCGATAGAGATAACAAGTGCATGGTGCAACCATCAATTCCTTTTGGGGAACTCATAATGTATCCTCGATGTAGCTATATAATGGGTGAAGATTAGAGCTTGGAAACACCAGAACATTCCAATGATCAAGCATAGCCTATGTTTCCATATCTCTTCCGCATCAACACCACCAATTATAGAAGAAACTACCAACATCAATGGAAAATTATGACGAGGAGGCAGCATCCCTATACAAACTGATGAGATCCCTTTCGATCATGATCTACTCTGCTATTACTCCCAGAACACATGTCTCATGGGATCTCCGAATCGTGCACCTGAGACATTAACAGGGGATACCTACACAAAACCCAGATCCCTTGATCAACTGGCTAAACGGTCAGCAAGCCATCACCCTAGAAGTAAGGCACTGACTAGACGTAGGTTGTGGAGAATGGGGCACAACCAAGGGTACGTCACCCCCACCCAATGCAGATCATGGCAACTGGTGGCCACAATCCCGCCAGGATAAGGGCATAAATAGTGGAAGAAGAACCTACTCTTAGGGTTATATTATGTGCTCTTGGATGGGAAAGCATCACTGCCCCATTCCTCCATCTCCACCTCTTGTAACATACTGAATCTTGGATTCAATTTGCAATTTAGCCCATTTTCAAGATTTATTTAGTTCATATCCTTCTTGTCCTTTTCCCTAAATTTTACTATCTTTTCGATCATCTTAGGTCTCAATGTTGAAATTGAGCTATACTTGATGGCTTTGAACTACATTTACCCACATTCATTTCAATGAATGTGTTTTTGCACAAATATCTCAAATAGTGTGTTAATTAGAGTCTAATAATGCAAAATAACCATTAATGAGAGATAATTAGTATATTATATTAATTTGGAGATTTTATATATTTATGGGATAAGAAATGAGAAATAAGAAATTATATATCCAAATTTATTAAGGAAAGGTACTAAATATATTTATTAGACACTTAGCATACAACCAAATACAAAATGCGTTAGAAATTAATGTAAAATTATACTCCTCACACTTTAATTAGAAAACCCATGAATTTTCCTATCAATTGGTATTTCTCTACCCTCTTAATTAATTAAATGAATATGCAACTCTAATATATATAAATGCTTATTGCATGGAAAAAGGAAACCCCCCTTGACTCCTATTTAGTCTGCCCTTTAATTTGTTTGACCATTGAATAGCAATTTCTTTCCCAATTGAATTGGTATTTAAAATCTTAATTACCATTGGCTTTAACAGTGGTATTTGATTAAGAAAATTTGATTTCCTAAACCAAATGTAATGCAACGCTGTGTTACTCTCCCTCTGTCTCAAATGTGACATTGTGTTCTCACTCTTCAAAATGGGTGACGTCTGTCACCCTCCCTTCCTCGTTGTCTCCTATTAATCTTTGCCCGCTCTATCCTCTTCATCTCATTATCCCTAGCTGCCATGCCTTTCCTCAACACCCCAAGACATAGCCACCGATCTATCTTCTCCCCTTTCGCCTACTGCTGGCATGGACACTAATGGATTTGCTCTCCGTCCAGATGACTTCAATGTCTCCTCAGCAAGAAGCCATGGTGTAATCTACCCAATCGACACCTCCTAGCTTTGTTCCTCTCAACCCATGATAGATAAATGGCATCACAACTTGTTGTTGAGTTAGCTGCCAATTTCATTAGCCATCACGCAATCAAAGACTTCCTCTCCAAGAATGATGCTTGAAATTCGATGCCTAGCAATCCCCAATGCTACGTCGGTGTCTCTAACACCTACTCATCTGACCCTCGATGCCCAACAACCCTCAATGCTGCGTCAGTGTCACTAACACCTGCCCAACCGATGCCCCAATGCTACGATGCCCCAATGCCCCAATCTCCTACTATTGTGATGTCCACCTCCAGCCTACAACATGAAGCTGTGATGCCCCGACGCCCTGACCTCCTCCTGTTCTCAATGTCTATCTCTAGCCTACAACACAACATGTGACACCCAACAGTGCCTCTCGACCCCCACCTACAACACCATGCTACAACTCCTCCACCATCTGTGCTTGACCACCATGCCACCATCATCACCAAGCCATGTTCTTACTTTACATTCTCTATGGGTCAGCAACTCAAGGGACAACATGGAAGGACTTCAACGCCACCTTGGATCTGATACAATAGAGCAATCACAGATCAATGTTCATCGAAACCTATAGACCACTCATCACTGATCATCATGCAGGTTAGCCCTTAACTTTCTCAAGTTCTAACTTGAAATATCCAGAAAATTCGATCATGGATAATAACATTATATATAGTAAATTGAAATCAAAACCATAATTATATTAAGTAGTTGATCCACTTTGGCCTAACTCCATAAAGATATCACATATGTATAATATTGTGATTATACAATAAACTTGTAGAACCTTGATGAGTAATCATATTGTAGTTAAGATGCATATAAATAACTAGTAAGTAATATAAATTGTGATAAGGATGTAACCATACTGATTGATCTCTTGACTTAGTATCTTGCGCATGAGTATGTGTTACAGATATGTATATGAACTAATCAACTTTAAGTTGTAACTCACAATTTCAATGGTTGCTAATAATAGAACATAATACAATCTTATTCCTTTATGCATTCCCTAGATACACACATCAACATATATATGTGTGAGTTGGGAATTAGAAATACATATGGATCTAGGTAACGGTCTCATCTAAATTGATCCAACGAAACTTGAAATCTGTGCATCTAACTATATTGTTTTCTTATGAATTAAATGGTAAAAAATTAATAATGTGTAAAAGAATATACTTTTATAAATATATATCTAGATGACATGTTAGTTTGATTAAAGCATGTGTATATTAGTGAACCTAATAGATATTCATGTCGAATATACTTAAACAAATATAAATGGTAAGCATGATGTTAGTAATAATATGGATTCACATTATAGAGAGGAACATGACATCATTAAACATAAATTTGAAGAATATATATTATTATTAACCACATATATATGAGTTAGATAGACTTATGTGACTAAATATGGGTAACTAGAACCAAGATAAATATATAAATCATCACATATTATCTCTACAAAGTTTAAAATCATAAACCATAACATGATATTAAATGATCGAGAATTGGGTACGAATAATATAAAAATATATTAGGAATGAATATGTTCACTTTGACTTCGCTAATATACATAATGTGTTTCTAGGATGAAAAGTTGACTTTTTGGACCAAATTATACTATTCAAGTTAACCTTTATGCGTGAAAAGAGGTATGTGCATTCTAAACCCTAAGTTGGGAATATTTTATCCATCCTAACATTTCGAATGAGGCCTTTCTTAGCCTTCATTCTTTTTATTGCCTTCTTGTGGCATTTTTACTTCAATTATTTTAGGGTCTTGGACCCCACTTGCAATATTTCCAATTTATTAAATCTTCCATATAAATTCATCTAGCATGATGATGAAGATGACTAAATAACTAATTTATTGTACATGAGTACAAACCACCCATAGTTTTGGGCAGGAGCCCAGGGGAATGTGACCACTCTCCCTAGGGGAATGTGACAAGTCTCCCTACTTTATATATATTTGGGTGTTTGGGAATGTATTACTCTCACTCAATCAGAGATTGAGGTCTTGTAGGCTCCTCAGACCTATATTAGTTTAATGTAGTCACATTTAATCATGCACGTAACTTATTATTGTTTAACTTGGCAAAAAATTCTTATTTGTTTTACTTGCCTCATATTATTGACCATATTAGCGTAGTGAATCTTTATTATTTCCTACTCTAGTTTATAATTGTCCTTATTCTTTATTTGACATATACATTTTCTTTCCTCTTGATGGGTGATCCCAACCACCCAGGTTAGGATCAGAATGTGCAACAGGAGCTTGGTGAACCAGCCTATGACTAGGAAAAAGGAGTCCATCCTTCCCTCATGAAATTATTTATTAAGTTATTTTTATTGGAGACATTTTTTGTAGTCTAGTTTCCCTCTAAGTATATCCTCTTTTTTTATAAAGCATGTACACCCTTTTGGGATATATTTATGTTCTCTTTATGTAAATTAAATATAGTAAAAAAAATGCAACTTCTGCTGCTATTTGTTGGATTTTGTTTACCAAATTTAGTAGATAGGTGATTGATTTCATTTCTTTACAGCATGGTATTAGAGCCAATGGTAGTCAGAGTCTGGACTATTTCAATTTGTCTCCTTAGTTAGAAACCCTTGGCTCATATAGTATCCCTTTAGTTCACCTTAAAATTAACCTATAATTAAAGGTTGATCTAGATCCATAATAGTTTCATATTAGTTACATCTTTAATCAACTTTTAGGTGATTAGCCTATTAGGTAGCGACTAGGACATAAAGTTGAAAGTGATGGTGTCTAGAAAGGGTTAGAACTTGGGGGTTAGAAATATTTTCCTCCGTCACACTAGCTTGGTTTACAGGGACTCCTGAGTTCATATGACCCCATCCTGGCCTGATCTGATACGGAATTCCTAAAATAGCATACCTTTAGGCATATTACCTCAATGTTGAGTATCCTTAGAAACCAAATAAAATCACCTTATATCCCACAAGTTCCTTATATGAGTCTTATATTTCCATGTTTAGGGTTAGTGTACCCTATACTAGACTTGAAGTTTGGTAATAGTGATTAGTAAACAATTGAGTGTTGGATTTTATACCTGGTTTAATTAGACTCACTCTTTTACCTCTAGTTTAACTTGACTTAGTAGGTCAACCCTTTTTAGTGGAGTAATGGTAGTCGTAGTACCTTGTTTGGTGACTTCAAGGATGAAATCCATTTGTGGGGGGGATGGAATCATATACTTAGCAAACTCTAGCCACTTTAGAATTAGAAACCCTAACTCCATAGACAAGGCATTAGTGTGTTTATATGATTAGTATTGATCAAACACATTATAATTATAATTTAACTTGTTTGTTTATATAATAACGAATATATAATAAGTCATATAATTATTAGTTCCCAACAAATATTTAAGGCACATAATATGAGTAACTCACTAATTTTGAATATACATAATGTTGACCATGTCAACCTGATGATATAATAAATGGAACTAATGCATGATAATCATGTATAATATGTAATGGTCATGTTGACCTAATCCCTAAAGATGTAATCATATAACTTTAACATATATACCTATCCTTAATGCCTTCATGATACATTAGTGACATTAGGTGTCATCATTAGATAACATACATTGATGGAATATAATCACCTAATCATAAATTGATCAATTCATTAAAAAGCAATGTGTTCCACCTTATTCCCTAAAATACATATAATGACTCAAATACGATAAAGGGTAATTGGATTCACATTAGCATGCATAAATGCCTAATGTGAAGTTAAATGTATAATTTATAATATGAAGTGTAAATAGGAGAAAATTGTTAATGATGACATTAATGTGAGTATGGAAGGTGTTGTGACAATGTATAATATAGGTGTAAGAAATTAATGTGACAATATTTGGACTTAATAACTTGTTGGATAATATTATCTATTTCTTAAAAAATAATATGTGATATTTCTATAGGATGGTAATATGAAGATAATGGAGAATAAAATTCAAGTTATTAAGGATTGTGACCTAATACATTAATAAATATTGAGATGATTTAGTAAACCCTAACTGTTCTTAAAATTTTAATTAGTAATGAGCAATACAGATGAATTTTACATAATGTTGAGATATAATTATTTTGAAAACAATGTGAATATAACTTGACACAATTAATAGCATAATAATAAGGATGATGTAATTTCATAATGGAGATAGTGTTAATAAGTCGAAAATGTTAATTGTGTTATATTTGATAAAAGGTGATATCAATCGTGGAAACCTTAGTAAACATGACTTATGAGTAGAGCATGTGAAGTACCCTAGATTAGGGGTTATCACCTAGTTTCTTAAGGTTGGGATGTTACGTACTCACCCTTCCCTTTTATTGAGATTTCAGGGATGAAATCCTCTTTAAGGGGTTGAGTGATGTAACATACTGAATCTTGGATTCAATTTGCAATTTAGCCCATTTTCAAGATTTTATTTCCTTCATATCCTTATTGTCCTTTTCCCTGGATTTTACTATCTTTTCTATCCTCTTTGGCCTCAATGTTGAAATTGAGCTATACTTGATGGCTTTGAACTACATTTAACTACATTCATTTCAATGAATGGGTTTTTGCACAAATATCTCGAATAGTGTGTTAATTTGAGTCTAATAATGGAAAATGACCATTAATGAGAGATAATTAATAGATTATATTAATTTGGAGATTTTATGTCTTTGTGGTATAAGAAATTAGAAATAAGAAATTTTATATCAAAATTTATTAAGGAAAGGTACTAAATATATTTATCAGGCACTTAGTATACAACCAAATACAAAATATGTTATAAATTAATGTAAAGTTATACTCCTCACACTTTAATTAGTAAACCCATTAATTTTTATGTGAATTGGTATTTCTCTACCCTCTTAATTAATTAAATGAATATGCAACTCTAATATTTATAAATGCCTATTGCATGGAAAAAGGAAACCCCTCTTGACTCATATTTAGTCTGCCATTTAGTTTGTTTGACCATTGAATAGAAATTGCTTTCCCAATTCAATTGGTATTTAAAATATTAATTACCATTGGCTTTAATAGTGGTATTTGATTAAGCAAATTTGATTTCCTAAACCAAATGTAACACAATGTTTTGTTACTCTCCCTTTGTCTCAGGCGCGATGTTGTGTTCTCACTCTCTGAAATGGGTGACACCCGTCACCCCCCCTCTCCGTCTCCTATTAATATTCCCCCATTCTTTCCTCTTCACCTCATAAGCCCTAGCTGCCATGCCTTCTCATCAACACCCTAAGACCTAGCCACTGATTTGTCTTCTTCCCTTTCACCTACTGTCATCACAGACACTTATGGATCTGCTCTCCATCTAGACAACTTCGACGTATCCTCCGTAAGAAGCCATGGTGTGACCTATCCAATCGATGTTGCCTAGCTTTGCACCTCTCAACCCATGATAGCTAGATGGCATCACAACTTACTGTTGAGTTAGCTGTCAATTTCATTAGCCATCATGCAATCAAAGACTCCCTCTCCCAGAACGATGCCTGAAACTCGACGCCCAGTAACCCCCGACGCTACGTCGGCATTGCTAACACCTACCCATCTGACCCTCGATGCCCATCAACCTCCGACATAGAATCGGCATCACTAACACCTGCCCAACTGATACCCCGACTCCCCGATCTCCTCATGCTGTCGACGTCCATCACCATCCTCTAACACGACACTGTGACGCCCCAACGCCCCGATGTCCCGACCTCCTCCTACTATCGACGTCTGTCTCCTGCTTGCAACACAACCTATGATGCCTAGCAATGCCTCTCGACCCCCCACCAGCAACACCTCAACCATCTGTGCTTGCCCACCGTGCCACCATCATCATCAAGCCATGTTCTTACTTTACCTTCTCTATGGGTAAGAAACACAGGGGCCAACATGGAAGGACTTCAACGTCACCTTGGATCTGATACAATAGAGCAATCACAGATCAATGGTCATCAAAACCTATAGACCATTCATCACTTATCATCATACAGGTTAGCCCTTAACTTTCTCAAGTTCTAATTTGCAATATCCAATAAATTCAATTATGGATAATAACATGCTAGATAGTAACATGAAATTAGAGTCATAATTATATTAAGTAGTCGGTCCACTTAGGCCTAACTCCATAAATATATAACACATGTATAATATTTTGATTATACAATAAACATCTAGAACCTTGATGAGTAATCATATCATAGTTAAGATACATATATATAACTAGTAAGTCATATAAATTGTGATAAGGATGTAACCATACGGATTGCTCTCTTAACTTAGTATCTTGCATATGAGTCTGTGTGACAAATATGTATATGAACTAATAAACTCTAAGTTGTAGCTCAAAATTTCAATGGTTTCTAATAATAGAACATAATACAATCTCATTCCTTAATGCATTCCAAAGATACACACATCAACATATATATTTGTGAGTTGGGAATGAGAAATACATATGTATATAGGGGACACTCTCATCTAAATTGATCTAAGGGAACATGAATCTGTATAAGAACACATCTAATGATATTGTCTTCTTATCAAATAAATGGTGAAAAAGATAATAATGTGTAAAGAATATACTTTTATAAACACATATATCGATGACATGTTAGTTAGATCAATGCATGTGTATATTAGTGAACGTAATAGATATTCATGTGGAATATACTTACACCAATATACATGGTAAGCATGATGTTAGGAATAATATGGATTCACATTATACAGAGGAAAATGACATCATCAAACCTAAATTTAAAGAATATATATTATTATTATCCACATATATATGAGTTGCATAGACTTATGTAACTAAATATGGGTAACTAGTACCAAGATAGGCATATAAAGCATCACATATAATCTCTAGAAAGATTAAAAGCTTAAACCCTAACATGACATTAATTGATTGAGAATTGGGTAAGAATAATATAAAAATATAATAGAAATGAATATGTTCACTTGGACTTGGCAAATATACATAACGTGTTTCTAGGATGAAAAGTTGACTTTGTGGACCAAACTAAACTATTCAAGTTAACCTTTATGTGCGAAAAGAGGTATCTGCATTTTAAACCCTAAGTTGGGAATATTTTATCCATCCTAATATTTCTAATGAGGCATTTATTAGCCTTCACTCTTTTTATTTCCTTCTTGTGGCATGTTTACTTCAATTATTTTAGGGTCTTGGACCCCACTTGCAATGTTTTCAATTTATTAAATCTGCCATATAAAATCTTCTAGAATGATGAGGAAGATGACTAATTAACTAATGTAGTGTACATGAGTACAAACCACCCATAGTTTTGGCCATGAGCCCAGGGGAATGTGATATTTATCCCCACTTTATATATATTCAGGTGTTTGGGAATGTTTTACTCTCCCTCACTTAGAGGTTGAGGTCTGGTAGGTGCCTCAACCCTATATTAGTTTAAGGTAGTCATATTTAATCATGCACGCAACTTATTATTGTTTAACTTTGAAGAAATTCTTATTTGTTTTACATGCCTCATATTCTTGACCCTCTTATCATAGTGAATCTTTATTATTTCCTACTTTGGTTTATAATTATCCTTATTCTTTATTTGACACATACATTTTCTCTCCTCTTGCTGGTTGATCCCAACCATCCAGGTTAGGATCAGAGTGCGCAACATGAGCATTGTGAACCAGCCTATGTCTAGTAAAAAGGAGTCCATCCTTCCCTCGTGAAATTATTTGTTAAGTTATTTTTATTGGAGACATATTTTTTCAGTCTAGTTTCCCTCTACTTAGATCCACTTTTTGTAGAAAGAATGTACACCCTTTTGGGAAAAATTTATGTACTCTTTATTTAAATTGAATATAGTCAAAACAATTCAACTTCCTCTGTTATTCATTGGATTTTGTTTACCATATTTAGTAGAGAGGTGATTGATTTCACTTCTTTACACCTCCCCCACTCTCCATATCAATTCCCATCATCTCTAACTTCTTTCTCCCTGAGGACGGGTAGAATTTTGAGGTTGTGGTGGAGGGTGGATGGTATGTCATCTCTACCACCTCAACTCTACCCTTTCCCTTTCTCATCCTCAAACACTTCTTTATTTTTCTTCTCTGTCTTTTATTTGTATTTGTCTTGTTTTCCATTTTCTTTTTCATTTTTTGTGTGAGTCGTGAACTTTACCTAGTCACACTCTTTGATGTATGTTAAAAATGGAAAATATATGAATGAACTATTCCCTTTCCTTTTTCTCTAGCTAACACGTACAAAAGGGAATTTTAAGGAATAAACATGTTTTAAATAGTTCTAGGCCCCAATGACAACAACCAATCACCTCTCCCCCTTGAAATGATGATAAGCACACATAATCTGAAAGGTCAAGCCACATGTGCCTCCAAAAGGACTTGCAACAATATTCTTGAATACTCCTCTACCCTAATTAACTGAATTAATTGATATAATATGATTATTTGACTCCAATGTTGCAATAAAAGGGAGAAGCCCAAGTCAGCCACTTGATTTCATTCTTCTTCCATCATCTCTTACCTGTTCCCATCCTCAAAAAATAAAATAAAATGTAATTCCCACCATATGTCAAACCCTAAGTCTAGGGTGGCATCCCTTCCATAAATACTCCTTTTTTATTTTTGTCCATAGGCATGGCATTAATAGAAGAGGCCAAAGAGCCCAAAAGAAAATATGCAGTCAATGTAATTACAAAGAAACAATAAGTTTCAAGTCCAATAGAGGAGAGACAATTAAAATAACTAAATCCTAAATAAGGTCTCAATTCAAATAGAGGAGAGATCAGGGAATTGGGTTCATGCTATGTATTTCTCCCCCTTTCGTCCAATTTTCATACCGATGGGATTTTTCAAAATTGTCCCTCAAATATCCCTGACTTGTGCTTACTTCTATTTGCACGGATAGATCAAGTGTATTATTGATATGAAAGTAGTTCATTGCAGGTTCTGAGGTATAGTGATTAGAGTAACAAGCCCCAGTTGGGGGATATGCAAGTGTGACTACCTAACCCTCAAGGATTAGGTTCACTTGATTGTGATTGGTGGATAGGGGACCATGAGGTTTGCTTGGTTGGGAGACAAAGGCCAAGAAGTTAGGATCAATTGTTAATTTCCTTTTTATTTTGATTTACTCAGGACAAGCAAAGGATTAAGTCTAGGGTGGTTTGATGACTATACTTATACCCATTTTACATGTTTTTTTACTCGCTTTTTAGGGGTTGTTGTGTTTCTATTTCTTAGTTTTAGATTCATATTCATTCAAATGCAATTATTTTCCCTTTTTTGAATTTTAATGCATTTTCATATAAATCTAGTGTAGAATCAGCCAAAGTTGCATAAGGATGCCTAGATGGACGATTGATCCCCCATGATGCTACACCTCAAGGGAAGGAAGGATCTAAGCTTTCCTTTTGATCGGCTTCCAACCACCTAGTCAAGGGAGTGGGGCCCAACTGGAGCCACTCTCCACCCGAAGTCTTTTAGATTCTTACATCTTTAATCATGCTCTCAGCATCAAGTCCATTTCAGTTCACCCCATGATGGTCTTCCAGACAACCAGATACGAGGTCCAAATTGAGTAACCCATGTGAGTTGCATGTTCGACTGAGTATGGGCCATGCAATCAAATACCTTCAACCACAAGCATCCAGCTTTAGAGTTTTAGAGGTGAGGAATGCATCTATAAAAGGGAGCCATTATCATCCATAAAGGGGTCTCTGGTTGGTGATTAGAAGCCACATTTCACAGCACAAACCCTAGCGAGAAGCGAGGAGGTGGCAGCCATAGAGGAGAGATCAGTCTTCCTACACTAGGCATCATGTCCTTCTCCATCGTTCCTACTATCTCTTTTTTGTTGTCTCTCACCTTGAGCGAGTGGATGCCTTATGTTGGGGAATTGGAACTAGCCCTGATCACCTGTATTTTTATTTGTAACTTGCATAGAGTTATATAATTTTTTTTTTGTAATTTTCCATCTTTCCAACATTGATAACCTTATTCCACTACAAAAAAAAACAATTCAACACACTATTTGCCACTGCAATAGGTTTAGATAATGTAGTTTTTGAAGCCAGAAGCAAACGTTTTTGCATATAAACATGATAATACTGACTTAAAGAACTCCAATCCTTCTATCAGAAACATGTACTTTACTATAAATACTTGAAGAGAGCCCGAATGGAAGTCTCAAATCTTTGAGAACATTAAAAAAAAGTTTTTTTGTCATCTGTCATGCTGTATATTACATGTAGACGAATGGTTTTTTTTACTTTCTTTCACTGTTCTTGGCCATAAAGAATTTCGATTTCTATTTCCTCCAAATATATACTTGATTTAATGTCTCTAGTCTTCCCATCTTTTGCCAACAACCAATCCAAAATATTTTTCCAAATATTCTTCTCAATATGCATGACATCCATGTTCTGCCACAACAACAAAGTTTTCCAATAAGGAAACTCTGAAAAAATACTTCTCTTTTTACACCCACTTTTAGGAAAATTTATGGGATCATAGTCATTTAAAAGGTTTCCCACATTTTCACTAGACAAGGGTCTTAGTGCATTATCTAACTCAATGTCACCATCAAATTTCTTAACATCTTTACACCATGGATGATTACAAGGTAAGAAACAATGATGTCTCACATATGGAACCTTTCAACTAGTTGGAAGGTAAATAAATCCAATAAATGAATGTCATGTAGGTCATGTTTTATATCCCTTTTTACTCGATCCAGATAACAAAGCATAAGTTGGAAAATCACTAATAGTCAATAACAAAGCTACACACAAAGTAAAGTTTTCACCAATAGAGGTATCATACACTTTTACACCATCATTCCACAATGTTTTCAACTCATGAATCAATGGACACAAATAAATGTCAATTTCTCTTGGCATTTTTGGTCCATCAGTTGAAGAGTCTACATAAAATTAAATTGATCTAAAACAAACCAAGGCGGCAAATTGTAAACCATCAGAATTATAGGTTAAATGGATTGATTTCTTCCCTTTGTCATGTTGAAGGGGTCAAATCCATTAGCTGCTAACCCTAAATGAACATTATGATGATCAATACTAAACATAGGGTGCTTACTATCAAAATCTCTTCAAGCTTCAAAATCTATAGGATGACTCATTTCTTCAACCTTACTTGGTTCTCTCTTTTTGTGCCATATCATAAGAGTAGTTGTAACTATGCACATAAAAAGTCTTTTTAACCTTGGAATCAAAGGGAAGTATCAAAGAATCTTAGCTGGGGCAACTTTCCTCTTCTTTGAAATTGAGGATATCCATCTAGACTTTTGCACTTTGGACACTCATTTAGATTTTCATTTTCCCCATATTATAACAAACAATCAGCAGGACAAGCATGCATCTTCTTACATGTCAAACCTAAAGTTCTCATTACCATATTGAACCCATATCAATTTTTAGGAAGTCTGTAATTTGGTGGAAGAATTTTATAAGTAAATTGTAAAACATCACTTGCACCCTTCTTACTCCATTTATTATCACATTTTAATTTAGTAAATCAAATATAGCTTCAAACCTTAGAGACAGGACAATCAAGATATATAGGAATGTTTACATCATTTATCAACTATCAATATCAATATCAATATCAATATCACACTCATGAAATTTTTGATATTTATTACTTAAATCATGTATTTTCTCAACTTCCTCATAATCACCCATCTTGTTGTTTATCATATGCATATTTTAAGAATTGTTCGCATTTTGAAATCTAGGATCACAATCATTTTGTCCTTAATACTTCCATCTTGTATACAAATAAAAAAAGCCATTACTCAAGATGTGATACTAAATAACATCTAACTGTTGATGAATTCTATTCTCACAACTTTTACATCACGAAAGTTTTTATGTATTAGGATTGTCATTGAATGCAAAACCTAAGAAAAACTTGACACCCTCATGCAATTGTGTGTTGTTTAATCTATTAGGTTGTGAATTACAACAATACATCCAACTCTTATCTTCAATAAGCTCGTATGCCATCATCATAATTACTTAAAAAAAACACAAAACAACCATGAACATTTAATTACTAAGTAAATTTATGAATATACAAACTACAAGTTACTTTAAAAGCATAAACTACATATCAAGATAATGTATATATTAATACAATGGTTATACAATGACATGATTATACCATGTAACTCATTTGGTGTTAAGAAGACTTTTTATTGATACACATATATTTCCTTCCCTTATAATTTAATGAGAAATTTATATGTTCCTATCTAGCCCTTATTTTTTCACTAATTCCAAATATACATAAATGTGATTTGATATGCGATTCTTGATTTAATATAATAGAGTGTATATAGATTAATCATCAACACTCACTCAAAGTAAAAACAAATAAACAGTAACTCAAAAAGGAATCTTAGTGTATGGGATAACTTTTCTCAAATTGGGTCATAATAGGATGGTTATACCGTGCCAGCTAATATTATTTCCAAAATATTGATACATTTTAATTAACCAAAATTCTTTACAAGCTTATATAACCCTGGCCATCCCCTAATTTCACTAATTCTAAATGCATAAAATACTGATTTGATAAGCACAGACTTTATAAAATATATAGGAGACACTATATTCTAACACTGTCATCCACACATAGATAAACAAATCTCAAACAATAAGTTAAATGAACATTTTATTGTACATGTCAATCACTTTTGGGGCATTTTACCTACATTACATGTTACAATAGAAAAAATGGCATGATTTAAGAGTTATTGCATCACTTGAATCACCAAAGCAATTATTTCTACATAATACTTAAAGAGAACCTTTTTTTTTCTTTGGTTTATATCACACTATATGATTAAAAAACGAAATTTTATAAAATTAGGAGATATATTGGACTCAAACTATCAATTTCACACTAAAAACTTCATTTTCTAGATGAAAGTCATATATAGTAGATTTTTGATGACACTTGATTAGTTTTGTTATAGTTCCTTGTGATTCCAAATTAGATATTTTGTGCACCAAGATATTGATAACTCCTAAACACACCAACACATTCATGCATAGATAGATAGGGACAATCCTATCGATCCATGGATATGTAGTCCCTTGTTGTAGTAATACCATAATGCTGAGTTTAGAGTTGTAATTGCTTGGTTTCATCTACAATATTTAACTTGCACATATGTTGGAAATAGATGTAATGATATTAAATGAATATTTAAGTTACTTTTACTTGTAGAGAAATCGAAATTCAATGGCCTTCTAAATCATCATAAATACACTATGAAAAATATTTCTTGTAACAACCTATGTGTAGCATGTTCTAAGATAAATGAGAACCATCATAGGCTAAGGATTGTATATGTATGCTATATCAAGTCACAGGAGAACAGATTCACGTTCTTTCTAGGTATAAAGATGGCTTTAAATTAGGATATATCCACTGCTTTTCTTAATGTAAAGTCTTGGTTATTGAGATTGGAAGACTGGTAGCCTACTAATGTTGAAGATTCAAAAAATGATCTTTTATCATTTAGTAGATTATCAAACATCCAAAATTTTCAACTATCAATGAAAATGTTTCTAATTTTTTTGTTTTAAAAAAATCTATGATAGAAATACTCACAGACTAGATATATGTAACTTTGATGTTAAACAATTCTAACCCTTTGCCTATTGTATCCATTCAAATTAGATTTTAGAGTCCTTGATTTAGGTTATGGAGACCTTGTTGACATTTCATGTTAAAAGAAGTTTGATAAGCAGTTAAAATCAGTTCATAACATTATTGTAGAAACTTTTCTTTTAAAAATAATCAACAAGAAATACAACGATATCTTGTTGAAAACCAAATAATAAATATTGGTTTCGTATTTCCTATTCCTAAAGTTAAAAAAACCTACTAGGGGGTCTACGTGTGCCTTAGTGGCAAAGCCATGAATGTTTGTCAAGGGGAAAATAAAATATGATATATTGTAGAATAAAATAATACAAAATTTAGTTTCTATTGAACAATTCTAGTGTTTGTAAAATGTAACAAGATATTTATAAATTCATCTATAGATTCTAAGTGAAGATATATATAATAAGATATAGTATGTTTTATCAACATGACACTAGCTCCAATGGGCAAACTCCAACTTCCATATAGATTGAAATGAATAAAAGATATGGAAAAGTGATGGAATTATAAGACGAGATTTCATTGCAATGGAAGATGGTAAAAACAAAGTCCTTCTACAACATCACATTATTGTTATAACCAGGTTTAAAGTCCTTCTGCAACGTTCCGTGATTGTTATAACCAAGTTTTTCACATGTATTTGCCTATTTGAAATGCAATTTTTTATTTATTAATAAGGATATATTAGAAACTCGATATGCCTTGTTTTTAAAGAATAGATTTTAAATGCAATTTTTCCTTTGCAATGGCTTTCGTTATTTTACTATTTTCACTAATCCAATAATAGGTATGGGATAAGAAAAAGAGAAAATTCAATAATAAATGAATTACTAAAGGTAATGGATAATTATAATTTTACATATGGAATTAGGTGGAGTTTTCTAGAAAAGTGATGTTGAAGGCAACTAATAGATTCGTTTTTTTCCATGTTGTACTTAATAATAAAAGATATCAAAATAAAAAATCTTTCCATATTTGTGAGAGAAAATGATTTATTTGATGATTTAAATATATAATATAAAAGGTAGACTAGAAGACAAAGAAAAGTTCCTTTAACTTGTGTATTTTGGTCTCCAATCTCGCCCACAGGCCACACATATAGATATAAGTGATTAAGAATTTATTTCAAAATTTGGGATCAAAAGGATTAAAGGAGAGGAAGGTATGAATTAAACTAGATTTCCTAAAGTGGAAGAGTTATAGATTTATACATGAAATGTCACATATTATAAAAAAGGAAATAAGAGCCCGACCCCTTTGATGTGCACTTGATTTGTGACCATCCGATTAGAGATCAAAGGTAAGGATTTCATCTCATACCATTGATTGGTTTGGGAAACTAGTACAATAACCCCAATCGATCCTTTTGCTCCACTCTCTCTCATCAATACATGAGCAAATATGGATACCTCACCAAAGGATTTGTGAGAGTAATATGCATCCACCTACCCTACGTTTTACCTACTTTGGTAGGACATTAAGGATTTGCCCACTTAACTAATTCAATCAATCCATCTCCACCATAGCCTAGTTTATATAAGGGGATGTCCACCCTATGTGAGAACATCAATTCAACCGCAAGACTCTAATTGACCCTGCACTCCCTCCTCTACAATCAATTTCCCCTATACACCCTACTATTCCTCTCATCTTCCTCCTCGAACCATCTTGAAGATCCATCTGGTCATCCTCACTACTCCGACCATCTCTAGACCAATTAAGACCAGTAGCATGTTCGATCGAGTGAGGAGAAAGCATTGGGTCTTATCTGATGTCCTGAGGATCAAAGGATCACACTCAATATCTAGTAGAGCATCTTCTCGTGTAGAAAGGGGATGAATAAAGTTTGAAGATAACCTTCGGTGAAAAGACTTGTTTGTCCCCGACTTTCCTTCTTTGCGGTAAGGGTCATTACTTTCTTTACATCATTTCTCTTTAGCGTGATATAGCCAGGCTACAACAGCACGAGCCATTGACATGGTGCGAGCCAATTGGTTTGGCCATGGTCCCGCACCATGTTGGATTTACACAGTCAGCCGATGAGGTGGCGACTTGTGATTGGCCCAAAAATGGTTTAGCTTGTAAGAATGATAGAAAATTCTATGATTATCCAAATTTTGCAAGTAATATATGAAAATTATTAAAAAAATAAAGGTATTCAATTAAATTGGATTCAAGACCTAATTTTATCCTAAATTCCAAAGTTTCTTAAAGATGCTAACTTTAATGTATTAAAAGCATGGAAACCATTATTTGTTGGTTAGAATGATCATAACTTGTTTAAATGACTTTTACAAATAAAGTTTAACCTTTTGGGATAAAAAAACATCTTGGAATTAATTTGAGATTAAGAACCCATATAATATCAAAATTAGGGTTTGTAAGTTAAAAAGTAGTAAATGTGATGATTAGGTTTTGTAAAGTCAAAACCCTAATGAAACCTAAATTGACCCCAAAACCCTAACTTGGAACCCAAGTTTACCTTAATGTTGGTTTGTGGACAAAATAGTAATACTTGGGTGTTATGCACTAATTTTAGGTGATTTATTCTTGATTTCAATTTCACCTGATTACTTGGACTTTAAGTCATCCTTGATAAAGGTATGTGGTTACACCTATGACTACTCACCTTAATCAACTTCTGCTGTTTCTCATAGTTTTCCTAATTGGATTGTAATTAAATACTTGCATGTTTGTTTGCTTCCTGTAATATATGAAGTCACTATGAATATCATTTTATATAGATGTAGCCTTCTCAAACCCTTAATGATCTATGGTGAGTTAAAGAGCATGGGGTAATAAAGTCATTATGTGAAAGATTGATGATCAAGCCTAAAAAGGAAAATCACCTCAGGTCATGCCTGGAAAGGAAGGCCTCTGGTGAATGGGCATTGTAGGGACCAAACCCTAAAGAGAGGGATCCCCACAAAGAGGCTCCCATAAAGAGAGGGCACACCATAGAGAAAATAGGATAAGAGTGGTGAGGTTAAAATAAGAAAACGTTTGTTCCATTTTGTAATCATAATTGTTACTATGGTTGATTATATCGTTACACCTACATGCAAATATTTTTGTTTCCCACACATACCGGTATATATCAATATATTGACTGTGTTTTTGTTTCATGGAGTTTTAGGTTAAAGTGATATTAATCTGTGAAATGGACATCCTAAAAAGATGGCACCAAAAGGATATGATCTTAAAGTTACTATGGAGGATTTAGATAGATAGTTTTTATTTCATATTGCAAACAATAGCTTTTCCTTTTCATGTACCCCCTTAAAGGAGAGTTTATCTTCATAATGTACTAAACTCTTTTCCATTCAATGAAATTTTATAATTATTTTTAGTAAATTTCTAAAACTCGATCATGTAAATATGATCATGGCCCATGCCATCTTGCTCCACCTTAATTGGGGATACCATGGGGAGGGGGTCATTACATATAGTATCAGAGCCTTATTTATCATTTAACCTTTAATAATTCTTAAATTTTAAATTTTTTTATAGATCAAGGGAATTTGTAGGGTATTTTCTAGATACTATGATTTCTAGATGGGACGATGACCCATGGGCTGGAAAAACTTTCCTCCGCACTACTAATCGGCTTATAAGGACTTCTGGGCTCGTGCATCCTTCCTGTCCAAAATCAAAGGTTTTTACTTGAAATAAAATACCTCTAAGTTTTCTCCTCATATAAATTGATCCCTTTTGTACCCCCTACTTCACCCACCAAAACCATAAGGACCTAATAACTACTTCCTCTATCCTCCTGAGTATTAGGGTTATGAAGAACTAGGGTTATGGATATTAGGTATTAAGGAATCCTCTTCAAAATAATAAAAAGCATGCATTAAGATATCATGGACATAATTTTTATAATGCTTTAAATGCCTTAAGGATGAAGATGAAATTAATTAGGAACTCATATTTCTTTTATGCATCACTCAAATCCAGAAGTATTCAGAACAA
The DNA here is from genome assembly GCA_963693085.1 of Alisma plantago-aquatica. Taxonomy (NCBI): domain Eukaryota; kingdom Viridiplantae; phylum Streptophyta; class Magnoliopsida; order Alismatales; family Alismataceae; genus Alisma; species Alisma plantago-aquatica. Next base: position 626,226,339 of record OY856411.1, read on the forward strand.
CATCCATGTCCTTCATGCTAATGATGTTGTGATTAAGGATCCTAAGTTGATTTCTGACCACATTGTGGAGTATTATTCTAAGGTGTTTAATGATACACCTTTAACTGAGGTGATCTAGAATGAGAGTTGGAAGATCCCTTCTATTTCTAGTGAACATTTTGATTCTCTTAGAAGGTTGGTCACCAAGTAGGAGATTGAGAAGGTTGTAGATAGCTTTAATGGGGAGAAAACCCCTGGTCCAGATGGACTGAATGCGTTCTTTTTCAAATCTTGCTGGCATGTCATTGGTGATGATGTGGTAAAGGCAGTCTTTAACTTTTTTTCTTCTGGGAAGTTGGTGGGTGAGTGTAATAGATCCTTTATTACCCTCATTCCTAAAGTTTATGGTGCTACTTGCTTGAAGTACTTTCATCCCATCTCTCGGTGCAATGTGATGTTCAAGATCATAACTAAGATTATGGCTAACCGCTTGCATTGTGTTCTTCCTGAGGTTATTGATAAGAATCAGATGGATTTTCTAAAAGGGAGAAGCATTGGTGAGGCTATTCTTTTAGCCAATGATATTCTTAGCTCGTTTCCTATTCATGGCTCTAATAAACTTTGTGTTAATGTGGATTTGGCTAAGGCCTATTATTATGTACGTAGAGATTACATTCTTTTTCTTATGAGTAGAATGGGTTTCCCCCCATGTTGGTTACACTGGATCCAGACGTGCTTTGACACTGCTTCTTTCCAAGTTATAATCAATGGTTCCCCTTCTACTAGGTTTTTGGCTAAGAATGGAGTTAGGCAAGAGGACCCGCTTGCCCCTTACCTCTTTTTAATTTTGATGCAGGGCCTTACCTCTATCATCAATTCTTATGTCTATGTTGAAATTCTTATTCCTTTGAAAGCTTCTAAGGAGTTTGGAGTCTCGCATATCATATTTGTTGATGATCTTCTCATCGTTGCCAAAGTTGATGCTGAAAATGCTCGTTCTATTGCCGAGATCTTTTCTAAGTTTGAAGGTGTCTCTGGTCTTAAATTGAATAATCTGAAGAGTCGGGCTTTCTATAGTAAGGGTATTTGTTGCTGTGAGGAGCTCAGTGATATTTTGTGTATTGCCCCCTCTTCCCTACTGGTACGCTACCCGGACGTACCTCTCTTCACTGGTAGGTTGAAAAAATCTCTTTGTTCTCCTATTGTGGATAAGATGAGAAGGAAGTTGTATTCATGGAAAAGCAAGTTGTTGTCGCTTGCTGGCAGAGTTGAACTGGTAGTTTCTACTCGCTCTTCCTTCCATATGATCTGGTCGGTTGCTTTCCCTTTACCCAAAGGAGTCATTTCAGACATTGAAAAAATTATGAGAGATTTTAAATGGAATGACACTGAAGATCTAAAGCACATCCATACTATTTCTTGGGAGTCTATCTGTAAACCTAAGAGAGAGGGTGACCTTGGTATCCGGTTGGTTGATGACTGGTCTAAGGCAGGCTTGATTAAAAATTTGTGGGACATTGCTAGCCACAAAGAATCCATGTGGGTTAAGTGGGTCCATGAAAAATACATTCAGCATGAATCCATTTGGAGTGTGGAAAGCAAGCCTAATAAGTCATGGCTATGGAAAAGGCTTATTAAAAGTAGGGATATTCTAAAATACAATGTGGAGTTCTGTTTAGGTAGTGGGAATGTCTTCCTCTTCTGGAAAGACCCCTAGTTGCCAAAGAAGAAAACCCTTATTGAACTATTTGATCGTCGATTGGTTCTTAGATTGGGTAAAAGGGATTGTTGCAAGGTCAGTGAATGCATCTCTGATGGTTTCTGGTCTTTACCTGATATGCGTGGTGGTCAACCTCTGATGAATTTTCTTAATCAATTTTATGTGCTACCTAAGGTCCATGATCAGATTAAGTTTCAGGGTAACACCTCTTTCAGTCTCAGGGATGCCTGGCAGTTAGTCAGAAGGTGTGGTTCTGAGGTTAGATGGTCCTACTGGATTTGGAGAAAGGAGGTACCAAGTAACTGGTTGTGCTTCCTGTGGAAGTTCTTTCTAAACAAACTCCCTACTATTGATTTTATGAGAAGAATTGGTTTATGTTGGGTGTCGAGATGTTGTTTGTGTAAAGCTTGTGAAGAGGATCAGGAACACATTCTGTTTTCGTGTTCATTTAGCAGGGAAGTTTGGAACTTGTTTCTCGCTACCTATGGTACCGAACCTGGTGGTCTCCTCAACATTACATCTTTTTTTGGTGAGATAAAGTTGGCTGCAATGGCCGTCCTTGTCAACCGATGGCAGGAGAGGAATTTTAGAGTATTCAGGGGGCTCGAGAGGAATGTTGTTTTCATATGGAGTAAAGCTTTAGCTGACACAAGGAATTTGTGCTAGTCATAGTGTTTTCTTGTTGTATAATTTTTGTTTTGGCCTTTGGATTTTTCTTTTATGCTGGTTGGCAGTTTTGTTACTTGTAAATATTAGCTTCTTTTATCAATGAGTAAAGAGGGAAACATGTCGTTTACATAAAAAAATATGAAATTAATTATGTATTCATCTGAAACTGCATGGCATACACCAAGACCACTACCATCCTTGATGAGACACCCTGGGGTCACCCCAAAGGAAGGCCCTCCATAGAAGGAGGAGTTCCTCAAAGAAAAAGAGGAGGGATATGGAGGAGTACTCCAAGAAGGTTTTGTGCCCAAGCCCGTCCCCTTTGACATCCCGAACCCTAAAGATGGTCTCGACCCTAAATGTGGTCCCATGATGGAAGATGATACCAAGGATGACCCCTGTAATGACCCCTGTAATGACCCTAACATGGGTTATGAGGTAACCCTATTTTAGAACAACTAGGCACATGTCTCTAGAATTGTAGAGACCTTTCCTTATTTCTCAACTTATTTCCCCATCTTGGGCATTGCCATCATAGATATACTATTTGTCTAACTTATGGCAGAGTCTACTTTCTCTCCATATGTTAATCTTTCCCACATTTTCCACTGTTCCAACAAGACTATGTCATTCAGGAACCCTTTCAAAGCCCAAAGATTCGGTATTGAGGACTGGTAACCTAGGTTGTAATGCTAGTATTCAATCTACTATATGCATCACTGTTGTCCTAGCCTTCCCAACAAGAGCATAAACATAGGATTCTCTATCCTGATCGGGTCATGATGGGAATTCTCAGGCATTCGTTCTTCTCTTGCCTGATCCCTTGTATCCTTTCCTGGTGCAACAACATTGCCCTCAACAATGTATTCCTCATGTTCCCCAGTCATTTATAAACTTCGCCCTTTCTTCTGCACAAGCAGAAGTCACTATAAGGTATACTGGAGGACACTAACACATACTCAACACCTTAGTCCTATGTCTCTGTAGACTCAGCGAACCTTAAGCTCTGATACCAAAACTGTCACGACCGACAATCAAATCGTTACTTATTAAGCGGAATTTAAACATAAACAACAGATTAACAAAAATCACTAAAAATTAAAACCAATTTACAAAGAGATCCATTTCTAGGAAAACTCTTTAAGGCAGAACCAAAACTTTATGTACATCATTGCTCACATTGTACATACACTTTACCATCTTTTCTCGAGGATAACATATATCAGTTGTTTTACCAAACTATACATGAGCAACATAAAACCAAGAGGCGCGTAAACCAAAATCTCTTATTGATCATAAAACTAGTACGAACCAACTCCAAGGACCTGAGAGAACAGAGACGACACATAGGACTCATATCTACAAGACATGACAGACAGTACACTCAACCAGAGCTGTCACTGCTACCTCAGCTGTTGTTCTTCCTCTGCAAAAAGGTCTTCACCTCCTCGTGCACGTTCACCTAAAAATTTTGGGCCCCACGGGGGTGAGACAATTGAAAATTTCCCCAGCGAGAGATATAACTCTCCGCTGACCATATTATTATCACAGTTAATCATTTATAAACTGAGCAGAGGTTCTTATTATATTAACAGGCAGGATTAATCATTGTATGAACATAATGAAGTAGTATCCTTTCTTTAAGGAGAACATTGCATCTACCCATGGTAGAATTAATAATTTACTACTTTCTTTGCAAGGAATGTAAAGAAACATAAATCACATCTATCCACTAAGGATGCATAAAAGAAATGTAACATCAGCCAAATGATTTTACAATCACACTTATGCCCTGATCATATGCAGTGTACTCTACATATGAGATTCGCAGTGCACTATGACCACACCGTACAAGACTTAGCAACACACCCGGGAAATGCTAAGTCTGACTTCTCGTCCTAGTCTGCTACAGGACCCACAAGCTCTCTGGCCTCCTCTGCACTCACCATGAGTGCTCTGGACTCCTCCTCTAACCTGAGCACACAGGCGCAGGGAGTCAACACTGGGTTACCACCAGAATTACTCAACCGGTTGGTGTTGGATAACCCTTTACTTCAGTGCCACCGAAATTACTCAATCGGTTGGTGTTGGACACTGTCTATCAACCCTCGTGCCACCAGAATTACTCAACCGGTTGATGTTGGACACGAGTTTCACCCCTAAGGTGCAGACCTCTCAAAGGGGTTCTATGGTGTTCAGGGCATCTAAGTCTAACATTAGCATTATAGATACATTTAAAACAAAAATCATAACTCAATTTACATTTCTCACAAGGCTCACACGGCCTGCCATATCGTAACAATTGGCATGACACACTTCATACACTAGAATCATGCAATTGAACTGTTAAGCATCACCATATCTCACACTGAGAACTTTGATATCACAATTACTTAATTCATCGCATGGATCACAAGGCCATTACACATTTTGTCACCTCTTACTAGGAAACAACTTATTCAACCACATTTGAATTGTCCAACCATCATCAATTAATATGGACCCATCTCTGGTTGAAGCATTATTGATATAGGATTAACCATTACCAACCACTTTAGGTGTTTCACCTATCAATGTATTAGCCACACCATTATTTGGTGTTTCACTCATTACTCTTAAGAGTGTCTTACCCTCACCTTTACAAGGCATCTCAGTTTAGAAATATACATGTGTTCACCATATTGGGTTATATGTTTATGAGCACTCCCCATGTCGGGCTAGAAGTATATACACACTATTCATATCGGGCTAGAGGTATGTATATATGTTACCCATGTCGTGCATTAGGTATTAAGCCATCACCATGTCGGGCTATACATCATCTAGGATTGTGTATCGGGCTTCCATATCGTGCAATAGCATTAGCCATTCTTTACTCATATCGGGTTAGAGGTGCTTGCACCCGATATCACTTTTATAAAGTGATACCATCTTCTTCAAGCTCTATACCTTAGTTATAACTGTTATAGTTCATGGTAATAGGTCTAAGCAACTACTAAAACTCATAATTTCATCAACTATTTCAGGAAACTTTGGAATTAAAAGTACTTCACTAATTATAGCAATTTAGGTGAAGAATAATAACATGGTTGAGTTCAAGTTATATAACCCGCCTTAAGAACCACTTCAAAGCTCCAGGCTCCAAAGCTCCATGTTCCTAAGGTTGAAGATGACTTATGAAGGTCCAAGGATCGTTCATAACCCCTTCATAAACAAGGAATCACCATGGATAAGAAATTGGTGAAGAAGAAAAGAAAGGAAGATCAAAACCCTAAATTCATGCTTCAATCCAAGGTTGAAGATGATCTTTTCCTCACCTTAGGGTCAAGTTTTGAGTTCCTTAGCTCCTTGTCCGACACCCCACCACTCTTGGGCGATATGGACTTCCTCTTGGCCGACACAACCTTGCTTGTGGCCGATACCCCCTCACTTGTGGCCAAAATCACTTCAATTGGCCGATATCAACTTGCTATGAGCAATATCAACATGGTATGGCTGATACACTTGCTATGGACGATACCCAAGGCCTATGCACGATACCCTTGTGTCCTTGCACGATATTCCACCCCTCTTGCACGATATGACACTCACTTGGACGATATGGTACTCGCTTGGGATCAAAACACTTCACTCTATGGCCGATATCACCCAATATGGCCAAGATCACCTACTTGGGCGATATGATCATGCCATGGGCGATATCCCATGACCCATGCACGATACCATAGCCTCCCTTCACGATATGGGAGCTATGTGCACGATACCACAAGGTAGGAAGGTGGTAAGGGTCGTAAAATTACCACAAGGGGTGAAACTAGGGGTATATATACTTGCTGATCATAAAGGGGAGCAAACAATGAGGTGTCAACATTTGAGCTAGTAGGTGCCACGTGTCATGCATGGGTGACACGTGTCCAAGCATGCATAAACATTTATATTGTCGTGCAAAAAGGTTGAGGATCATCTAGAGATGCAAATTCGTCCATCACTTACCCATTTGGGTAAGGTATATCAATTAAATCATCACTTTAAGTCAAGCCGATACACTTTTCCTAAGGAAACTTGTTGGACGTCACACCTCACCTCCTTGAGGTGCTTTGCACGATATGGCCTTTGCCAAGAGTTCATAGAAAGATATGGGACACCTCCTTGGGCCCCATGGCCGATAGGCTCTCATATATAAGCTTTTCAAGTTGATACAACTCAAGTTAAGCCTTCAAATTCAACCCTCTTTCTTGGTCATTTCATCACCAACATTACCATCACTCATAAGTGATTCAAACATGGTGTCTAATTCATTCTCTCTCCTCTAAATAATATATAGAGGAAGTAAGAACACTCTGGAGGTGGTAATTTGCATATCAACCCCACATTTTGGGTAAATTACAATTTGTACCAAAATTGATGCACAATGCTCCAACATTGTTCAAACAAGTTCAAACTTGGAATTTAGGCTTTCCACAAGCCACCATTTAGCATCATTCTCTCTCTTATGATGCTAATACATATTAGGCACATTCAACATGTGACATTTTGCATTATAGCCCCTCAATTTGGGTAAATTGCACTTTGGTCCAAAATAAAGGAAAATTGCTCAAACAGCATTCAATCGAGACCAAACTTGAAACATAAGTGTGTCACATGATAACAAATCACATTATAGGATTTCATTTAAGTTCTAAGAAAATTTATTAGCCAAAACAAATAGGGTTACCTCATAACCCAGATTAGGGTTGTTACAAATTATAAACCCCTAACAAAGATTTCGTCCCCGAAATCCCAGGTAAAAAGGGGAACAGATATTATTCATTCATCATATCATCAAATCTTCATATAACATCTTAATGTCATGGAGACACCATATAACTTGATCAACACAAAGTTCTTTCATATATTCTCATTGATTTGTCACTTTTCTTAACTTATAACTTTATGTGACAAGATTCTTGATTTTGGGAAGTTTCACATATATCTCATTCAGTTTAACATTTCATTTACAAGGAAAGACCAGAGTTACATTTTTGTTACCCATTTGTGACTACAAGTCTTATCATATATCAACTGTGCCATCCAGTCTGTTGACACTACACTAAACTTCCTTACTACTTGTACCAACTATCTCATTAATTGTACATTCTCTTTTACAGATCTAGATAGGGGTATTCTAAGAAATTATTTTTAGCTTGGTAAGCATTTCCCACAATGATTTTACAATTGTTCCTTCAATTAATACATATTTATTGATATTTTGTTTATGCAAGGAATAAACCCCTAACAAAATATGTCCATACTAAACTGATTTCACAGTTTAGCCATTTCAACATAAATCATCTGATTAGGAGTTATGCTTTTACTTTCTCACAACATCTGTCACTTCATGGATACCAAAATTCCTTGCCTCGGTAACCGTCACATGTGTCAAAAACACATCACACCTTCATCTTTCTTTCATCTTGAAACATTACTTGTTACGCGTATCTTTATCTTGGAACCAAAGTTCAAGATGAACTGACACTTTTTCTAAGTATTCATTAATTGAGCATTTTTATCTCATGCACATCAAGCGTCATAAGACTCACTTGATTGCCATGTCCTTGAAACAAATGAACACAAAGAAACATATTTCTTTCATCATCCCATTACTACCCAAGGTTGTTTATTAAGAGAAAATATTATCATCTCCTCTATTTGTAGCATGAACTTTCAACTATTCATGAGTCATTTACTCTTGTTTCATCCTAAGTTCCTTACCATCAGCTTAGGAATTATAAGGATGATTATATGTCATTACTCCTTTCTTCATTATTATCTAACATGTTCATGAACATTTGTGATTTCATCACATTTCCCATTTCCACATTATGCGAAAAGATCTTTATTATTCTCACAGGCTTTATCAGACAGAGATCATTTCCCATGTTCTCATTCTCATCTTATAAGGATTATACTCTTTACTTCCTCATACACGCATACTGATATGAGATTATCTTAGATTCCTCTTTCTTGTATTTAGGACGTGATACAATTATCCATACCATATTTTCAGTTTCATTATACTCACTAGATTGTCTCAAAATGACTACTTGATCAGAGTAATCAAAAAGATAACAATCTAAGAGTTTCATACTCACCTTATCTCCAATAATTATATACCTGGCCAGGGTATACAAGTATTGAGATTATATAGTATGCATTTTATGTAATTTCTTATTCCTTACTTTTTATATCATCACAAGCATAGGATTTAGCATCCCTGGATTTTCTCTAGGCATTACCTCTACACTTCGTCCTCTTTCACACGGATAAGAGTAGTTATAAAGCATTTAAAAGAATACTGAACAAAATATAGATTCTAGTTCTCATCATTTCTTCCCTATATCCCTATAGGGCAATCAATAGGGAAATCCATAACAACAATCCTTTTTAGGATTATCAGATAATCATCAAGATAAGGCATATCAAAATGAAAAGTTCTATATAACTGTTACCCCTCGCGGTCATCCACCGCTTCAGGTTGACTCAACACATAGAGTCTAGTTATTTCATGTTGTTTCTCTCGCCTTTTTACATTATTGGGCTATAACTTTCATAAGCCCTTCCGAGTCTACCTCGGTTGTTGAGTCATTTCCTCCTTTCTTTCTGAACAAAAGAGTTTAGTGTGCTCAACATGTCCATAACTATAGCATGTCTTGTCCTCGTACCATGGTCTTATCGGTCTTATTACCGATGTAGAGACTAAGCCATGGGTTCTTGCAGGTGAAAAGTTAAGACCCTTGCCTTTACTTAGTGGCTACTGCCCTGGTACACTAGGCATTTTTTTGTACTGGTGGCAACAAAAACTTTGTCTTTTTAGAACAACTAGGCACATGTCCCTAGAATTGTAGAGACCTTTCCTTATTTCTCAACTTATTTCCCCATCTTGGGCATTGCCATCATAGATATACTATCTGTCTAACTTATGGCAGAGTCTACTTTCTCTCCATATGTTAATCTTTCCCACATTTTCCACTGTTCCAACATGACTATGTCATTCAGGAACCCTTTCAAAGCCCAAAGTTTTGGTATTGAGGACTGGTAACCTAGGTTGTAATGCTAGTATTCAGTCTACTATATGCATCACTGTTGTCCTAGCCTTCCCAACAAGAGCACAAACATAGGATTCTCTATCCTGATCGGGTCATGATGGGAATTCTCAGGCATTCGTTCTTCTCTTGCCTGATCCCTTGTATCCTTTCCTGGTGCAACAACATTGCCCTCAACAATGTATTCCTCATGTTCCCCAGTCATTTATAAACTTCGCCCTTTCTTCTGCACAAGCAGAAGTCACTATAAGGTATACTGGAGGACACTAACACATACTCAACACCTTAGTCCTATGTCTCTGTAGACTCAGCGAACCTTAAGCTCTGATACCAAAACTGTCGCGACTGACAATCAAATCGTTACTTATTAAGCGGAATTTAAACATAAACAACAGATTAACAAAAATCACTAAAAATTAAAACCAATTTACAAAGAGATCCATTTCTAGGAAAACTCTTTAAGGCAGAACCAAAACTTTATGTACATCATTGCTCACATTGTACATACACTTTACCATCTTTTCTCGAGGATAACATATATCAGTTGCTTTACCAAACTATACATGAGAAACATAAAACCTCGAGGCGCGTAAACCAAAATCTCTAATTGATCATAAAACCAGTACGAACCAACTCCAAGGACCTGAGAGTACAGAGACGACACATAGGACTCATATCTACAAGACATGACAGACAGTACACTCAACCGGAGCTGTCATTGCTGCCTCAGCTGTTGTTCTTCCTCTGCAAAAAGGTCTTCACCTCCTCGTGCACGTTCACCTAAAAATTTTGGGCCCCACGGGGGTGAGACAATTGAAAATTGCCCCAGCGAGAGATATAACTCTTCGCTGACCATATTATTATCATAGTTAATCATTTATAAACTGAGCAGAGGTTCTTATTATATTAACAGGCAGGATTAATCATTGTATGAACATAATGAAGTAGTCTCCTTTCTTTAAGGAGAACATTGCATCTACCCATGGTAGAATTAATAATTTACTACTTGCTTTGCAAGGAATGTAAAGAAACATAAATCACATCTATCCACTAAGGATGCATAAAAGAAATGTAACATCAGCCAAATGATTTTCGTATTTAAGCAAACATGCTAGGCGGCTGATTACATTTTACAATCACACTTATGCCCTGATCATATGCAGTGTACTCTACATATGAGATTCGCAGTGCACTACGACCACACCGTACAAGACTTAGCGACACACTCGGGAAATGCTAAGTCTGACTTCTCGTCCTGGTCTGCTACAGGACCCACAGGCTCTCTGGCCTCCTCTACACTCACCATGAGTGCTCTGGACTCCTCCTCTAACCTGAGCACACAGGCGCAGGGAGTCAACACTGGGTTACCACCAGAATTACTCAACCGGTTGGTGTTGGATAACCCTTTACTTCAGTGCCACCGAAATTACTCAATCGGTTGGTGTTGGACACTGTCTATCAACCCTCGTGCCACCAGAATTACTCAACCGGTTGATGTTGGACACGAGTTTCACCCCTAAGGTGCAGACCTCTCAAAGGGGTTCTACGGTGTTCAGGGCATCTAATTCTAACATTAGCATTATAGATACATTTAAAACAGAAATCATAACTCAATTTACATTTCTCACAAGGCTCACACGGCCTGCCATATCGTAACAATTGGCATGACACACTTCATACACTAGAATCATGCAATTGAACTGTTAAGCATCACCATATCTCACACTGAGAACTTTGATATCACAATTACTTAATTCATCGCATGGATCACAAGGCCATTACACATTTTGTCACCTCTTACTAGGCAACAACTTATTCAAACACATTTGAATTGTCCAACCATCATCAATTAATATGGACCCATCTCTGGTTGAAGCATTATTGATATAGGATTAACCATTACCAACCACTTTAGGTGTTTCACCTATCAATGTATTAGCCACACCATTATTTGGTGTTTCACTCATTACTCTTAAGAGTGTCTTACCCTCACCTTTACAAGGCATCTCAGTTTAGAAATATACATGTGTTCACCATATTGGGTTATATGTTTATGAGCACTCCCCATGTCGGGCTAGAAGTATATACACACTATTCATATCGGGCTAGAGGTATGTATATATGTTACCCATGTCGTGCATTAGGTATTAAGCCATCACCATGTCGGGATATACATCATCTAGGATTGTGTATCGGGCTTCCATATCGTGCAATAGCATTAGCCATTCTTTACTCATATCGGGTTAGAGGTGCTTGCACCCGATATCACTTTTATAAAGTGATACCATCTTCTTCAAGCTCTAGACCTTAGTTCTAACTGTTATAGTTCATGGTAATAGGTCTAAGCAACTACTAAAACTCATAATTTCATCAACTATTTCAGGAAACTTTGGAATTAAAAGTACTTCACTAATTATAGCAATTTAGGTGAAGAATAATAACATGGTTGAGTTCAAGTTATATAACCCGCCTTAAGAACCACTTCAAAGCTCCAAGCTCCAAAGCTCCATGTTCCTAAGGTTGAAGATGACTTATGAAGGTCCAAGGCTCGTTCATAACCCCTTCATAAACAAGGAATCACCATGGATAAGCAATTGTAGAAGAAGAAAAGAAAGGAAGATCAAAACCCTAAATTCATGCTTCAATCCAAGGTTGAAGATGATCTTTTCCTCACCTTAGGGTCAAGTTTTGAGTTCCTTAGCTCCTTGTCCGACACCCCACCACTCTTGGGCGATATGGACTTCCTCTTGGCCGACACAACCTTGCTTGTGGCCGATACCCCCTCACTTGTGGCCAAAATCACTTCAATTGGCCGATATCAACTTGCTATGAGCAATATCAACATGGTATGGCTGATACACTTGCTATGGCCGATACCCAAGGCCTATGCACGATACCCTTGTGTCCTTGCACGATATTCCACCCCTCTTGCACGATATGACACTCACTTGGACGATATGGTACTCGCTTGGGATCAAAACACTTCACTCTATGGCCGATATCACCCAATATGGCCAAGATCACCTACTTGGGTGATATGATCATGCCATGGGCGATATCCCATGACCCATGCACGATACCATAGCCTCCCTTCACGATATGGGAGCTATGTGCACGATACCACAAGGTAGGAAGGTGGTAAGGGTCGTAAAATTACCCCAAGGGGTGAAACTAGGGGTATATATACTTGCTGATCATAAAGGGGAGCAAACAATGAGGTGTCAACATTTGAGCTAGTAGGTGCCACGTGTCATGCATGGGTGACACGTGTCCAAGCATGCATCAACATTTATATTGTCGTTCAAAAAGGTTGAGGATCATCTAGAGATGCAAATTCGTCCATCACTTACCCATTTGGGTAAGGTATATCAATTAAATCATCACTTTAAGTCAAGCCGATACACTTTTCCTAAGGAAACTTGTTGGACGTCACACCTCACCTCCTTGAGGTGCTTTGCACGATATGGCCTTTGCAAAGAGTTCATAGAACGATATGGGACATCTCCTTGGGCCCCATGGCCGATAGGCTCTCATATATAAGCTTTTCAAGTTGATACAACTCAAGTTAAGCCTTCAAATTCAACCCTCTTTCTTGGTCATTTCATCACCAACATTACCATCACTCATAAGTGATTCAAACATGGTGTCTAATTCATTCTCTCTCCTCTAAATAATATATAGAGGAAGTAGGAACACTCTGGAGGTGGTAATTTGCATATCAACCCCACATTTTGGGTAAATTACAATTTGTACCAAAATTGATGCACAATGCTCCAGCATTGTTCAAACAAGTTCAAACTTGGAATTTAGGCTTTCCACAAGCCACCATTTAGCATCATTCTCTCTCTTATGATGCTAATACATATTAGGCACATTCAACATGTGACATTTTGCATTATAGCCCCTCAATTTGGGTAAATTGCACTTTGGTTAAAATAAAGGAAAATTGCTCAAACAACATTCAATCGGGACCAAACTTGAAACATAAGTGTGTCACATGATAACAAATCACATTATAGGATTTCATTAAAGTTATAAGCAACTTTATTAGCCAAAACAAATAGGGTTACCTCATAACCCAGATTAGGGTTGTTACAGGCTATATTACAAAATGTCACATGTTGAACATGCCTTAAGTGTTTTAGAATCATAATAGAGAGAATTATGCTAATTGGTGGCTTGTGGAAAGCCTAAATTCTAAGTTTGAACATGTTTGAATAATGTTAGTACCTTGTGCACCAATTTTGGTACAAATTGTAATTTACCCAAAATGTAGGGTTGATATGCAAATTACCACCTCTAGAGTGTCCCAAATTCCTATATGTATCATTTATAGGAGAGAGAATGAATGATAAACCATGGTTGAATCTGTTGTGAGTGATGATGATCTTGGTGATGAAATGACCAAGAAAAGGGGGTTGAATAAGAAACCCTAACTTGAGTTGTATCAAGTAGAAAAGCTTATATATGAGTACCTATTGGCCAAGGAGCCATAGTACAAGCCTCGTATCGTTTTGTAGACTCTTGGAAAAGGCCATGTCATGAAAATCACCTAAACGAGGTGAGGTGTGTCGGGTTACAACTTCCTTAGAAAAGTTGTATCGGGTTGTGAATAAAGTGGTGATTTTGTTGATATATCTTATTCAAAGGGATAAGTAATGGACGAATTTTCATCCCTAGATTATCCTCAACTATTTTCCATGTAAAGATAAATGTTTATGCATGCATGCACACGTGTCATACATGCATGGACATGTGGCACCTACTAGCTCAAATTGATGACACCTCATTTTTACCTTCCTTCACGAGAAACAAGTATATATACCCCTAGTTTCACCCCTTCGTGAAATGTTTCGACCCTTACCAGCCTCCTACCCTAAGGTATCATGCATAGGGTCCTTGTATCATGTAGGAGTGCAAATATATCATGCATAGGTCCTTGGATATCGCCCATGGCAAGAGCATATCGGCCAAGTAGGTTGATATCGGCCAAGAAGGGTGATATCGGCCATAGTGAAGTGTTTTTGGCCCCACGTGAGAGGGATATCGGCCACAAGTGGTGGCATATCGTGTAAGGGTTGTGAGGTATCATGCAAAGGTGTCGGATCAAGAAGGATCTCAAGTCTTAACCCTAAGTTGAGGCCATGATCATCTACAACCTTGAATTGAAGCATGATTTTACAGTTTTGATCTTCCTTTCTTTTCTTCTTCACCAATTTCTTATCCATCGTGATTCCTTGTATATGAAGGAATTTTGAACGAGCCTTGGACTTTTGATAAGTCATATTCAACCTTGGGAACGTGGCCATTTGGATCTTGGAGCTTTGAAGTTGTTCTTGAGGAGGGTTATATAACTTGAACTCAATCATGTTATTATTCATCATCTAAATTGCTATACTTAATGAATTACTTTTAATTGTGAAATTTCCTGAAATTGTTGATGAAATTATGAGCTCTAGTAGTTTCTTAGAAATGTTGCCATGAACTATAACTGTTATAATAAAGGTCTAAAGCTTGAAGAAGATGGTATCACTTTGTAAAAGTGATATCGGGTTCAAGCATATACACAAGTAGCTCTAACCCGATATGGGTATGTCTTGCACGATATGGTAGCCTGATATGGCAAACCCTAACTCGTCACAACCAACCATAGATGGTGAGCCACCTGATATGGTGATTGAATGCACCTCTAGCCCGACATGGTGATGGTGTAATACCTCATGCACGATATGGGTAACACATACAAACACCTCCAACCCAATATGGATTGTGTTCATACACCTCTAACTCGATATGGATGGTGTTCATACACCTATAACCCAATATGGTGAGTGCTCATACACCTCAAACTCGATATGGTGGTGTCTATACACCTACAACCCGATATGGTGACCATATGCATACCTCTAACCCGAGACACCTTGTAAAGGTGAGGGAAAGATACTCTTAGGAGAGATGAATATAATACCAAGTAAGGGTGTGGCTAATACCTTGATAGGTGATACACCTAAAGTGATTGATAATGGACAACTTTGTATCAACAATGCTTCAACCTGAGATAAGTCCATATCAATTGATGATGGTTGGACAATTCAAATATGTGACATATGACCAATACACTACATGATAAATGTGATAAGTTAGTGGATAAAGTATTAGGATGGGAAATACCCTAATACAAGATAATTTGATGAACTTAAGTAAGTTAAAAGTGATAAGGGAAGTGATACACCAATGCATGAAAAGTATCACATCCAACACTTCAAGGTTGATGCACCTGGATGCACCTCAAAACCAATATATTTGGTTAAGTAACACATGAAGTGTGTCATGTCAATGGTTACATTGAGAAGTTAATGGGCCTTGTGTGCCATGTGGATAGTTGTTGCCTAGTGAGAGATGACAAGATGTTTAATGGCCTTGTGAGCCATGTGGTTAGTTGTTGCCCAGTGAGAGGTGACAATATGTTTAATGGGCCTTTTGAGCCATGTGGTTAGTTGTTTCCTAGTGAGAGGTGACAAGATGTGTAATGGGTATTGTGAGCCATGAGAGTAGATGTTGCCTAGTGAGAGGTAACAAGATGTTTATAAAGTATCATGTAAGAAATGATAATGCTCAAAATAAACTAGGAAATGGAAACTTAGTAATATAATAATAATAACTAATGGATACAATAATAATAATGAAATCTTGATCATACATGCTTTATACTTATAGCCAAATAAGGGCTATAGTGCTTTGAATAAGCTTAAAGGAGATAAGAGGAATACTTTAATTACATAAAGGATGTGAATAAATATGATGGATTGGCCAAGGTTTAATACCTAGTAAAGGTGATGTGGTATTCAGTAATGATGCACAGGATTGGGAGAGTCCAATGCCTAGAATAGATGCACAAGATTGACATAGTTCAATACCTGGAATAATGTCACAAGATTGGTCATAACCCAATACCTGGAATAATTGCACAAGATTGGTAATAACCCAATGCCTGGAATAATGTTACAGGATTGGTCATAACCCAATACCTGGAATAATTGCACAAGATTGGTAATAACCCAATACTTGGAATAATTTCACATGATTGGTAATAACCCAATGCCTAGAATAATGTCACATGATTGGTCATAACCCAATACCTGGAATAATTGCACAAGATTGGTAATAACCCAATGCCTGGAATAATGTCACAGGATTGGTCATAACCCAATACCTAGAATAATTGTACATGATTGGTAATAACCCAATGCCTGGAATAAAGTCACATGATTGGTCATAACCCAATACCTGGAATAATTGCACAAGATTGGTAATAACCCAATGCCTGGAATAATTGCACAACATTGATCATAACCCAACCCCTAGAATAATTGCACAAGATTTGTAATAATCCAGTACCTGGAATAATTGTATAGGATTGGTAATAACCCAATACCTGGAATAATGTCACATGATTGGTCATAACCCAATACCTATAATAATTGCACATGATTGGTGATAACCCAATACCTGGAATAATTACACAGGATTGGTAATAACCCAATACATGGAATAATGTCACATGATTGGTAATAACCCAATACCTAGAATAATTGCACAGGATTGGTAATAACCCAATGCCTGAAATAGTTGCACAGGATTGGCATAGTCCAATGCCTGGAATAATTACACAGGATTGGTAATAACCCAATCCCTATAATAATTGCATAGGATTGGTAATAACCCAATGCCTGGAATAGTTGCATAGGATTGGCATAGTCCAATGCCTGGAATGGTTTCACAGGATTGGCATAGTCCAATGCTTGGAATGTTTGCATAGGATTGGCATAGTCCAATGCCTAGAATGGTTGCATAGGATTGGCATAGTCCAATGCTTGGATAGAATATGATGATGTATACGCATATGATTGCTACAATTCAATATCTGGCTAACATATTGGTTAAGGTCAACAGACAGAAATGAGAATGATTCATGGATGACATACCATGATAATGAGTATCTCAGGATAAGCTTGAGATGTTGGTATAGTATGATTGGTAAATGATATACATGTTCTTCATATTCCTTATAAAGAGAATAGATGATTTACTACTCTATCATAGATGGTTGTAATGCTTTAAAATATGAGAATGTTCTAAACTGCTTATCCTCTGCTCAATTTAATACTATTTAACTATGATAATAACATTGTTGGTGAAGAGTTATATCTCTCACTGGGTTAATTGTCTCACCCCGTGGGATCCACATTTTTTTAGGTGGACGTGCACGAGAGGGGTGGAGACCGTACTACAGAGGGAGAAAATCAATAGTAGGGATAACAGTGACCACTCAGGTTGAGTGTACTGTCTGTCGTGTCTTGTAGATAGAAGTCCTATGTGTCATCTCTATACTCTCGGGTCCTTGGATTTAGTATGTGTTGGTTTTATGAACAATCTGAGATTTTGGCTTGTATGCCTCGAGGTCTGTGGTTGCTTTATGTTTATGTTTTGAGAAAGCAACTGTTATATGTTGTCCTCGAGAAGAGATGTTATAGTGTATGTACAATATGATCAATGATGAATATCAAGTTTTGGTTCTTCCTTAAAGAGTTTCCTAGAAATGGATCTATTTAAAAAATGGCTTTAATTTTTAGTGATTTTTGTTAATCCGCTGCTTATGATTATTATGCATATTTAGTAATGATTTAGTTGTCAGTTTGGTGGCTGTCGTTTCAAGTTTTGGTATGAGATCTTAATGTTTGCTGAGTCTACAGAGACATAGGACTAAGGTATTGAGTCTGTGTTAGTGTCCTCCAGTGTACCCTATAGTGACTTCTGCTTATGCAGAAGAAAGGGTAAAGTTTATAAATGACTGGGGAACACGAGGAACACATTGCTGAGAACAGTTTTGTTGCACTAGGAGAGGGTGTAAGGGATCAGGCAAGAGAAGGACAAGTGCTTGAGAATTCCCATTTTGACCCAATCAGGATAGAGAATCCTATTTTTATGCTCTTGTTGGGTAGGTTAAGACAACAGTGATGCATATAATAGACTGGATACTAGCATTACAACCAAGATTACCAATCCTCAATATAGAAACTTTGGGTTTTGAAAAGGTTCCTGAATGACATAGTCATGTTGGAACAGTGGAAAATGTGGGACGGAATTACATATGCCAAGAAAGTAGACTCTTCCATAAGTATAGATAGATAGTATATCTATAATGGTAGTGCCCTAGGAGGGGCACTAAGCTGAGAATGAAGGAAAGGTCTCTACAATTCTAGAGACATTTGCCTAGTTGTTCTAAAAAGACAAAGTTTTTGGTGGCACCAGTGCAATAAATGCCTAGTGCACTAGGGAAGTAATCATTATGTGAGGGAAAAGTCCTAACTTTCCACCTATAAGAACTCCTGACTTAGCTTCTACATCAGTAATAGATCGATAAGACTATGGTACGAGGACAAGACATGTTATAGATATGAACATGTTAAGCATACTAAACACTTTTGTTTAAAAAGAAGGGAGGAAATGACCCAACAACCGAGGCAGACTCGGCATGGCTTACAAACGTTACAGCCCAAAAGTGTTAAAAAAGGCAAAAGTAACAATATGAAACAACTTGACTCTATGTTTGAGTCAACCTAAAGTGGTGGATGACTACGAGGGGTGATAGTTAGGTAGATCTTTCTCATTCTGATACGTCTTCTCTAGATTTTATCTGATAATTATAAGAAGGTAGTTTTTGTTGAGATTCCTTTAATTAGTCCTATGAGGACATGAGGAAGAGATAAGAAGGATGAGAACCTATATTCAGATTAATATTCTCTTATATGTTTTGAAATTTCTCTCTTCATGTAGAAAAGGAAGAGATGTAAAAGAAACACCCAGAGAAAATCTGAGATACCAAGTAGTAAAATTTAAAGAGATGTTAAAAGTATGAAACATAATATAAAACAAATGCATACTACCTAATTTCAGTTCTTGAATACCCTGGCCAGGTATTCATCTATTGAACACAAGGTAAGTATGATACTCTTAGATTGCTATCTTTCTGATTACTCTGATCAAGTAGTCATTTTGAGACAATCTAAAGAGCATAATGGAGTAAAAGATGTGGCATGGATATTTCTACCACATCCTAATTGATATATGAAAGAAATCAGAGTTAATCATAAATCAATTTATAAACAAAAGAAGATGTTTAGTATAATGTATACCTTGGTCTGAGGACCTAGAGGTAACAGTTACCTGATGAGAGGTAACAATGTTCAATGATGGACTAAGGGTTTGAATACCCAAATCTAGTAATCATGATGATGATAATACCGAGAGGTGGGGACATGTAATCATCTCTATAATTCCTATATAGATGGCAAAGAACCTAGGATGAAACAAGAGTAAATGACTCATGAACAGTTGAAAGTTCATGCAATAATAAGAGGAGATGATAATCTCTTCTCTTTGATAAACAACCATGGGTGATGATGGGGGATAAGAGGATTATGTTTCTTTGTGTTCTCTTCTTTTAGGGACATGGAAATCAAGTGAGTAATAAGACACTTGATGTGCATGGATTAGAAATAATCCATTGATGGATACTTAGAAAAGTATCAGTTTATCTTGGACTTTGGTTCCAAGATAAAGATATGTGTAACAAGTAATGTACCAAGATGAAAAAAAGGTCTTTTTTTTAATGTGTGGCCTTAGTAATAACAATAGAGAAATGGAAATAATGAGGATGTGATGTGTTTTTGACACATGTGATAGATACCAAAGTAAGGAATTCTGGTATCTAAGAAATATCAGGTGGTATGGGGAAGTAAAAACATAACTCCTAATCAAATGATTTATGTTGGTTACCTGGGATGGCCAACTGTGAAATCAGTCTAGTTACATAAAATAGTATGGACATCATATGTTAGGGGTTTATGCTCCACATAAACATAACTTTAATAAAGATATATTAATTGAAGGAATAATTGTAGAATCATTTGAGAAAAAGCTTATCAAGCTAAAAATGTATGATAAGAAATGTAGTCCCAAGTAGGTGACAAAACATAACCATAATCTCTCCATGAAAAAGAAATGTTAAAAGCTGTAAGGACCCTGACCTGCGTTTAGGGTTTACCCTATTTGTTTTGCTTGATCTTGGTGCTTTGGTGCTTGCTAATCACCTTTAGTGGTGATTAGGGTTTTGTTGAGCTTTGTTGAGAGTTCGAGGGGCTACTTGCAAATAACCCAAGTCTAGGGTTTTGTGTGCAAGTTTGCCATCTTGTGAGATGTTTTCCCTCTTTGCTTCCTCTAGGGTTTAGAGGAAGGTTTGGGCTTGTTGTTTGAGTTCTTTGGGCCTGAGTTGAGCTTGTTTGGGCCTTGGAGTTCCTTGTTTGGGCTTGCTTGAGCCTTGTGTCGCCCAGGGCAGGTGGTGTGTCGCCTAGAAGAGCTGCTGCCTGTGTCGCCCATGATGCTTGATCTGGTGTAGTGGACCCTTGGTGCATGTTTTGGACAAGTGTCTCTTGCCTTGCTAATGTGTTGGCTGGAACCCTAGGACAAGTGTCCCTTGGGTGGGCGACACATAGCATGGTTGTACCTTGGTTTCTCCTCCCTTCCCTCCTATATAGGTAGCTCTTATCCTTGCCTTAGTCTCCTTTGGTCCTTTGGTCTCCCCTCCACCCTTGGTGCACGATAGCCCTCTCCATCTAGCTTGTGGTGGCCGATACACCCTCCTGGAGCAGCCTGGTGGACGATAGCTTTGGACCCTGAAGTGCTTTGGAGCTTTGGTGGCCGACAACCTTGGAGCTCAAAGTGCAACCTCTTCCTTGGAGCTTAAGGCGGGTTGCATAGCTTCTAACCCTAACTCCTTTACTTCTTGCCTGAGCTTATGCATGTTAGTAGTTTAGCTTAGCTCCTTGCTTTTGTACCTTTCCTTAGCTTCCCTTGGTGGCCGATATCCCCCTTAGGGTTTAGGGCTTCTAGTGTACCTTTTCTTTTTAGGGTTTGTGCTCTTGGTGTTGGAGGTTGAAGATGACCCAGGGTTGGGCGATACCCCCCCCTTCCTTGTGAGTGTGTTGAGCGACACACTTGCCCTTATGTTGAACGATATGATGCTTTAGGGTTTGAGTTCCTTGAGTAGGAGGTCGATAGGTTGACCTAGCTAGTGTGTTGGCCGACATGGTAGCCATGTTGGGCGATAGTCATGATGGGCGATACCCTACCCATGTTGGCCGATATAGTTGATGGTCTGGTTGGCCGATATGATGGGAGACATAGTGATGTCCCTTGTGTTTTGGTTAGTACCTTGGTGGACGATACTCTCTCTCTCTCTCTCACCCTCTCTCTTGATGGGCGACATGCCTTGTGCTTCATGGCCGATAAGGGTTAGTAGCATGTTGGACGATACCCTTGCCCATGATGGGCGATAGGGTGAGCTTAGTGTGATGGCCGATAGCCTTGGTGGCCGATAGTCCAGTTGAATGATACCCTACCCTATTAGCTAGTGTGTTGGCCGATAGGGTTAGCTAGTGTGTAGGCCGATAGAATTAGTAATGGGTGATGTCCGATAGGGTTTAGGATGGTGGCCGATACCCATGCTGAATAGATAGGTTTAAGTGAGGGTTGTGAAGTTTTAATGAGGGTTTGAGGTGCTTTGGTGACAGCCCCTCATGTGATGGAAATAATTAGCTAATTAACCAAGGAAATGATGGTGATATTTATCATCAAACAGGATGCTAATGATAGTAATGTATATGTTGATAGCCCTCATGTATTAGGTGCATGATGTGACCTTTATGCTTAATTATTAATAATAATGAAGGTGACGATAACTACTTTAGTAGTTTGTTTAATGATGATAATGATTGTCATAAAGATGCTAAGTGATAGTTATATTAAAGGTTGCTTCATGATAAAGATGACAATAGTTGATGGCATAATAATGACCTTGTTAATACTAGTGTTGGTTCGGTAAACTCAACATGATTTCTATATACCTGGATTGCTTGTAAAATCCTGAGATTTAGAGTAAGCATCAGTATGGTTGATAATGATGTAACTAATAGACCTGGTTACCAAATAAGTGTCACATTGATAAGTACAATATCTTGAATGATATTTCATGATAGTGAGCATATTCCTTATGTTGAATCTACGATTATTGTGTACTCTAACCTTGCAGGTGATGTCTTAGCCATAAAAGGGCTATGTGACATATGTAATGAGTAACATTGCTTTGATAATTGCCCTATAAGATTGTGTATGTGATGTGTTGGTCCCTTGATGATGATGTGAGCCTTAAGAGGCAGTGACAGTGCATGATGAAAGGATTGAGATCCTGCGGTATGTGATGATCCTTGAGATGGATCTGGATGGTTGGCAAGAGGCCAAGTGGTAACATGTGATGTTGGATCCTTGAGATGGATCAGGTTGATGTGATCAGATCCTAATATAATGTTCTTTACTTTCTGTTATATCTTTGCATGTTATACAACTTGGTTGAATCTTGCAATTCATCTAAAAGATACTAATTAATCACAGTGAAATATATCATGTAGTTTTCCCTGGCCATAGATCCATCATCGTCAGGACTTGGTGATGGTGAAAAAGGTTTTCCTACGGGTTAACCTGGAAGCGCATATTGTTGAATATGTGTAGGTTGCTCCTAGCCTGAAAATGAGGAGGAAAGAGTGTAACTTCGGTTGCAGACTCAGATATGTGTGTAGAGCATGGTGAACAGGCCCATGGCTCAGGATATGTGATGTATGGAGCATGAATGCGTTCATGGCTCAGAGCACGGTGACCAGGCCCGTGGCTCAGTTTTACTAGCGCCGAGACCTATACCAAGGCGGGCTAGAGAATGGGTAGCCTATGAAGCTAACCTTGTGGCTTAGACCACTTTAGCATGTGACTGCGGTCCTGCTTGTGTTGTACTCATGTACTGACCATGAGGTGGGAGGTTGTGGAGTCCGGCTCTTCCATTGACCTTGTATGGCACCGGTTTGGGTTTCGTAACCGAAGGTTGGATTTGAATGGTACGGTTCAAATCCTCAGGGCATAATAAAATGTAATACAGCCGTTTAGTATTTACTGATCAAATCAAACACGAAACATTGGCTGAGGCCTTGTTTGTGTAATATCTCTGTTATATCTTGCAGGTCATGTGGTCATCTGTCTTATCTTGATAATCAGGTTATGTGACATTATATTCTGTTCTAATAATCCTGTTACATGTTGATATACCTTATCTTGATAATCATATTCTTTTGAAGGACATCTGGTTATAAGTTTTAGTACAGCTGGTATGTTTGTCGGTAAGAATGATCTTGCTACATATATATATATAACTGCTTCTGATATATCTGCTCATGTTATGATTGCTGTTATAGCTATCTTGCTGAGGTTCTGTAGTTGCAGTGGGGAGCTATGTTTCCCGCTGGGACAATTGTTCAATTGTCTCACTTCGCTGGTTTACACCCTTTTTAGGTGGTCGAGGTAGACGTGGTCGTGGTTGTGGTGTTGCGCACGAGCAGCTTGAGGAGCAGTAGAAGGCAGGCGTTGGACATGCTGCTGTTTTGGATGTTTTGTAGTAGAGTCTAGAGTCATCCCTGTACTCTCAGGTCCTTGGCAGTGTTTTGACGTTGTTTCACGATGATATTTGTATATCCTGCTGTTGGCCGGATGTGGGCCTTTATGTATATAAACAGGTGGTGAACTCATGCGATAGATGAACGGCTATTCCTGAGCTGTGGACACGTATCAGATCTTGTGTATATTTATATGACATGTTTCTGTGCAGGATATGGACTGGAAAGTAATAGTTTCACAGTTTATCAGTTTTCCACAATCGGTTTTAATTAACCCGTGTTTTGATAATCTGTGGTTATGGTGATTTCCGCACGTTTTCGCGTAACACCTCGTTATCTGTGGGATAATGGGATGTGTTGCCACAAGTTTGGTATCAGAGCTCTAGGTTCGCTGAGTCTACAGGGATCTAGGACTAGGTTGAGTCTGTTCTTATGAGTTTCCTATGTTATCTTACAAAAATCTTCTGCCCTCAGCAGAAGAAAAGCCAAGATGTCTGGAAACCACGAAGAACATGCTCCTGAGCATAGTGATGATGCATCAGTTGATGGAGCAGATGGACGGGCACATGAAGATCGGGTGCCTGAGGTCCCCCAACCTGACCCAGCCATACTTGAACACCCTGCCTACCAACAGCTTATGGGGCAGTTAATGGCTACGATGAATCTCATGGTTGAGCGATTACCAGTGCCTCCTCCGCGAGCACAGGTTCCCCATGGAGAAGCATCGGGTATTGGGAAGACCTTTGAGCGGCTTCGCCGAGTCGGAGCTTCGGATTATGCTGGAACGGCTGATCCAGCGGATGCAGATATGTGGCTGACAAGTCTTGAAAAGGCTTTCCGGATCCTCAACATCCCCGAAGCAGACAAAGTAAAGCATGTTGTCTACCTTCTGAAGGGTAGTGTTGGTCACTGGTGGACCATCGAAGAAGAGAAGCGGCCTGGTGAGGTGATCTGTTGGGAGGTGTTTCGACGCGAGTTCGTCACCAGATACTTTCCGAAGACGTATCTGGATGAGAAGATCAGCCAGTTTGAGAGCTTGCGACAAGGAATGATGAACATCACTGAGTATGAAGCTAAGTTTATGGATCTGTTGAGGTTCTGTCCTCACATGGCGGCAACAGATGATGAACGGATCAGACGTTTCGAGAAGGGTTTGAGTGCTGAGTTGACAACACCTGTGTCTGCGCTGGAAAACCGAGAGCGGTCTGCCATGTTTGTGGAATCAGTTCGACGGATTGAGAGGATAGTACGGGAGAAAAGAGAGTTTGTGTCTCTTAAAAGACCTGCTCAGTATCAAGGACGAAGGTTTGGTGGGTTCAAGAAACCCAGGTTTTCAGCACCTTCAGTGATGAGAAGTGCTGGTGTACCATCTCAGTGGTCTCTGAGTAAGGGGAAAGGTTATGTTTCTTCACCATCCAAGGCGCACAGTTCAGCTTCTGTGGTAGTGACAGGGCCATCTAGGCCACGAGTTGACAATAGAGCATGTCATCTCTGTGGGCAAGTCGGGCATTGGAAGTTCAATTGCCCGAATAGAGATGTTGAAGTGACGCAGCAACCGAGGCAGAGTTTCCAGAAGTCTGAGAGACCACAACCCAGTGGTAGCAGAGGATGGGGACGCGGTCTAGCGTCTCAAGCTAGATCATCTGCTCAAGGAAGCAGAGGTCGTGGACAGCAAGCTACCACTCGATTCTATGCCATGAATCAGCCAGAGGCGATAGTCAACCCGCGAGTGGTGACAGGTCAGATGGAGTTATTTCATTCTGATATGTCTTCTTCTTGCTTTATATCTGTTCTGGTTGACCTGGGTGCTACACACTCTTTTATCGCCTATAGTATGCTTGAAAACTGTCATCTACCTATTAGTTGTAAGAAGGATAGCTTGTTGCTAGAAACCCCTCTTGATGGTTCCTCTTTGCTTCAAGAAGAGTGTCCATCGTGTGTTTTGTCTTTTTCGGGACACAGCATTCAGGTGGATCTCATACCACTTGATATGCATGGTTTCGATGTTATCCTTGGGATGGATACCTTAGAGAAGTATAAGGTTGTCTTGGACTGTGGTTCCAAGCAGGCGGTGTTTGATGTTGCTGGAGAGAAGTGGATCTTCCAGGGAGATAGGAAGATTCTTCCGACATGTCTGGTGTCAGCTATGGTGGCAGATAGGTTGTTGCGACAAGGATGTGAGGTGTTCTTAGCTCACGTTGTGGATACCGTTGTGGATACCAAGGCGAAAGGCCTTAACCTTGAAGAGGTGCCGATAATCCGAGAGTTTGCAGATGTGTTTCCTGAGGAGTTTTCTGGTGTCCCTCCACCACAAGAGATCGATTTTGAGATCAATCTGGTTCCGGGAACGCAGCCGATTGCACAGACACCTTATAGGATGGCTCCAGCAGAGATGGTAGAGTTGAAGAAGCAGTTACAAGAGTTGTTGGAGAAAGGTTTCATCCGACCGAGCACGTCCTCGTGGGGTGCTCCCGTGTTGTTCGTTAAGAAGAAGGATGGTTCGATGCGGTTGTGTATAGATTACCGACAGTTGAACAAGGTCACGATCAAGAATAAGTACCCGTTGCCGAGGATAGACGACCTGTTCGATCAGTTGCGTGGTGCTACAGTGTTTTCGAAGATCGATCTACGGTCTGGATATCATCAGTTGAGGATAAAGGCGGATGACATACCAAAGTAAGCTTTTAGGACGAGGTATGGTCATTTTGAGTTTGTGGTTATGCCGTTTGGATTAACCAATGCACCTGCTGCTTTCATGGATTTGATGAACAGAGTGTTTCGTCCGTTCTTAGATCAGTTTGTTGTAGTTTTTATAGATGACATCTTGATCTATAGTCGGAGCCGGCTAGAGCATGAGCAACATCTTCGTCAAGCGTTGACTCTCCTTCGTCAACATCAGTTGTATGCTAAGTTTAGTAAGTGTGAGTTCTGGTTGGATGAAGTGACTTTCTTAGGTCATGTGATATCTGCTGAAGGAGTCAAAGTAGATCCGAAGAAAGTGGAATCCGTTGCGGATTGGGAACAGCCGAGGACGCCGACGGAAGTTCGTAGTTTCCTTGGTCTAGCAGGATACTACCGGAGGTTTATCAAGGACTTCAGTTCGATAGCTCTACCGATGACGAAGTTGACCAGGAAGGATGTACCTTTTGTTTGGAACGATTGATGTCAGCAAGCTTTCCAAAGTTTGAAGGAAAAGCTAACCAGTGCTCCAGTGTTGATCTTGCCAGAATCTGGAAGAGGCTATGTTGTTTTTTGTGATGCGTCCAAGAAAGGTTTGGGTTGTGTGCTGATGCAGGAAGATCATGTGGTTTCTTTTGCTTCGCGACAGCTTAAGAAACACGAGGAGAACTATCCGACCCATGATTTGGAGCTGGAAGCAGTGGTTCACGCGTTAAAGATTTGGAGACACTATCTTTATGGGGAAGTGTGTCAGATCTTTACGGATCACAAGAATCTGAAGTACATCTTCTCACAGCAAGAGTTGAACATGCGACAGCGTCGATGGATGGAGTTGATCAATGATTATGATTGCACTATCGAGTATCATCCTGGTAAGGTGAATGTGGTAGCAGACGCGCTTAGCAGAAAGTCTTCTACTCCCAAGAAGGCACAGATGAGTTCTTTGGTATGCCATAGGTGGGATATGTTAGTCTCCTTACGGCAGATGAACGTACAGATGGAGGTTTCCTCGTTAGCTGGACTTTTAGCACAGATGCAAATCAAGCCCACGTTGAGACAGCAGATCAAGGGTGCACAACAAACGGATGATACAGTACAGCTAATCAGATCAGAGTTTGGCAGCGAAAAGTGTGATGGGTTCCATGAGTCCGAGGATGGAGTGGTTTGCTATCATAATAGGATGGTGGTTCCAGATGCTGATAATCTGAGGAAGTTGGTGCTCGAGGAAGCACACACGTCGATGTATGCTATGCATCCATGCATCACCAAGATGTATCATAGTTTGAAAGACTTGTACTGGTGGCCCGGCTTGAAGAAAGATGTAGCTGAGTTTGTGGCTAGGTGTGTGGTATGTCAGCAAGTTAAGGCTGAGCATCAAAAGCCGGCAGGTACGTTGCAACCTTTGCCTATACCACAGTGGAAATGGGATCATATAACCATGGATTTCGTAGTTGGTCTACCCAGGACAAGTAGGAATCATGATTCCATTTGGGTGATAGTGGACAGATTGACGAAGTCTGCCCATTTCATACCTGTGAAAACCACGTATACAACTGAGAAGCTCGCTCGAGTATATGTGGATGAGATAGTTCGTTTGCATGGTGTGCCAGCAACGATAGTTTCTGATAGAGGTCCTTAGTTTACAAGTCATTTTTGGGAACAGTTGCACAGGGCGATGGGAACGCAGTTGAAGTTCAGTACTGCTTTTCACCCGCAGACAGATGGACAGTCTGAGAGGACTATTCAGACTTTGGAGGATCTTCTTCGTGCTTGTGTTTTGCAGTTCCTAGGCAGTTGGGACGTACATCTCAGTTTGATGGAGTTTGCCTACAACAATAGCTATCAGCGGAGCATTGACATGGCTCCTTATGAGGCCTTGTATGGAAGGAAGTGCAGATCTCCTTTGTGTTGGTATGAATCAGGTGAATATCAGCTTTTGGGTCTTGAGTTAGTACAGCAGACGACGGAAAAGATCAAGGTGATACAACAACAGTTGAAAGCGGCTCAAGGCAGGCAGAAGTCTTATGCAGACAATCGCCGACGACCTTTGGAATTCCAGGTGGGAGACAAGGTTTACCTTAAAGTCTCTCCGTGGAAAGGTGTGCTGAGGTTTGGACGGAAAGGTAAGTTAGCTCCCAGATATATGGGGCCTTACCCAGTCTTAGCACGTGTTGGCAAAGTGGCTTACGAGTTAGAGTTGCCTCCAGAGTTGCACAAGTTACATCCAGTGTTCCATGTCAGTATGCTGAAGAAAATCCATCCGGATACAGGGACAGTGATACAGCCAGTTGAGGTTGAGCTTGGCAGAGATGTGACTTATGAAGAGGGTCCTATGATGATCCTTGATAGAAGAGTCAAGAAGCTGAAGAGAAAGGATCTGGTTCTTGTGAAGGTCCTTTGGCATCACCGTGGCGTTGGGGAAGCCACGTGGGAGCTTGAGGAAGAGATGAGGAGGAAGTATCCCTCGCATTTCTCTTCAGATTTCGGGGACGAAATCCTTTTGTAGAGGTTTATGGCTGTAAGGACCCTGACCTGCGTTTAGGGTTTACCCTGTTTGTTTTGCTTGATCTTGGTGCTTTGGTGCTTGCTAATCACCTTTAGTGGTGATTAGGGTTTTGTTGAGCTTTGTTGAGAGTTCGAGGGGCTACTTGCAAATAACCCAAGTCTAGGGTTTTGTGTGCAAGTTTGCCATCTTGTGAGATGGTTTCCCTCTTTGCTTCCTCTAGGGTTGAGAGGAAGGTTTGGGCTTGTTGTTTGAGTTCTTTGGGCCTGAGTTGAGCTTGTTTGGGCCTTGGAGTTCCTTGTTTGGGCTTGCTTGAGCCTTGTGTCGCCCAGGGCAGGTGGTGTGTCGCCCAGCAGGCTGGTGTGTCGCCCAGCAGAGCTGCTGCCTGTGTCGCCCATGATGCTTGATCTGGTGTAGTGGACCCTTGGTGCATGTTTTGGACAAGTGTCTCTTGCCTTGCTAATGTGTTGGCTGGAACCCTAGGACAAGTGTCCCTTGGGTGGGCGACACATAGCATGGTTGTACCTTGGTTTCTCCTCCCTTCCCTCCTATATAGGTAGCTCTTGTCCTTGCCTTAGTCTCCTTTGGTCCTTTGGTCTCCCCTCCACCCTTGGTGCACGATAGCCCTCTCCATCTAGCTTGTGGTGGCCGATACACCCTCCTGGAGCAGCCTGGTGGACGATAGCTTTGGACCCTGAAGTGCTTTGGAGCTTTGGTGGCCGACAACCTTGGAGCTCAAAGTGCATCCTCTTCCTCGAGCTTAAGGCAGGTTGCATAGCTTCTAACCCTAACTCCTTTACTTCTTTCCTGAGCTTATGCATGTTAGTAGTTTAGCTTAGCTCCTTGCTTTTGTACCTTTCCTTAGCTTCCCTTGGTGGCCGATATCCCCCTTAGGGTTTAGGGCTTCTAGTGTACCTTTGCTTTTTAGGGTTTGTGCTCTTGGTGTTGGAGGTTGAAGATGACCCAGGGTTGGGCGATACCCCCCCCCTTCCTTGTGAGTGTGTTGAACGACACACTTGCCCTTATGTTGAATGATATGATGCTTTAGGGTTTGAGTTCCTTGAGTTGGAGGTCGATAGGTTGACCTAGCTAGTGTGTTGGCCGACATGGTAGCCATGTTGGGCGATAGTCATGATGGGCGATACCCTACCCATGTTGGCTGATATAGTTGATGGTCTGGTTGGCCGATATGATGGGAGACATAGTGATGTCCCTTGTGTTTTGGTTAGTATCTTGGTGGATGATTGTCGCGCCCCAACCCCACATTAAGCACAAACCACCGGATTAGGGCACGGCAGGTGGGATCAACGCATAACCAACCATTCATTACTTTTTAAAACAATTAAAGATATTACTGCAAATGAAGACTAAACGAACTGCGGAAGCATTTCTATTAACTGATAGGAAATTAAACAAGTCTACAACATAAACATTGTCCAACATAACTAAAACACAACAGTTAATTTACATCAATATACATATTCTCTCTCTCACTCACACCTTGTCCCGTAGATCGAGGGGAATGGACTAAGAGACCTTCTAACTAGACTAACTACAAACCTTCTACTTATTAAGCGTTGGGATGGAACGATCCTTCTGATTCCTGAAGCTGGTGCTGACCTGAAAATTTTTGAGTAGAGGGATGAGCCTACTCGCTCAGTGAATAACATTTCACTTAGCTATCATTAAACAACTCGTCAGGTTCATTAACTGGAAGTAAACAGATATACAGTTTAAGCAGAGCAATTCTACTAATATAGCAGATATTAAATTACCACTCACATTCCTAAGCATCATCAGGTATTTCAAGTAAATAGACAGTTATATAAATTTACTGTGATCCTATGTGGTTATTTATTCATTTATTATTATGCCCTAAATATATGCAGTGTACTCTGCATATAAAGGTCCGCAACAAGTCCATGCTACGGCCCCACCGTACAAGACTTAGCGACACACCCGGGAATGCTAAGTCTGACGCCAGCCCCGTTCTGCCACAGGACCACAGGCTCTCCGGCCTACAGGCTCTCCAGCCTCAATGCACTACTCCGAGTGCTCTCTCTCGACTCCTCCTACTAACCTGAGCACACAGGCGGAGGGTCACAGGGTTACCTTCGCGACTCCGCACGAATGGTGTTAGATAACCGTGTTTTCTGGTGAAACCGCAGTGCCATTGTGACACAAGCACAATTATTGTTAGACACTGCCCTTTTTCTCTTTCCTCGTTTGTCCGCGACACACGCACGGATGATGTTGCAACACGAGTTTCACCCCAAAGCTGCAGATACCACTTTTGGGGTTCTACGGTGTTAGGGCATCTAAGTCTATACTTGATTAACAAATAACTAAAATAACACATTATTACTGTAAAACACAGAATTTCTCTTTCTCATCATTCCTATAGCACAATTCAAGTCCCAATGATCTTATTAAACTATCACCGAAGCATTCAGACATTTAAAATGAGTTAAATAATGATTTCTAGGTGAACTGCCACTCACCACTTGAAACTCGGCCGAACACTGTGAAACTCGGCCGATCACTTCCCAGATCCTGGAACTCGGCCGACCAAACTCGGCCGACAAACTCACCGCTTGAAAACCTACAAAGGAAACTCGGCCGATCAGAACCAAACTCGGCCGACCAAATCCCTGTTCGCATATCTAATTCAGGAAACTCTGCCGATCAAGACGAAACTCGGCCGATCCGGAAAACGCTGTACAAAAGCCCTAAATAAGAACTCGGCCGACCGATTTGGAAACTCGGCCGAACCGCGCACAGTCAGAACAGAAAAACGACCTGCAGAAGTCGATTTCTCATGAATCGACGGGCAAACTTCGCGCAAACAACACCAAACGATCACAAACGATCCCCACGACTAAACCGTACCTGAAAGGAGCAAGAAAACGAACAGGGGCTGCACTGTGCACCCCAATTCTTCGGCCGTTTTCTTCACAAATGCAGCTCCAGCTGCGAACTTGATTCGATTCGACGGAGAAGATGATCTACGGAGGAAAGGGACGATCTACAGCAACTAATTGGAGCAGAACGACGCTCCAGAGCTTCTCTCCTCAGCTCCCTCTCTCTTTCCCTCTCTTTCTCTCTTTCTCTCACGCCAGGGACAGAACGTTTCCTGCGTTCTGCGTTTCTGTGAAATGAAACGAGAAAAGGGAGAAAGGGAGATAAGGAAGAAAAACTTAGGGGCCACATCGCAAATTTCGAACTTTTCGCAAATTGCAATCGGGTCCCTAGAAGCCCAAAAACATGCAACTTTTGACTCGAAGGTCGGATTCGAACGATTTCTCTGGCAACGTTTCAAGCGTAAGATTTTACATACTTTAGAAGCTAGAAAACACACTAAGCACATATCATGTCCATTTTAAGCATTATTAACAAAAACATGCTTAAATCTTAACACATCAGCTAAACACGTGCTGAACAACTCACTTACGGGATAAGCTCGACGCGGCTCGTAACAATTCCTCTTACCCTTATAAAAATTTCGTCCTCGAAATTCCTAGAAGAGAAAAGGAAACTTGCTACGCATCTCAGACTCTAGCTCCCACGTAGCTTCTTTAAGATTGTGGTTTCTCCACAAAACTTTCACTAAAGGAATCTCGCGGTTCTTAAGCTTTTTGATCCGGTGATCGATTATCCGCACAGGTCCTTCAACATAGGACACATCTGTCCTAAGTTGCACCGGTTCTGAGTCTAGAATCTTATCTGTACTCGGGTGACACTTCTTCAGCATAGATACGTGGAAAACATCATGTAGATTTGCCAACTCAGACGGCAAATCCAACCTGTAGGCTACAGGTCCAATCCTCTCAACAATAGGATATGGACCCATATATCTAGGGGTCAACTTACCCCTCTTGCCAAACCGCAGAACTCCCTTCCACGGTGAAACTTTCAAGAAAACCTCGTCGCCAACCTCAAACTCAAGAGGTCGACGTCGTCTATCAGCATAACTCTTCTGTCTATCTTGTGCAGCTTTCAACTGATCTCTGATCACTGATATCTTTTCAGTAGTCACATCAACTAGCTCGGGTCCAAGGATTTCCTTTTCACCCACCTCGTACCAACAAACTGGCGATCTACACTTCCTGCCATAAAGAGCTTCAAATGGAGCCATTCCAAGACTAGAATGGTAACTGTTATTATAAGCAAACTCTATTAGGCTTAAGTGTTCTTCCCAGTTGCCTCTAAACTGTAGCACGCATGCTCTCAGCATGTCTTCAAGGGTCTGAATGGTCCTCTCAGATTGACCATCTGTCTGAGGGTGAAACGCCGTACTGAACTTTAACTTTGTGCCCAATGCACGATGTAACTGATTCCAGAATCTAGACGTAAACTTTGGATCTCTGTCAGAAATAATAGAGACTGGAATTCCATGCAACCTGATTACCTCATCCACATAAACTTTAGCCAGCTTAGAAACGTCAAAGGTTGACTTGACAGGAAGAAAGTGAGCAGACTTAGTTAGTCTATCCACAATCACCCATATTGAGTCCAAACCCTTAGGCGTTCTGGGTAATCCTACCACAAAGTCCATCGTGACGTGTTCCCATTTCCATTCTGGTATAGGAAGCGACTGCAAAATACCAGCAGGTTTCTGATGTTCAGCCTTAACCTGCTGACACACCCCGCACCTAGCCACATATTCAGCTACATCCTTTTTCATGCCAGACCACCAGTACAGCTCTTTGAGGTTCCTGTACATCTTTGTGTTACCTGGATGCATGGCATACATAGAAGTATGCGCTTCTTCAAGAATCTGCTCTTTCAACTCACTGTTTCCAGGTACACATAACCTATCATGAAGATACAACACGCCTTCATCAGAAAACCTGAACTCTGTTCTCTTACCCTCTGACATCTCTTGCATAATTTGCCATAACTCATCATCACTTTGCTGCAATTCCTTTATCTGATTATAAAAAGTAGGTCTAACTTGCATCTGTGCAATCAGTCCACTCTGTCTTGTCACCTCCAAGTCCAAGTTCAACCTTCGCATGTCTACAAGCAAGTCTCTCTTGAAACATGCCATAGAAAATGCGTTGGCTGAAGAACTAGACTTTCTACTCAAAGCGTCAGCTACAACATTTGCCTTACCGGGATGGTAGTCAATTGTCACATCATAGTCTTTAATCAACTCCAGCCATCTGCGCTGTCTTAAATTCAACTCTTTCTGAGTGAAGATATATTTCAGGCTCTTATGATCAGTGAACACCTGACATGTCTCACCATACAAGTAATGACGCCATGTCTTAAGGGCATGAACTATAGCAGCCAATTCCAGATCATGAACAGGGTAATTCTCTTCATTCTTCTTAAGCTGTCTAGATGCATAAGCAACAACTTTACCTTCTTGCATCAGTACACAGCCTAAACCTCTTCTAGAAGCATCACAAAACACCGTATAGCCTTTTTCTGCTTCTGGCAGAACCAACACTGGTGCTGAGGTCAACCTTTTCTTCAAAATATGAAAACTTCTCTCGCAGTTATCAGACCAAACAAACGACACATCCTTCCTTGTTAAGCGTGTCAAAGGTGATGCTATCTCACTGAAATTCTTTATGAACCTTCTATAATAACCTGCCAAACCCAAGAAACTTCTGATTTCAGTAGGAGTCGTAGGCTGTTCCCATTGAAGCACAGATTCAACTTTCTTGGGATCCACGCTGACTCCATCTCTCGAGATAACATGTCCAAGAAATGCTACCTCGGCCAACCAGAACTCGCATTTGCTAAACTTAGCAAACAACTGGTGTTGTCTCAACAACTGCAACACTACTCTCAAGTGTTGCTCATGTTGTTCCTCGTCTCTGGAATAGATCAGAATATCATCTATAAAAACTACAATAAACTGATCTAGAAAAGGTTTGAAAATCCGATTCATCATATCCATAAAGGCTGCTGGGGCATTGGTCAGCCCAAACGACATGACCAAAAACTCATAATGCCCATACCTGGTTCTAAAAGCTGTCTTAGGAATGTCAGAAGCCTTTATCCTAAGCTGATGATATCCGGATCTCAAATCAATTTTAGAAAAGATCGTTGCTCCACGCAACTGGTCAAACAGATCATCTATCCTCGGCAAAGGATACTTGTTCTTTATTGTAATCTTATTCAGTTGCCGGTAATCTATACAGAGACGCATGGTACCATCCTTTTTCTTAACAAACAGGACTGGAGCACCCCACGGTGAAGAACTGGGTCTAATGAAACCCTTATCTAGCAACTCCTGCAACTGTACCTTGAGTTCTTTCAACTCCGCAGGTGCCATTCTATAGGCTGGCAATGCTACTGGATGACTACCTGGATATATCTGAATTTCAAAATCCAAGTCTCTGATAGGAGGTAAGCCTGGTAAATCTTCTGGAAAGACATCGGTAAACTCACAAACCACGGGCACGTCATAAACACTGGTGGTGCTCTTTTCTGCTCTGGTGTCAACTACATGAGCAAGGAACGCTTCACATCCCTTTTGTAGCATCTTATCAGCTACAGCAGCTGATATTATGCACGTAGGCAGAACTTTCCTGTCTCCAGTAAAGACACAAGAAAATTCTCCTAATTGAAAGGTAGCTTCCTTTTTCCAGCAATCGAGTTGCACTCGATATGTCTCAAGACAATCCATACCCAAGATGACTTGAAAAGTATTTACATCCAAGGGTATAAGATTAGCAGCAAAGGTAAAACCTCCAAAAGATAACAAACATCCGGGACAAGACTCAGATAAAACTGTCGGTCCACCTAGTGGAACTCTCAACACTAACTCATCTACCAACTCTTGAGTTAACAGATTAAGTTCAACAACTAAAGAACGTCGTATAAAAGAATGAGTAGCTCCCGGATCTATCAAAACTGAAACTGGTATACTATTAAACAAAAACATCTCTCCTGTAACAACTTGTGAAGAAATTATACCTTCCTGAGGTGTCAAAGAGAAGAAACGTGCTGAAGTTCTCCCTCTGCCACGTTGTCCTCTCTGACCACTCCTGCCACTAGATGCTTCACCACCTCTAGAACCAGAAGCCACAGAGGAACTCGGAACATCATGGTATTGAGGCTGAAAAGCTTGTGATGCTGCTTGATGAAGTTGAGGACAATCCCTTCTAAGGTGTCCTATTTGTCCACAGGCAAAACAACTTGGACCCCAACACTGACCAGTGTGTGGTCTACCACATTTATTACATAGCGGTATCTCTTGTCTCTGAGGACCTGATACTGACATTGATGACCCTGAAGACTGTCCACTAGTGGCACTGCTCCATCTTCCTGGGTTATATCCTCCTCTACCTCTAGAAGTAGTGACATTCTCAGATCTCTGTCTGCCAAAACAACCAAAGCCACGCCCAAGTTTAGAAAAGAAACCTCTACCTCCACCTCTATATCCACCACTGGGCTGTCCTCCACTGAACTCTGCAGATCTCTTCTTAGACTCCGGCACTCTGTCAGCATTCACAGATTCTTCAACTTGTCTGGCAGCCTCAACAAACTCACCAAAGTTCTCTCTGTTCCTCCTACTAGTAGCAGAGACTGTATGCCGAATCTCTGGCCTTAACCCTTCCTGAAATCTTCTGCACCTTTCTATGTTGTCAGGAACAAGCTGTGGACAGAAATTAGCCAAGCGTGTGAAAAGCGCTTCATATTCTGTAACTGTCATGTTCCCCTGCTTGATATTCTGCAACTGCCTGATTTTCTCATTAAGGAAAGTGGGTGGGTAGAATTTGAGATGAAATTCCTCAAAGAAATCCTGCCAGGAAAGCTCTGTTCCTCTCCTCTTTTCTTCCACACCACGCCACCACAACTCTGCATCGCCTGTCAAAAGGTAGACTGCACGACTAATCTTCTTATCTTCTGGAAGCTCCATCAAACGGAAAACCTTTTCTATCTGTCTAAACCACTCATCAGCTTCGGCGGGATCTGTGGTGCCACTGAATTCTGTGCCACCTAGCTTCTTCACAAGCTCATAAGATCGCATCATATCTTTACTGCTGGTAGAAAAAGATTCTCGCCTATCAGCCTTGTACCTCTTCTTGGTCTCCAAGAACATCCTGTACATCCGGGATGCTTCGTCCACGTGGTCACCACCACCTGGACCCAAGTACAGAGGATCAGGGCCAACATGGCTCTCAGCTTGATCATCACGATCAAAACCTCTTCCTGCCATCTGCAATGATATAATAGAATATTTCCTATTAGAAAATTACAGATAGAAGAAAGACACTTAAACCTTAGTCCTATTGGTCTCTTATCGTCCCCTGACCTTGAGTAACTAAGTACTCAAACCTAAGCTCTGATACCAAAAATTTGTCGCGCCCCAACCCCACATTAAGCACAAACCACCGGATTAGGGCACGGCAGGTGGGATCAACGCATAACCAACCATTCATTACTTTTTAAAACAATTAAAGATATTACTGCAAATGAAGACTAAACGAACTGCGGAAGCATTTCTATTAACTGATAGGAAATTAAACAAGTCTACAACATAAACATTGTCCAACATAACTAAAACACAACAGTTAATTTACATCAATATACATATTCTCTCTCTCACTCACACCTTGTCCCGTAGATCGAGGGGAATGGACTAAGAGACCTTCTAACTAGACTAACTACAAACCTTCTACTTATTAAGCGTTGGGATGGAACGATCCTTCTGATTCCTGAAGCTGGTGCTGACCTGAAAATTTTTGAGTAGAGGGATGAGCCTACTCGCTCAGTGAATAACATTTCACTTAGCTATCATTAAACAACTCGTCAGGTTCATTAATTGGAAGTAAACAGATATACAGTTTAAGCAGAGCAATTCTACTAATATAGCAGATATTAAATTACCACTCACATTCCTAAGCATCATCAGGTATTTCAAGTAAATAGACAGTTATATAAATTTACTGTGATCCTATGTGGTTATTTATTCATTTATTATTATGCCCTAAATATATGCAGTGTACTCTGCATATAAAGGTCCGCAACAAGTCCATGCTACGGCCCCACCGTACAAGACTTAGCGACACACCCGGGAATGCTAAGTCTGACGCCAGCCCCGTTCTGCCACAGGACCACAGGCTCTCCGGCCTACAGGCTCTCCGGCCTCAATGCACTACTCCGAGTGCTCTCTCTCGACTCCTCCTACTAACCTGAGCACACAGGCGGAGGGTCACAGGGTTACCTTCGCGACTCCGCACGAATGGTGTTAGATAACCGTGTTTTCTGGTGAAACCGCAGTGCCATTGTGACACAAGCACAATTATTGTTAGACACTGCCCTTTTTCTCTTTCCTCGTTTGTCCGCGACACACGCACGGATGATGTTGCAACACGAGTTTCACCCCAAAGCTGCAGATACCACTTTTGGGGTTCTACGGTGTTAGGGCATCTAAGTCTATACTTGATTAACAAATAACTAAAATAACACATTATTACTGTAAAACACAGAATTTCTCTTTCTCATCATTCCTATAGCACAATTCAAGTCCCAATGATCTTATTAAACTATCACCGAAGCATTCAGACATTTAAAATGAGTTAAATAATGATTTCTAGGTGAACTGCCACTCACCACTTGAAACTCGGCCGAACACTGTGAAACTCGGCCGATCACTTCCCAGATCCTGGAACTCGGCCGACCAAACTCGGCCGACAAACTCACCGCTTGAAAACCTACAAAGGAAACTCGGCCGATCAGAACCAAACTCGGCCGACCAAATCCCTGTTCGCATATCTAATTCAGGAAACTCGGCCGATCAAGACGAAACTCGGCCGATCCGGAAAACGCTGTACAAAAGCCCTAAATAAGAACTCGGCCGACCGATTTGGAAACTCGGCCGAACCGCGCACAGTCAGAACAGAAAAACGACCTGCAGAAGTCGATTTCTCATGAATCGACGGGCAAACTTCGCGCAAACAACACCAAACGATCACAAACGATCCCCACGACTAAACCGTACCTGAAAGGAGCAAGAAAACGAACAGGGGCTGCACTGTGCACCCCAATTCTTCGGCCGTTTTCTTCACAAATGCAGCTCCAGCTGCGAACTTGATTCGATTCGACGGAGAAGATGATCTACGGAGGAAAGGGACGATCTACATCAACTAATTGGAGCAGAACGACGCTCCAGAGCTTCTCTCCTCAGCTCCCTCTCTCTTTCCCTCTCTTTCTCTCTTTCTCTCACGCCAGGGACAGAACGTTTCCTGCGTTCTGCGTTTCTGTGAAATGAAACGAGAAAAGGGAGAAAGGGAGATAAGGAAGAAAAACTTAGGGGCCACATCGCAAATTTCGAACTTTTCGCAAATTGCAATCGGGTCCCTAGAAGCCCAAAAACATGCAACTTTTGACTCGAAGGTTGGATTCGAACGATTTCTCTGGCAACGTTTCAAGCGTAAGATTTTACATACTTTAGAAGCTAGAAAACACACTAAGCACATATCATGTCCATTTTAAGCATTATTAACAAAAACATGCTTAAATCTTAACACATCAGCTAAACACGTGCTGAACAACTCACTTACGGGATAAGCTCGACGCGGGTCGTAACAATGATACTCTCTCTCTCTCTCTCTCACCCTCTCTCTTGATGGGCGACATGCCTTGTGCTTCATGGCCGATAAGGGTTAGTAGCATGTTGGACGATACCCTTGCCTATGATGGGCGATAGGGTGAGCTTAGTGTGATGGCCGATAGCCTTGGTGGCCGATAGTCCAGTTGAACGATACCCTACCCTATTAGCTAGTGTGTTGGCCGATAGGGTTAGCTAGTGTGTAGGCCGATAGAGTTAGTAATGGGTGATGGCCGATAGGGTTTAGGATGGTGGCCGATACCCATGCTGAATAGATAGGTTTAAGTGAGGGTTGTGAAGTTTTAGTGAGGGTTTGAGGTGCTTTGGTGACGGCCCCTCATGTGATGGAAATAATTAGCTAATTAACCAAGGAAATGATGGTGATATTTATCATCAAACAGGATGCTAATGATAGTAATGTATATGTTGATAGCCCTCATGTATTAGGTGCATGATGTGACCTTTATGCTTAATTATTAATAATAATGAAGGTGACGATAACTACTTTAGTAGTTTGTTTAATGATGATAATGATTGTCATAAAGATGCTAAGTGACAGTTATATTAAAGGTTGCTTCATGATAAAGATGACAATAGTTGATGGCATAATAATGACCTTGTTAATACTAGTGTTGGTTCGGTAAACTCAACATGATTTCTATATACCTGGATTGCTTGTAAAATCCTGAGATTTAGAGTAAGCATCAGTATGGTTGATAATGATGTAACTAATATACCTGGTTACCAAATAAGTGTCACATTGATAAGTACAATATCTTGAATGATATTTCATGATAGTGAGCATATTCCTTATGTTGAATCTACGATTATTGTGTACTCTAACCTTGCAGGTGATGTCTTAGCCATAAAAGGGCTATGTGACATATGTAATGAGTAACATTGCTTTGATAATTGCCCTATAAGATTGTGTATGTGATGTGTTGGTCCCTTGATGATGATGTGAGCCTTAAGAGGCAGTGACAGTGCATGATGAAAGGATTGAGATCATGCGGTATGTGATGATCCTTGAGATGGATCTGGATGGTTGGCAAGAGGCCAAGTGGTAACATGTGATGTTGGATCCTTGAGATGGATCAGGTTGATGTGATCAGATCCTAATATAATGTTCTTTACTTTCTGTTATATCTTTGCATGTTATACAACTTGGTTGAATCTTGCAATTCATCTAAAAGATACTAATTAATCACAGTGAAATATATCATGTAGTTTGCCCTGGCCATAGATCCATCATCATCAGGACTTGGTGATGGTGAAATAGGTTTTCCTACGGGTTAACCTGGAAGCGCATATTGTTGAATATGTGTAGGTTGCTCCTAGCCTGAAAATGAGGAGGAAAGAGTGTAACTTCGGTTGCAGACTCAGATATGTGTGTAGAGCATGGTGAACAGGCCCATGGCTCAGGATATGTGATGTATGGAGCATGAATGCCTTCATGGCTCAGAGCACGGTGACCAGGCCCGTGGCTCAGTTTTACTAGCGTCGAGACCTGTACCAAGGCGGGCTAGAGAATGGGTAGCCTATGAAGCTAACCTTGTGGCTTAGACCACTTTAGCATGTGACTGCGGTCCTGCTTGTGTTGTACTCATGTACTGACCATGATGTGGGAGTTCGTGGAGTCCGGCTCTTCCATTGACCTTGTATGGCACCGGTTTGGGTTTCGTAACCGAAGGTTGGATTTGAATGGTACGGTTCAAATCCTCAGGGCATAATAAAATGTAATACAGCCGTTTAGTATTTACTGATCAAATCAAACACGAAACATTGGTTGAGGCCTTGTTTGTGTAATATCTCTGTTATATCTTGCAGGTCATGTGGTCATCTGTCTTATCTTGATAATCAGGTTATGTGACATTATATTCTGTTCTAATAATCCTGTTACATGTTGATATACCTTATCTTGATAATCATATTCTTTTGAAGGACATCTGGTTATAAGTTTTAGTACAACTGGTATGTTTGTCGGTAAGAATGATCTTGCTACATATATATATAACTGCTTCTGATATATCTGCTCATGTTATGATTGCTGTTATAGCTATCTTGCTGAGGTTCTGTAGTTGCGGTGGGGAGCTATGTTTCCCGCTGGGACAATTGTTCAATTGTCTCACTCCACTGGTTTACACCCTTTTTAGGTGGTCGAGGTAGACGTGGTCGTGGTTGTGGTGTTGCGGACGAGCAACTTGAGGAGCAGTAGAAGGCAAGCGTTGGACATGCTGCTGTTTTGGATGTTTTGTAGTAGAGTCTAGAGTCATCCCTGTACTCTCATGTCCTTGGCAGTGTTTTGACGTTGTTTCACGATGATATCTGTATATCCTGCTGTTGGCCGGATGTGGGCCTTTATGTATATAAACAGGTGGTGAACTCATGCGATAGATGAACGACTGTTCCTGAGCTGTGGACACGTATCAGATCTTGTGTATATTTATATGACATGTTTCTGTGCAGGATATGGACTGGAAAGTAATAGTTTCACAATTTATCAGTTTTCCGCAATCGGTTTTAATTAACCCGTGTTTTGATAATCTGTGGTTATGGTGATTTCCGCACGTTTTTGCGTAACACCTCGTTATCTGTGGGATAATGGGATGTGTTGCCACAAAAACTAAGTGGGGTTTGACACCTGAATCATTCAAAGTATGAATAACACTTCTTTGATATATAAGGTGTTACCTGACACAATATATATACTGCAAGTCAATAATGAAAAGGCAGTTGAATATATATATGACAAATTCAAATGATAACCCAGTGTGGAAGAACTTTGTGTTGTTCAAATTTCTATGGAATCTCCATAACATCAATATGTTATGTAGAGACTTGATGATATAATGAATGAATAATATTTGTCTCCCTTTACCTGGGATTTTGGGGACGAAATCCTTGTTAGGGGTTTATAACTTGTAATGACCCTGACATGGGTTATGAGGTAACCCTATTTTTTTTGGCTAATTAAGTTGCTTAGAACTTTAATATAATCCTCTAAGGGTTTTTTTATCAAATGACACACTTATGTTCCAAGTTTGGTCCTGATTGAATGTTGTTTGAGCAATGTTCCTTTGTTTTGGACCAAAGTCCAATTTACCCAAGATGAGGGGTAATATTTCAAAATGTCACATTTTGAACATGCCTTAAGTGTTTTAGCATCATAATAGAGATAATGATGCTAAGTGGTGGCTTGTGGAAAGCCTAAATTCCAAGTTTGAACATGTTTGAAAAATGTTAGTACCTTGTGCACCAATTTTGGTACAAATTGTAATTTACCCAAAATGTAGGGTTGATATGCAAATTACCACCTCTAGAGTGTCCCTACTTCCTATATGTATCATTTAGAGGAGATATAATGAATGAGACACCATGTTTGAATCTGTTGTGAGTGATGGTGATCTTGGTGATGAAATGACCAAGAAAAGGGGGTTGAATAAGAAACCCTAACTTGAGTTGTATCAAGTAGAAAAGCTTATATATGAGTACCTATCGGCCAAGGAGCCATAGGAAAAGCCTCATATCGTTTTGTGGACTCTTTAAAAAGTACATGTCATGCAAAGCACCTCAAGGAGGTGAGGTGTGTCGGGTTACAACTTCCTTAGAAAAGTTGTATCGGGTTGTGAATAAAGTGGTGATTTTGTTGATATATCTTATTCAAAGGGATAAGTAATGGATGAATTTTCATCCCTATCTTATCCTCAACTGTTTTTCATGTCAAGATAAATGTTTATGCATGCATCTACATGTGTCATCCATGCATGGACACGTGGCACCTACTAGCTCAAATTGATGACGCCTCATTTTTACCTTCCTTCATGAGCAACAAGTATATATACCCCTAGTTTCACCCCTTAGTGAAATGTTTCGACCCTTACCACCCTCCTACCCTAAGGAATCGTGCATAGGGTCCTTGTATCATGCAGGAGTGCAAAGATATCGTGCATAGGTCCTTGGATATCGACCATAGCAAGAGCATATCGGCCAAGTAGGTTGATATCGACCAAGAAGGGTGATATCGGCCATAGTGAAGTGCTTTTGGCCCAAGTGAGAGGGATATCGGACACAAGTGGTAGCATATAGTGCAAGGGTTGTGAGGTATCATGCAAAGTTTCTGGAGCAATAAGGATCTCAAGTCTTAACTCTAAGGTGGGGCCA
Source organism: Alisma plantago-aquatica (assembly GCA_963693085.1). Classification (NCBI taxonomy): domain Eukaryota; kingdom Viridiplantae; phylum Streptophyta; class Magnoliopsida; order Alismatales; family Alismataceae; genus Alisma; species Alisma plantago-aquatica. Next base: position 626,270,260 of record OY856411.1, read on the forward strand.
TGATCATCTTCAACCTTGGATTGAAGCATGATTTTAGGGTTTTGATCTTCCTTTCTTTTCTTCTTCACTAATTTCTTATCCATGGTGATTCCTTGTATATGAAGGAGTTGGGAACGAGCCTTGGACTTATGATAAGTCATCTTCAACATTGGAAATGTGGAGCTTTGGAGCTTGGAGCTTTGAAGTTGTTCTTGAGGCTGGTTATATAACTTGAACTCAATCATGTTATTATTCATCATCTAAATTGCTATACTTAATGAATTACTTTTAATTCCAAAATTTCCTGAAGTAGTTTATGAAATTATGAGCTCTAGTAGTTTCTTAGACCTGTTGCCATGAACTATAGCTGTTAGAACGAAGGTCTAGATCTTGATGAAGATGGTATCACTTTGTAAAAGTGATATCGGGTTCAAGCATATACACAAGTAGCTCTAACCCGATATGGGTATGTCTTGCACGATATGGTAGCCCTATATGGCAAACCCTAACTCATCACGGCCAACCCTAGATGGTGAGACACTTGATATGGTGATTGAATGCACCTCTAGCCCGACATGGTGATGGTGTAATACCTCATGCACGATATGGGTCACACATACAAACACCTCTAGCCCGACATGGTGATGGTGTAATACCTCATGCACGATATGGGTCACACATACAAACACCTCTAGCCCGATATGGATGGTGTTCAAACACCTCTAACCCAATATGGTGAGTGCTCATACACCTCCAACTCGATATGGTGGTGTCTATACACCTACAACCCGATATGGTGAACATATACATACCTCTAACCCGAGACACCTTGTAAAGGTGAGGGCAAGATACTCTTAGGAGTGATGAATATAATACCAAGTAAGGGTGTGCATAATACCTTGATAGGTGATACAACTAAAGTGATTGATAGTGGACAACTTTGTATCAACAATTCTTCAACCTGAGATAAGTCCATATCAATTGATGATGGTTGGACAATTCAAATATGTGACTTATGACCAATACACTACATGATAAATGTGATAAGTTAGTTGATAAAGTATTAGGATGGGAAATACCCTAATACAAGATAAGTTGATGAACTTAAGTAAGTTAAAAGTGATAAGGTAAGTGATACACCAATGCATGAAAAGTATCACATCCAGCACTTCAAGGTTGATGCACCTTGATGCACCTTAAATCCAATATATTTGGATAAGTAACACATGAAGTGTGTCATGTCAATGGTTACATTGAGATGTTAATGGGCCTTGTGAGCCATGTGGATAGTTGTTGCCTAGTGAGAGGTGACAAGATGTTTAATGGCCTTGTGAGCCATGTGGTTAGTTGTTTCCTAGTGAGAGGTGACAAGATGTGTAATGGGCCTTGTGAGCCATGAGAGTAGTTGTTTCCTAGTGAGAGGTAACAAGATGTTTATAAAGTCACATGTAAGAAATGATAATGTTCAGAATAAAGTAGGAAATGGAAACTTAGTAATATAATAATAATAACTAATAGATACAATAATAATAATGAAATCTTGATCACACATGCTTTATGCTTATAGCCAAATAAGGGCTATAGTGTTTTGAATAAGCTTAAAGGATATAAGAGGAATACTTGAATTACATAAAGGATGTGAATAAATATGATGGCTTGGCCAAGGTTTAATAACTAGTAAAGGTGATATGGTATTTAGTAATGATGCATAGGATTGGCATAGTCCAATGCCTGGAATAGATGCACAAGATTGACATAGTTCAATACCTGAAATAATGTCACAGGATTGGTCATATCCCAATACCTGGAATAATTGCACATGATTGGTAATAACCCAATGCTTGGAATAATGTCACATGATTGGTCCTAACCCAATACCTAGAATAATTGCACAGGATTGGTAATAACCCAATTCCTGGAATAATGTCACATGATTTGTCATAACCCAATACCTGGAATAATTGCAAAGGATTGGTGATAACCCAATGCCTGGAATAATCACACAAGATTGGTCATAACCCAATACCTGGAATAATTACACATGATTGGTAATAACCCAATACCTGGAATAAATGCACAGGATTGGTAATAACCGAACACCTGGAATAATGTCATACGATTGGTCATAACCCAATACCTGGAATAATTGCACATGATTGGTGATAACCCAATACCTAGAATAATTGCATAGGATTGGTAATAACCCAATACCTAGAATAATGTCACAAGATTGGTAATAACCCAATACCTGGAATAATTGCACATGATTGGTAATAACCCAATGCCTGGAATAATGTCACAGGATTGGTCCTAACCCAATACCTGGAATAATTGCACATGATTGGTAATAACCCAATGCCTGGAATAATGTCACAGGATTAGTCATAACCCAATACTTGGAATAATTACAAAGGATTGGTAATAACCCAATACCTAGAATAATTTCACAGGATTGGTAATAACCCAATGCCTGGAATAATGTCACAGGATTGTTCATAACCCAATACCTGGAATAATTGCACATGATTGGTAATAACCCAATGCATGGAATAATGTCATAGGATTGGTCCTAACCCAATACCTGGAATAATTGCACAGGATTGGTAATAACCCAATGCCTGGAATAATGTCACAGGATTAGTCATAACCCAATACCTGGAATAATTGCAAAGGATTGGTAATAACCCAATGCCTGGAATAATTGCACAGGATTGGTCATAACCTAATACCTGGAATAATTGCACATGATTGGTAATAACCCAATACCTGGAATAATTGCACAGGATTGGTAATAACCCAACACCTGGAATAAAGTCACATGATTGGTCATAACCCAATACCTGGAATAATTGTACATGATTGGTGATAACCCAATACCTAGAATAATTGCACAGGATTGGTAATAACCCAATACCTGGAATAATGTCACAGGATTGGTAATAACCCAATCCCTGGAATAATTGCATAGGATTGGTAATAACCCAATGCCTGGAATAGTTGCACATGATTGGCATAGTCCAATGCCTAGAATAATTGCATAGGATTGGTAATAACCCAATGTCTAGAATAATGTCACAGGATTGGTCATAACCTAATACCTGACATAGTTGCACAAGATTGGCATAGTCCAATGCCTGGAATGGTTGCACAAGATTGGCATAGTCCAATGCCTAGAATGTTTGCACAGGATTGGCATAGTCCAATGCCTAGAATGGTTGCATAGGATTGGCATAGTCCAATGCCTGGACAGAATATGATGATGTATACTCACATGACTGGTACAATTCAATATCTGGCTAACAGATTGGCTAAGGTCAACAGACAGAAATGAGAATGATTCATGGATGACATACCATGATAATGAGTATCTTAGGATAAGCTTGAGATGTTGATATAGTATGATGGGTAAATGATATACATGTTCTTCATATTCCTTATAAAGAGAATATATGATTTACTACTCTATCATAGATAGTTGCAATGCTTTAAAAGATGAGAATGTTCTAAACTGCTTATCCTCTACTCAGTTTAATACTATTCAACTATGATAATAACATTGTTGGCGAAGAGTTATATCTCTCGTTGGGATAATTGTCTCACCCCGTGAGATCCACATTTTTTTAGGTGGACGTGCACGAGGGGGGTGGAGACCGTACTGTAGAGGGAGAACATCAGCAATAGGGACAACAATGACAGCTCAGGTTGAGTGTATTGTTTGTCGTGTCTTGTAGATAGAAGTCCTATGTGTCATCTCTATACTCTTAGGTCCTTGGATTTAATACGTGTTGGTTTTATGAACAATCTGAGATTTTGACTTGTATGCCTAGAGGTCTGTGGTTGCTTTATGTTTATGTTTTGAGAAAGAAATTGTTATATGTTGTCCTTGAGAAGAGATGTTATAGTGTATGTACAATATGATCAATGATGAATATCAGGTTTTGGTTCTTCCTTAAAGAGTTTCCTGGAAATGGATCTCTTTGTAAAATGGTTTTAATTTTTAGTGATTATTTTTAATCTGTTGCTTATGATTATTCCACATATTTAGTAATGATTTAGTTGTCAGTTTGGTGGCTTTCGTTTCAACCCCGGTCATGCTTCCAGCTCTGGACTAACAGTCGGGAAAGTGGTAGTTCACACCCCTGATGCGATATGGCTAGAGGAACAGAAGAATCTCACTGAGACCATTAGTGCCCTAGCACTCAAAGATGTTTCCAGAGATGAGAATGGTGTACCCCGACCTGTCCACCCTCATCTTAGAGACACCATGATTGACATCATCAAGCTAAATCTAGAGAAGTTTTGGGGTGAAGACAAGGTTGAGGTATTTGACAAGGCAGATGCCTAGATCCTAGCTTTGGAGAATGGCTTCCATATTCTAGAGGTGCAACCCAACAAGAAGGTTCTCTTTGATGCTCACCTTCTTTTGGGAGAAACAAAGCTTTGGTGGGAGAATTACTTCACCAATTTGGACTTGATTGTAGAATTGATGGCCTGGATGGACATTCATATCATCTTCTCTAAAAAATTCATTTCCAACTCTGCTAAGGAGAAGGAAAAGGAGTTTATGCTCCTTTATCAAGGTAACATGTCAATGGAGACCACGCTAAAAAGTTTCACCTCCTAGATTACTTTGGCTATATACTGAATGAAGAGAAGTAAGTGGATAATTTGGTGGAGCACCTTCACCCCTAGATAAAACCCCATGTGATGGTGAGTAAATCTCTGAACTTCACCAAAGCCCTCAATTTCACCTTCTACATGGAGAAAACTGTCATGCCTACACAGAACCCACCTAAGGGATAACTATGGTTCACTGAAATCACTTCTGCTACAAGGAATGATAATAGGATGCCACAAAGTCAAAACAATGTCAAGCGTAGAAATGGAGGAAAGGGAAAGCCTTTTCAAGAGAATTGACACCTTGTGTCGTGACCCGTCACGCGAAACGAGATTACTCAAAATGTAAAACACAATCAATCGCTAATTAATCACATACCCAAAAGTATGGGTAAATTAAAACCGATTTCAACATCAACACCCGCTCATAAATATTTGAAGGATTCCGACATCTTTCTTGTATCCATGCTATGCCACACAAACAATCATTAATATGCTAACAAAAGTCTGATTCATTTGAAACCTTATATACAAACTTTATCTCGCCCGGACCTAAGAGTACAAGGACGACTCTAGGAAACACTAGACATCTAATCAACTTTCCCCAAGATTCATTATTGTAGTTACTCTTTACTTCCATGGTTCTGTTGTCGTCATTGCCGATTACCTAAAAAAAATGTGACGAACCATAAGGGTGGGACACAGTCCCAGCAAGAGATATAACCATCAACAATGTTTATTGATTACAACATTTTTATGTAATTAAACAGTTAAGAAGTTTAATCAGATATAACAAATAAGATTATTAGTACTGATGATTAACAAAATACATAAAGGAGCAGATAATAACCATCGTTATTAACCAGACTATCATCCTTTATCTTGTTGACAATATAAGCAGTTAAGTAGCATATGCAGTTCTAACATCATGAGCAAGTCTAGTAACACAGCATAGCTAACAACATAAGCATGTCTAATTGGTTGAACATATCAACATTATAAGAAGAGCGAACAACATAAGAACAACTACCCGGATAAGCATAATTAGCAGTATATGCATCTCTAGTTACAAAGGCATGGCTAGCATGCTAAACATAACTAACAACATGAGATATCTAGCATCATGATTATAATCAGTCGTAGCAGTATAGTTATCAACATAAGCATGACTATTGTATGTACACATTTACAGTCTTATGCATATCCACAACATAAGTATAATTATTATCTCTTAATTGCACGAAGCATCATCTTTATGTAAAGAGAACAAACAAGGGTTATCATCCAATGTGAAGCGTCATGTATAACCCTAAACGGGTATGCTATACGGCTGTATTACATCTTTTATTATGCCCTGGGGAATTTGAATCGTACCATTCAAAGTCCAACCGACCACTGCGAAGGGCTATTTGGTTCTGTACAAGATCTAGGAATGCCTGTATCCTAAGATCTCTTCCCCCCGGTCAGTACGAGTAAAAAGGCAGTGACATATCAATCAAAGCTGCCACCACAGCGACATATAGTCAAGCTGAAAACCACTAGTCCAACCTTGGTACAAGTCACGACACTAGAAACCAGGGCATTCAAACCCAATCACTGAGGTACAACCGCAGTTGTCCTCTAATCACATCATGTTATAATCACCGAGACATGACCGCAACCGTTCTCAAACTGAGGGCTAGGTATGACCGCAGTCATCCTCCCTAAACACTTGAATTCAGGATGACAAGCACCCCACATACTCAACAGTATGTGCTCTGAGTTTCCCTTAGGAATACTCGTTTCACCATCCAGCAAGTTCTGACACTGAAAATGTCTCTACGGCACATGGCACTACATGATTAGAGTTGCACTTGATTAGTTATGCCAATTGGGTGAATTAAGGCTGCATCAAATAAGTGGACATACAAACCCTAATTCACTTCTAGAAAGCATATAAATATCAAAACTTGAAAAGATATAAAATGTATGAAACACAATTTCTCATCTCATCATCACATGGTAATATTCACTTTCCATTCATGAGACTACACTAGTCATCATACTATCACAGGATATAAATCCTTTTCACAATATCACAGGGTATCAACCCTTATCAAAATAAGAGTATTACACCTCATTCAAGGCTCAACCATGCCCAAAGGTCATTAAGACCATCTTACTATTCCCTACAATATCATCATTATCTCTACATGCCTTATAACAAGGCTCAACGACATCAATTATATATAATATACCAGATCAACACAATATTGCATTAATGAGCTAAGAGATATTCATAAACAATCATAGTAGGGTTATATTAACATTAAAAACATTCCTTTATTACATCAACATACAAGGAATCTATATATGATTAACTCTCATCATATTCATTATACGCATGTTTAGCATGAAAAAGTATCGACCATGTGGTTGTAATAACCACCAATTAACATATCAAAGTTATGATCATAGTAAGGAGGTTATTCTACCATCATTCCATCATATAAGAATGTTAAACATGAATGCTCATCTTTATCTGATTGCATTAGATTTAGGTTCAGCATGATAAATTATATCAATGTTACTAATCATCACTTATACCGAAACCTTAACTCACGACATCCCCATTGGATCATGGATGCATAAGGTGAAACATCACCATTACATTCCATACTATTCTCAAGTATGAGCCCACACCTAAATCAAGGTGTAACCATCAGGTTATAACATACTAGGGTTTCAACAATAATAGAGTACTCCATGGTTGTATTAGTTATTCAAGGACTATTCATACCCAATTACCATCATTTAGTTATATTAAAGCTAGGTATAACAAGTTATACCTCATTAGGGTTACATATCAACACAATATGTTTATAAACCCTTCTATTCATATGAATGAATAGCTAAGACTAACTTATTAAGGGTAACCCTCCATTTGTTCCATCATCATTCAACCCATATCACTATACCACAATGCAATCTAGAACCATTGGATGTTAAAAAGGCAAGACTATTGGTTGTTTACATAAGTAAACATCTTGGATAAACCACCTACGAAGTCCTTGATTTGTGCTCTAGAAAGAGTCACCATCTAACCCTAGACATCCCTTGATTAACAACACAAAAAGTTCTATTCAAAGTAGGCAATCAATTGTTCATTTCGAACAAGCCATCATTTCACCCTAATAGAGGAATAACCATTATATCTTGACCATTGGGTCAAGTTCATATATTAAAACCATCAATTACAATATATGTTCGACCATTGCATCAAATATTAAACTGATGTCAACATTGATTGATAACATCAGTAGAGTACTTAATGATTAATAATTAAACTTCTAATTGGTCAAAAACCTGACCTAAGGGGGTAAACATAGATTGTCACCATCATTTGACACCCTTGATCACGGCCATCAGTTGTTATGAATACAACACCATAGAGTTGTTGCAATGGTACCATCATCGGGTCATGGTTTATAGAAGAAATCAGCTTAAACCCTAAAATTAACCATGGCTTGATAGGTTCTTAGCACCATAGGTTGTCAAATCAACCTGATCCAAGTCATCTTATACCTTAGTGATAACATACACATGATCACATGTTTATATATAACCGAAATCAGAACAGGGAACATTATAAAAATCAAAATCCCAGTCAAGCATAGCTTTTTAGTGAATGGATCATCATTTTCAAGCAAGAACATAATCTAGAAAGATTATGGTAAGCAATAAACGTGGAGCAAGCTATAAATCTTGCCTCTAATGAGAAGATGAAACCCCACACAGAAGCAATCTTGAGCAGGTAGGGTAGAAATCCAAGAATAAGCTATGGATTCGTCCAACTAACACATTTCTTCATCAAATGAGCAAATCCTAAACATAAGGAGCAAGAAAAGTAGGGTTTTAGAGCTTTAGAGCAATTTAGTTTCCGATGAACCATGTAAATTCACTGATCCAAACCACACTGATCGAATGATAAACTAGGTTATACAAAAGCCTAAAGAAGCAATTTGTGAAATAAAAAGTTGGGTGATGCCAAATACCACCCAGCGCCTGATAACTGTTGTTATTAGCGAAAAACACGCAATTAACCAAAAATTTCCAAACACCAAAGTTCATTATAGGTGAGTGGAATCCTACTCACATTGGTTCAGGATGTCCAGATTTGTCCAGAAATGCGTCTAGGGCCTGTTTCCGGGCAATTTCTGGGTCTTCTTCTACCTTGGAATTCAAACATACAACAAACAGATTGTTGTTTTCTCACACACAGGTAGGAGAAGAGCTCGATTGAGTGCTCATTCATGGTTGTTGGCTGCGGAACTTTGTTCCATCATCATGGCCGAACTCGGAGCTAACCTTAGCTCGCTATTTCATGCACCCAATCTATTCCTGACTTAGAACCTGCTGCAGCAAGCAGCTACTTCCCATGATCAGGTGGAAGAAGGGTCTTGGCTAGGTGCCAATCACGGTTGGAAGTTGTGGTTTTGTGCACTAAGATGTTGGTCGGAGTCGAGGTGGCCATTTTGGGGCTGTTGCTCGCCCATCGAGCTCCTAGCCGTAGGTTGCAGAAGTTGTGCTGCTGTTGCTGGCCATGCTGCTAGAGGCACAGGTGACGGGGAGCGTTACTAAGGTGAAGTAGAGGAAGGAGAAGGTGGAGGAAGGAGGACGGAGATGCACCTGCTGGAAACGGATCTAGGGCTCCAAGAATCATGCCCAGATCGCGGCTGGTCGCGCTGCTGTGTGTGTGCCGCTTTGTGACTATTTCTATTCAATCATTCGGGAAGAAGGAGATAAAGGAAAGGGGTAACCGACCCCCAAAGGAATTAATAAAAATAAAAGATCAATTACTGGAAAAATTGCAAAACCAAACCATGGTTCTTAAGAATGCTATAACTTTCACCTCGGATGTCCGATTGAGGTGATTCTTTTTGCAAAATCTCAAGCACAAGGTCCTCTACACACCCAAAGTAAAAATCATGCTAATTATCTTGTTTCAACTAATCGAAACACTAATAGCATCTTGATCACTTATATAACTTAATGATTAACCCTACAATTATCATTAATTACCTCAGGTGATTCAATCTCAACTATTGATTCACATATTAGATTTTCTTGATTTTCCATGATGTTTAACAAGATACTTAGCACTAATCAAGGTTAGATTAGGGTTTTAAACATTCAATTATGATAATTAAGCTCATTCAACTCATTAAATGAGTTTAGGGGCCTCACACCTTGAATGTCTCACCAGCGGGAAGAAGCATCATGGTAGATGTCTCCATCAAAAAAAGGTGTGTTATCGATGCCAACAAGAAGGACATATCAGGTCCAACTATCATCTCCCTGACCCTCAACGTCTAGGTCCAGTGGTAGGACAACTAGTGGCTGCAGCACCACAGGGGGTAGCCCCACCAATAGGAGAGTGTTGACATGCCCGAGTCTTTACCATTGATAATGAAGAGACTTAGGCCAATGCCAACCGACTCATAGAAGGAAACCAAACCTATAGTTTTGTTTCCTATCTTTTGTCATGACATGTGTAATATTTTGACTTTCAAAAATATGATGTAGGACTATTAATATAATGGGCCACAATGTAAAAGTTTTATTTGACTCTAGTTCTACTAATACTTTCATCTCGAGAAATCTCATAACTATGCTTTGTTTGGACTTCAATGACTTAGGATATGTCTTATAATTCACTATCCCTAGTGGTTGTCTCTTCTCAACCCTCCTTAAAAAACTAGTCTTACCCATTAAATGAACAATGAACTGCCTACTGACTTCATGGTGCTTGATATGAATGATTCTGATGTCATTACAGGAATACATTGGCTTTATAACTACATTACAAAGATATAATGTAGGGAAAACAATGTAAGGATAGAGAAGCTATTTCATGCACCCTTTACAATTAGAGGTAGGAAGGATGCCACTACCATCCTGTATGTGTCAGTAATGAAAGAGAAATGAATGGTAGATAAAGGTTGTCTAGCATTCCTAGCCATAGTGACTGAGCCAAAGAAGAACTTGCAACCCTTAGAGGAAATATAGGTGGTTAGGGACTATGTTGATGTGTTCTCGGATGATTTTCTAGTCATACCTACAGAGATAGAAGTGGACTTCTGAATAGAGATAGATCCCAGGTCAAACCCAATTTCTAGGAAACCTTACAGAATGACTCCAGCCAAATAGCTTGAGTTAAAGAGACAATTGCAGGAACTACTAGACAAGGCTTCATCTGACCCACCACATACCGATGGGGAGCACTGATCCTATACTTGAAGAAGAAAGATAGATCTCTCTGTATGTGCATAGACAATAAAATGATAAATCATGCTACCATTAGGAACAAGTATCCTCTACCCCGCATAGATGACCTATTTGACCAGCTCAAAACTGCATGAGTTTTCTCAAAGATTGACCTAAGGTCCAGGTACCATCTGTTGGGTTTTAGAGGAGGTAGAGAAGAAGCGGAAACAAAAATTTTCTCCCTCAAACCCAGAATAAAAGGAATCACGTCAACTTCTATATAATAGGAAAGATGGTTTGTGGATGTATACCATGTCCCGAGGCTTGCTCAGAGACAGTACCTCGCGCCTTGCGCGGTCTTCACCTCTGGTCTTGGACGGTGTCTGTGCAGCTCCTGGTTGCACCGAGACTGAAGACTCTTGGTCTCACCGGCACTATCGGGATTGACAGTTGTCCTCCGAGCGATAGAGGTCTCCCACCTCTGCAGTCATCCACACAGACTGCCTGGAACTCCGATCTCCTTGTCCCATAAGGAATCAGAAGGATTCACACCCTCCTGTCGGTGTACTAGTCGCCAACACACTCTCCTGCCACCAGTCGCTTTCTGCAGTTGTCTTTCCCTTGTTCTGCCTCCCTTTTCAGGTAGCACTTGCTCGGGCTCTCTCGGTTACCAAAACTAGAGAGAACGACAACTTTGCAGAGCAACTGGTTTGCACTGAGTTGTACTCTGAGAAGCCCCCAATACCACTATATATATAGGTGGGTCATGGGACAAGGTTTTTCTATCCCGGGCAATATGGGACTAAAGCAGGAGTAGAAGGGTTCGAGATTTTCCACAAAAAAACAACCAACTCGCAACCTGAACCGATCGTTTCACAACTAAAACGGTCGGTTGGGGACCTGAACCAGTCGGTTGACACCTCAACCGATCGGTTGGGACCCATGAACCAGTCGGTTCGTGGTCCTGATCAGTTCCTGGTTGACTTTCCTTCTTTTGTTTCTAATTGGTATCGAATACCAATCCTATTTCCCAATCAAATTGGGCAAGTGAAATGAAAGGAAAATTCTCACCAATCCTACTTTCCCAACTTGCTCGGTTGCACCAGTTGAATCGATCATTTCAATACTTGAAGCAATCGTTTCACCCTGACCACGAGCCGATTGACTCAACACTTGATCCGACCGGTTCACCAAGCTCAGCCGATCGGTTCATCACATGATCCGATCGGTTGGGAGTGCAGATTGTGCAGAATCAGTCAATTTTGATTTCAATCAATCTGATACTCTAATCAATATGTCCAACACCTTGAACATCATGACATTGAGCTATCAATTGATTGAGTGTTTAATTGAACTACTAAACTCCTTTAGTAATCAATCTAAACATTATTTGTGGACAAAACTCCTCTTCCAGGTTAAATCCTATGTGTGTGACCCTACAGGTCCATTTCACGTTGGCAATGAAAGTCCATAACACTTATGACTTCACAAGCAAAGAGCGGTGCCTAGTCACACATCAGTGCTACCCAAGTGAAATAGAAAGTTGGAGAAAAACTTGCAATCCTACAATCCATGAATGGTGTTACAGTGAATGTATAATTCCTTTGTCACTGATATCCTGAATGAACTCAAGGCATGGAACAGTCATCTTGTCAACATTCATTCATTTCCTTGATCTCAGAGAATACTGGGTGAGATGTGTGTGACATCAATATCACATATTGATTCACATGTGCATGCGCATGCCTTTCTCAATCCTACTCATCAAGTGGCCAAGGACATCAAACTCCCTCAAGAGGGACAAATCCCATATCTATCACTCACCCCTCAAAAGCCCCATGTGTCAAAGCCACCCAATCATCACCTTTATAACAACCCATGTTTCAGGACTGCGTTTGATGATGTCAAAGTGTACCCAACGACATGTGTTGAGTGAAAGTATCCCATTACTATCATCATATGACTTGCTCTATGGGCATACATACCAACAGACTCCCACTTGCACTTAGAGCCAGTCACCAAGGAACCTCAATCCTTGTGACCTAGCATGACCATCATGCTTCTGCTGAGAAAGGGCCTTAGTCAGTGGATCAACTATGTTGTCTTCAGTTGGTACTTTGCAAATCTTCACATCTCCTCGCTGTACGATCTCTCGTATGAGATGGAAGCGTCGCAGTATGTGCTTGGACCACTGATGTGATCTGGGCTCCTTAGCTTGTGCAATAGCTCCATTATTGTCACAATAAAGCTCAATTGCATCACAGCTACTGGGAACTACACCAAGTTCAAAAATGAACTTCCTGATCCACAGAACCTCCTTTGCTGCATGTGAAGCAGCAATATACTCGGCCTATGTAGTAGAATTGGCAACTGTTTCTTGCTTGGAACTCTTCCAGCTCACAGCTCCATTATTAAGACAAAATACAAATCCTGACTATGATCTATAATCATCTTTATCGGTTTGGAAGCTTGCATCGGTGTAACCCTTTACAACCAGCTCTTCCTCGCCACCGTAAACAAGAAGTTGATCCTTAGTCCTTCGCAAGTACTTGAGGATGTTCTTCACGGCTGTCCAATGAGCATCCCCGGGATCTGACTGGTACCTGCTCGTCATGCTAAGAGCATACGAGACATCTGGGCATGAGCACAACATAGCGTACATGATGGATCCGATGGCTGATGCATATGGGATCCCATTCATACGCTCCCTCTCTTCACAAGATTGGGGACATTGAGCTCTAGAGACGGTGACTCCATGTAGCATGGGGATGTTGCCTCTCTTTGAGTTCTCCATGCTGAACCAATTCAGCACTTTGTCAATGTATGTGCTATGACTTAGTCTGAGAAGCCTTCTAGATCTATCTCTATAGATATTAATTCCTAGAATGTAGGATGCTTCTCCTAATTCCTTCATTGAGAAAGTATTCCCAAGCCAAGTCTTTACCCTCTCTAAGGCTAAGACATCATTCCCCATCAAAAGTATGTCATCCACATACAATATGAGGAATGTGGTCGAGCTCCCACTAACCTTCTTGTACACACAAGGTTCATCTTCATTTTGAATAAAGACAAACACTTTGAATTCCTCATCAAATCGAAGATTCCAACTCCAAGATGCTTGCTTCAATCCATAGATTGACCTTTGCAGCTTACAGACTTTATTGGCATTCTTTGGATCTATAAAACCTTCAGGATGTGTCATGTACACATCCTAATTTATATTCCTGTTAAGGAATGCGGTTTTAACATCCATCTGCCAAATCTCATAGTCATAATAAGTTGCAATAGCAAGCATGATCCTGATGGACTTAATCATGGCAACTGGAGAAAAGGTTTCGTCATAGTCAACACCTTGAACTTTTCGAAATCCCTTCGCAACCAATCTGCCTTTATAAGTTTGCACATTGCCATCCATGTCGGTCTTTTTCTTAAAGACCCACTTGCACCCTATGGGCTTTACCCCTTCGGGTGGTTCCACCAAAGTCCATACTTTGTTGGAGTACATGGATTCCATCTCGGATCTCATGGCTTCAAGCCATTTCTCAGAATTAGGTCCCTCCATAGCCTCTACGTAGGTAGTTGGATCATCATCTATGATCAACTCACCACCTTCCTGAGTCACAAGGTATCCATACCTCTCAGGTTCAAGGCAGGTCCTACTAGATCTACGAGGTCCTTGTGTTACCTGAGGAGACTGAGATTCCACAACACCTTGTGAATCTGCATTTTCCTCTGGTACATCTACCGGTTCAATGTTTTCTTGTTGGGCTTGAACCTCTTCAAGATCTATATTCCTACCCATGACGAAGAAGTAGTAAAGTTAATCTCTATCACGTATACACCAAAAGTAGAGATCTCTATCTCCGACTTCTTCTTCCATCGTTCCTTCCATCCTCTTCATGTAGAAGAAATTGGTTTGGCGAGAGAACCCTTCTCGCCCTAACCTTTCGTTCCATTGATCTCTATCAATGAACTTTCTTTCTTCTTCACCAACACGTTAAGCATACATAGAGTGGATTCAAAGGCTCCTGGTATATCTGGATTGTGCAGAACACTTCTCACAGTCCTCAACCAGTTATGGAATTTATTCTCAATTAATTTGCCCATTTTAAAAGATGATTCCTTTTCCATTCTATAAGAGAAAATTGCATTTTGTCAAAACTCTTTTTGATTTGATTTGAATAAATTTTCCGATAGTTAATTAGGCCTTTAATTAATTACCGCTCCCACTATTTTGACTCAAATTGATAGCCCTCACCATCAATTCGGAAGATTGCAGCATACAATCTTCTAGTGGGTCAAGATCCTGAAATCCTCTAAGCCATGGACCAGCTAGGGCTGTCACCCATAACTAAAATCTCCCAGGTAGGCAACTCTTGCCAATTGCATCATATGTGTGGACTTTGGTCTTCAAAACACAAGATAAACATAGCGGAAGCGATTCGATTAACAGCGGAATATGAAAATCACGAGAAATCAAAACTTTTCGAAAACGAGATCTTAAAAACCTGAAACTCCTTTTATAAAAGTAAGATGAACTATTTACATCTCTGATAAATCACTTTTCGAGTGATTATATACGTCATGATACAAAATCTCAAGATTTCAAAATTCTCAGATCAACAAACTCCTAGGACCTGAGTGTACAGAGACGACATAAGACTATTCTGACTACAAGACTAAACAGCACAGTGTTTCCACCTGAAATCACTGCTGCTCCTGAATTTGCTGTTGTTGCTGCTGTCCACCTGCAGATCGGTTCCTTCGACCTCGACGTCCACCTAAAGGTAGAAATCTACGGGGTGAGACAATTTTAAATAATTGTCCCAGCAAGAGTTATAACTCTCCGCCAGAAACTTTGTTAAAAGCAATCAAAGGAATATCATGAGCAGGTAACTTTAGATTATTCACAGCAGGCTTGATAACAATTACTCATCTTTATTAAGGAATATGAAGAACATGTATACTAATACTTGAACAGGATATTAAATGCAAGCAATGTAATATCAATCAATGTTCCTCGTAGTTCAACATAAATAGTTATGCTACGCGGTTGATTATGTTTTACAAACATCATTATGCCCTGTGGAGATGAGGTATACCGCTCATACTCCAACCGATCACTAGTAAGTCGCATCGGTATCATACTAGGTCATCGAAAGAGCCGGATTCTCATGACCTTCAACTACCTCAGTCAGATTGAGGATAAACATGCAGGACACCTAGTGTCTCTGCTAATATAGCTCACCAGGGTATTCTGGTACTTCGCTATTAGAGTCACAGTGGCATTCTGCACTCTCTTCGCTATCGAAAGATTTCATGTTTATCTCTCATCGATGCGGTATAAAAGATTCCTTTGGGAGAATAGTGTTACATCATCCCGGTATAAGCATATAGTGAAGGGTTGATGGATTAAGATACATCCACATCAACTCCTACACTAGGATGTAAGGATATACACATCCATATTCCCCCACATACTCTAAAGTATGTGATCCAGGAGTTCCCTTAGGAAAACCTGTTTCACCAACATTTAAACTCTGACAATGATGGATCTATGATCAGGGCTCTACATGATATAAGTATACTTGATTATTAGGTACATTTCAGTATTCTTTTAGCATCATACACGTTTCCAAACATTCAAGTACTAAACATGGCTATAACAGAAGAATACTAAATGTAATAGGTATTACTCATATCAGTTATCAGATGGATATCAATTCTTAATCATTTTATCACTATAATTCAGGAACATGGGTGTTCATACCCTTATATCACCATAACACTTGCTATCAAATGTCATGTCAGCATCAAGTCATCTATTAGCATGACCTTGATGTCATTCATGCCCTTAAGGCATATCAGTTTCATATGATGCCATTTGCATCTAGGCAACATAGTTATTTCTGTTCATAAGCTATTGACATGCTTTCAATGAATATGATGTCATGATCCTTACCTGGATATTATTATTTTCTTATAGGAACCTGCATGATTAAATCAATTGATAATAATCAATATTCATAATTGGATCAGCAGTCAATAAGACAAAATTAACCTTTCAATTCAAAGGTTATACTTTTATGTCCTTTCAAAGGGTAAGATTACCTTGTTTACATCATTTAGGGTTATTCACCCCTTTCATTATGATTGGGAATAATAATTCCTCATCTCATATCTTTGATAATACAATTCATGCTTAAAGGAATAACATGAGTTTAGGTTTTATTGTTCATTTCTACATATTACCATGAACTAGGGTTTACTATTCACATTACTCATGATTACCCTAGAATTAGGGTTTATTATTCACATTACTCATGATTACCCTAGAATTAGGGTTTACTATTCACATTACTCATGATTACCCTAGAATTAGGGTTTACTATTCACATTACTCATGATTACCCTAGAATTAGGGTTTACTATTCACATTAGGTTAAGACTCATCAGTTATCTTAATTAGGGTTTTCATGATCTCTCATAAGTGGATCATACCCTAATCTTGCATATTCATATACATTGAAGGTACTTTATTTGAATTTTAACCATAAATGGTACTTTCTCTCTCTCCTTCCTAATGAAAGGTGATTACATCACTCTAGATAGGGTTAGTTTAAGTCCTTGTTGATTAACATAAACCAATTCACCACTATCATGTCATTAGAGTTTACATAAAACAAGGTATCCTTTAATTGAACCCTTTTTAGGTTGAAACGAGTGTGACCCATTTCAGTTGAAATGAGTGTGACCCATTTGAATTGAAACGAGTGTGACCCATTTCAGTTGAAACGAGTGTGAACCCATTTGGATTGAAACGAGTGTGACCCATTTCAGTTGAAACGAGTGTGAACCCGTTTGGATTGAAACGAGTGTGACCCATTTCAGTTGAAACGAGTGTGAACCCATTTGGATTGAAACGAGTGTGACCCATTTCAGCTGAAATGAGTGTGAACCCGTTTGAATTGAAACGAGTGTGACCCATTTCAGTTGAAACGAGTGTGAACCCGTTTGGATTGAAACGAGTGTGACCCATTTCAGTTGAAACGAGTGTGAACCATTAGAATTGAAACGAGTTGAACCCATTTGAGGTGAAACGAGTTGAACCCATTTGAGGTGAAACGAGTTGAACCCATTTGAGGTGAAATGAGTTGAACCCATTTGATAAAGTTGGATAAGGACCAACATAGGTATTAACGCCCTTCATCTTCAACCTTGAAACCAAGGTCTATTCTTCACGAAAAGGTTTGCAAGAGTGCAAAGAAAGATGGAGAAGAAGAAGAACTAACTATTATTTGCAAGAATAAAAGTATGTATAACAAAGCAAGGTGTAGAGTTATAAAACCCGCCTCAAACGTTGTTCCTAGAGCTCCAAGCTTCCAAGCTTCGAAACTTTAATGGTGGATTGAGCTTCACAGGTCATCCAAGGTTGTTTCTTCAAGAAAGGTTGGGAAGGATCGGCTAGGAAGAGAAAGCTAAGTGAATTAACCATGAAACCAACCTTATACAAGGATTTCGTCCATGAATCCAAGCTAGAAGATGGTGCTCTCTTACCTTAGAACAGGTTGGTCGTTTCCCTGAGCTCCAGAGCTTTGCCTTGGTCAGTTGACAAAGATGAGAAGTGAGGAAGTGAAGGGAATACATTTGGTTGTTTTACAAGGAACTAGGCTTATATACTTTAGGTTATTTTCCACCATAAGGACCTCTAAAACATATATTTCTCATCTAAGTCCCTTATTCTTTCTAAGGCACGTCCAAGAATGATAATCTTATGCAAAACTCATCAAAATTCAAGATCTAAGGGTAGATAAAACCAACATGCATACTAAGGTATATATATGAACGGTCTTCTTACTCATACTAGGTGTTTTCACTACAAAGGTCATCCTTCTTATTCAATTATTTAATAGAAGTGCCCCTCTCATCATTTCTTCTCTAAATGATGTCAAGAGTCATAAAAGATATTCTAGAAAGTGTATAGCACAAGTTGCACCCCACATTTTGGGTAAATTGCACTTTACACCAAAATTAGGGTTTAAGCACAAGGATTGCTCCACAAGCTGCACCTTGGTGCCCAAACTTGGGAAATCCATCATACCTCATCATATTCCTTCATATGATGTCTATTTATTGGAGGAACATCTTAACCAGTGTAATTTGCAAGTTAACCCCTCTAATTGGGTAATTTGCACATAGGTCCCTGTATTACCAAACAATACTACAATCATTGTTTAAAAAGGACAGAAATGAAAATGTATGTTCCTTAGGAACTTAATTACATGCTAAAAGATAATCACAAGGATTTAATTACATATCTTAGGCAAAACACCTAGGGTTAATTCATAACCCGGGTCAGGGATGTTACAATATGCAACTCTTGAAAGATGTCATATGTAACTCCTTGCTATGATCATCTCCATGCCTCAAGGTGCTAGATCCTATCTAGGTCACCTTGTTAAGTCTGACCCAAAGCCAACATGATGAATATGCACCCTACTAGGGCAGACCCACACATTCATCCTTCACGCTTCCATGAGATAGACGGTGCACCACGCTAGGGCGTGCCCACAATTGGTCGATCAAGCTTTTCACATGTGTCGCATTTGGAAGGCATCTAAAACTTAATATTTAATGAGGGATTTGGTTTTTATATACATATACATATTCAATCACCACAATATATAGTATGTATCATATACATGCTATATCCCACAGAAAACATGCAAAATGATAAAAGCAATGATTATGGCCATCCTATTGTGATTCCTCGAGCCAAGAGGAATCACGATCATCTAGGTCTACATCACATGCAACCTGCACAAGATGAAATATGTGCCTGTCTTTCTGGGTTTGATCAGCTCATGACCGATCGTCTCGCCATCAAGTTGTTTGTTCGGGTGCCACCAGCCGATCGACTGGCGCCTCCAGCCGATCGGTTCATCGGTCGTCATGCATCTCCTCAGGTCGCCACCCGCTCATCTCACTCCTCGAACCAACCGTCTAAATCACCAACCGATTGGTTCACGCCTTGAACTGATTGTCTCAGGTCGTCCGCCGTTCTTTGACATAATAGGAAATAAAATCTATCCTATTTATAATTGAATTGTGAAACCCTGAGTTACATTCAGGGGGAGCAAAGGTAGGAAAAGAAATCTCGAATTATTTCGAGTTACATCAGGAATAGGAGAAGGGGAATCGGTGCGCAGACCAAGATACAAGCAACCACATACAACCACACACAGATATAGGGTTTATAGGACATAACCATGCTACACATCCACCACAAAACTTGTTTAAGGGTGACGTGTATCGAGTGCATTAATATTACATATCATATATGTATATTTGGGATTTGTGGATTGGACATGTGTAAAGCCAATTTTATTCGCATCGTATGAAATAAATCAAGGCGACAAACCAAAATCGATCATATCGATAATCCTAAAATATAGAGTAGTTGACGTGGCTCTGATACCACTGTTGGGTTTTAGAGGAGGCAGAGAAGCAGCGGAAACAAAAATTTTCTCCATCAAACCCAGAACAAAAGGAATCGCGTCAACTTCTATATAATAGGAAAGATGGTTTGTGGATGCATACCTTGTCCCGAGGCTTGCTCGGCGACAGTACCTCGCGCCTTGCGCGGTCTTCACCTCTGGTCTTGGACGGTGTCTGTGCAGCTCCTGGTCGCACCGAGACTGAAGACTCCTGGTCTCATCGGGACTATCGAGATTGACAGTTGTCCTCTGAGAGATAGAGGTCTCCCGCCTCTGCAGTCGTCCACACGGACTGCCTGGAACTCCAATCTCCTTGTCCCACAAGGAATCGGAAGGAGTCGCACCCTCCTATCGGCGTACTAGTCGCCAACACACTCTCCTAACACTAGTCGCTTTCTGCAGTTGTCTTTCCCTTGCTGTGCCTCCCTTTTCGGGTAGCACTTGCTCGGGCTCTCTCGGTTACCAAAACCAGAGAGAACGACAACTTTGCAGAGCAACTGGTTTGCACTGAGTTGTACTCTGAGAAGCCCCCAATACCCCTATATATAGGCAGGTCATGGGACATGGTTCTCTATCCCGGGAAATATGGGACTAAAGCAGGAGTAGAAGGGTTTGAGATTTTCCACAAAACAACAGCCAACTCGCAACCTAAACCGATCGTTTTACAACTGAAACGGTCGGTTGGGGACCTGAACCGGTCAGTTGACACCTCAACCAATCGGTTGGGACCCATGAACCGGTCGGTTCGTGGTCCTGATCAGTTCCCGATTGACTTTCCTTCTTTTGTTTCTAATTGGTATCGAATACCAATCCTATTTCCCAATCAAATTGGGCAAGTGAAACGAAAGGAAAATTCTCACCAATCCTACTTTCCCAACTTGCTTGGTTGCACTAGTTGAATCGATCATTTCAACACTTGAAGAAATTGTTTCACCCTGACCATTAGCCGATCGACTCAACACTTGAGCCGACTGGTTCACCAAGCTCAGCCGATCGGTTCATCACATGAGCCGATCGGTTGGGAGTGCAGATTGTGCAGAATCAGTCAATTGCAATTTCAATCAATCTGATACTCCAATCAATTTGTCCAACACTGTAACGTCCCCAGATTTTCACCTTCTCAAAACCCCATGGAGATGAGAAGACAAAATCCGAAAATGTTAGCAATTATATCAGAGAGCGATGCGGAAGCATAATACACATACATGAGCATACAACCATAATATTTCTCAACAATAACATGTATATTAATTATAACTTGAACTATTGTAACGACCCCGTCTCCTGGTAACCCCCAATTAAGGGAGACCTGAAGGTCAAAGCCGTTATTCAATTAACAGGATCAAAGGTTCGACAAATAATCAATAACAATTAATAAACTTTACCAACTAAACTAAAAACTGGTATAAAATAAAACTTTACTTACCTTGGAAAAACTGGGATTTCTAAACTTCTATCCATGAAGATGCTAAACAAACTAATCATCCTGTGCACGTTATTTATTATTTGATTTCCATATCTGCCACTTTACTATTTGTTCTTTTCATTGTACCTAAAACGCCGACAAATGAAACGTCGGTCAGTATATCGAAATATACTGGTATGTGGAGTCAACCAAAAGTTTGCACATATGACTAACAATTTAATAATCACAATCAAATTAATTAACAAGCCAATTTACACTTTTCAGTATGACATTCTCCACCGCTTTTGCCCTAACCCTGGCATACCCACCTTAGGGTGCCCTTTGCCAATGACTTAAGGCCACCTTCTCAATCCCGAGCTTGGTGCCTGGGGGTCACCACTCATGGTGCCCACTAGTCATGCAATATCGTAGGCCACCTTCTTGGTGCCTGGGGTCACCACTCAAGGTGTCCATTGGTCTACCCATCTGGGCCTAACCTTTGGCATCATCCATCAGGGTGGCATGTAGGTGCGAGAATACATACTTCTATTATTAATGTGATAATCATAGTGACTTTATGATTTGCAAGTATGAACATCCAAACTGTTTAGTTGCAGTCAATGCAATTAACCATCCGGCAAACACGCGGGAAACTAATGTGGTTATTCATAAGCGTAACCACATACCTGATCCAGAGAAATTTGTTGTCCAAGCAATAATGATAAAGAACAAGCAACAAGCAATCAACAAGTATCCTGAAATTAATGCATGACATCCAAGTGTTATAATTTATCCAGAACTTTCTAAAGCTAGACTTGGATTCCACCTTAGGTTTTCTAGACCACATTAGGGTTTTATTAGGGTTTTTGCCTCCATAACGCTTTTATCATACTTCAAAGTTCATGAACTCGATTTGTAATTAATTCTATCTTTCATTCATTAGAAAACCCTAATTACTACATTTAGGGCCTTTATCCACAAATTTAGGAACTTAATGCTCGAAATAGCTTAGATTCGACATATTCCAACCTTAATCATGAAATTAATCAATTAAAGCCATTGATAGTCAAATTAGTCAACATTAGGGTTTCAAGGTCCATTAAAGTACATCCATGTATATGGAATTAACTAATTATATGCAAAGTTCATCTTTTTCCTTCCTAATGTTCCCTTTTAGCATTAACAGGCTAATATCCACTTTAATTATTTATTAAACTCTACTAACCACTTTAATCATATCAAAAAAGGGTTATTTAAACATTACCACATTAAAGTTGATATCTTCCATCATTTTTTGAATTGCATAAGGAATCAGGTTTCATTTTAGATTCCTCTCAATTTTCTGAGTAAGTTTCATATTTTATGCGAACCCATCCGAGCTATGGATATTTAGTTATGAATTTTTCATTAAAACCTCACCTGAGCCAATCCGGTTCTGCCACGTCACCCTATGCATGCGCGGCTTGCCTTGAGTTTATAATTGAATTACTGAAATACCCTTCGGTTAAGTCGACCAGCTCCTTTACCTCGTGGGGGTAGAAACGTCCAATCAGTAACGTGTTGTCTTCCACCTCCAGCACAGCCGTCGCACAGCCCTAGCCGCGCCTTGCGGCCCTTCCCCCTCCTCTCCTGAACCTCGGCGACCTCCGGGCAAGGTCCCTATACCTCTGGCGCTCCTTGGCGCAGCCGATGAGGGTCTAAGGCAGGGCCAAGGTGCCCGAGAAGAGCGGCGCGACCTTGCTATGACAGACATCAAGAACAGCCTTGCGGCTGCTTCGGTGGCCGGTTTAGGGAACGGTGACGTTGGCTAGGTCGTGTTCTGACCTCGACGCTCATCCAGCCTCCAACGCAACCCCTCCTGGGCCTCTCTCTGTGCCAGGGTTGCGAAGCTTCCCTTTGCTAGTGTTTATGGACGGGAATCATGGAAGAAGAGGAGAAGACTGGGCGTGGGATTTTCTGGACTCAGCCCCAGGCCTTATCCCTGATATAGGGGAGGGTTGTACTGTCCTGGGGTGCTTGCCCACGAAGTAATCCATCCTTCTACCAATAGGAGAGTGATTCCCTCATAAAGGAGCAAGTTCCTTTCTCTTTCCTAATTTCTTTGATATTCCCTTTTCTTGTGATAATAGGA
Source organism: Alisma plantago-aquatica (assembly GCA_963693085.1). Classification (NCBI taxonomy): domain Eukaryota; kingdom Viridiplantae; phylum Streptophyta; class Magnoliopsida; order Alismatales; family Alismataceae; genus Alisma; species Alisma plantago-aquatica. Next base: position 626,294,135 of record OY856411.1, read on the forward strand.
TTTCGAAAATCCTTCCCTTTATCTTCTTATCACTTGACTCTTAATTATTTATCACGAAATCATGTATTTCTTTTAATAGAAAAATACTCCCTTTTATCCATATTACAAAATTGATGGATCATGTATTCCCATTATCTCTTTATTTTATAATTATGGTATTTTCTCTTTCTTCTTCTTTATTGGGGTTCCTTAGAACCCAAGAAACTTTAAGAATTCGAAATTCCTTTTAAAGGAAGACTCATTATCTTTAAATACATCAATATGCATTATTCTCATTATCCTATTTTATTTCTTATTAAAATATTTCCTTTTGTGAATTTCTCTTTATTTATCTCTTATTTTCCTCATTAGTATTCCTTTTATTATTAGGAATCATTGGGATACGAAATCCCACTAAGGATAACTCAAATATACCTCTTTTCACATATTTTCCCTATTTCATCAATGTTTTCAATTTCTTTATTAACAAGGAAATACTTAATTGATATTTTCTTTTCTTATTGCCTTTTCTTTGCAACTTTGGACTCCTTGGAACCCAAGGAATCTAAGAGGCACGAAATCCTCTTTGGATTTGCCTTCTAGAGGTTTCCACACCTTTCTTATTCTCAGTTATTCATTAATTAATTGAATATTCTTGTTATTGGGCCCAATGGCCAATAAAGCCCACAAATCAAACAACAAGGCCATGAAATCCATTTATTCAAAATAGATTATTTCATTTATTCATTCAAAAATCTTTAATATGAGAAATTATATTTCTCAGCAAATGAACCCAAAATTGGGTTTGTAACATCCTTCCCCTCTTATAAGAATTTTGTCCTCAAAATTCCATCAAGCAAGCAAACAAACAGGATAATCCATTCTTATGTCCATCAGGGCTACCATGTGGCTTTACCCTATCCATGGTTCTTTCCAAGAACCTTCATCATCTCATATTCTTCCATCTGAGTTCTTTCTTACCTAGGCATATCGTACCTTCATAGGTGACTCAGGACATTTCAGCCTCAAAAGCTGAATAGGTTCAGGGCTTAACACATGGCTTGGGTACCTCACATAGTGCTCTAGATCGGACTCATGTAACACATTACACATCACGTTATCCTGTGGGGCAAGGATAAACACAAACATATCCACCAATCCATCCCAAATGGACCCATATATTGGGGATTCAGCTCTCTCAGTTGTAGCTTAGAGGGGTCGGATTTTAACATTATATTCCTCCACAGTGAACTGCATGTCAGTCTGCTTTGCATCAGCCCGTGACTCATGTCACCACTGGGCTCTCTCTCAGCCATTGCACGATCAAAGCGACTTCATCTGCACATACCTGGGGTTCTTTTCTTACCTTCGTGAGGCCTCCGTCACCAATATCATCATAATGAAGTGGTGACCGACACAACCTCCTTATAGAACTTCTTGCATCCCGATAAAGGATATGGTGGTTAACATCACATCTTAAGAACTGTCTCTATGTATCACCCTAAATGAGCACACATGCTCTCATCAGACCCTCTAGTCCGGATCATACTGTCCATTAGTATGGGGTGATAAACTGTACAAACACATAGCTCTTCATGTATCTACTTCCACCTCATGGAAGTGAACCTTTAGGTCACATCATGAACTTTTGAATTCACATCATGGTGTAGTTGAACCTTTTTTTTTCATATGTAGTTCAACCAGATGTGTCCCTTGACAGAACTCTTCCTTTCTCATGTCATCTAGGTAAGGCGATCTACCATAACCCATATTGTATCTTGACCTTCTTGGTCTAGGAGAGACTCACAACATCCATAATGATGAACTCTCATTCCTTCTCGGGAACTCTTTATACTTTACATCCATGCACTGGGTTAATGGTGTTCGTCCTTCACCTCCTGGCTTGCATGGCCACATGCTACATGCAACTTTGTTTTAAGCATCCAGAATGCTACCATCACTTACTATCTTTGTAGTATCAAGGTGTATCATGATCTTAAAACCATGATCTTCTGTAAGTCATGATTCCTTGAGATCGATACCTCAGAAACCCTAAACTATTTTCATCAGGGTTTTATTACCTCCCTATCCAAAGATGTGTATCTGAGGTCTTATTACCATCCTTTTACTACATCAAGGACTAATCTGGCTAACCAAACGACCATTAACTTGTTCAATCATATCAAAACACATCTTCTTTCCAAACTTAGGGTTAGCCAAACAACCTCCACTTCTTCTAGTTTCTAGCTAAACTAGGCAGCAGTACTTCAACTAGAGTATTTATTACCACCTCTCATCATTAAGTGTTAGGTAACATACACCTTCATGCATTATACTTGTCATCTCATCTTAAACTCTACGTCTATTTTTATTAAGAAGCTCTGAGCTCATACTCACTGTGATCGAACTCGACCTTGATTAATCTACAAATTCCACATAGTTCCTGATAAAACATTCTCATAAGCTGACTACACTACCTCTCTTAGTGTTTGTGAACCATCCATGTATAATCCACTTCACAATGTTATATTATCATCTCTATCCTCATACCTTGTAGCAACCTTGTAGCAATGTTCCAACTTACATCATCTTTATCCTTGGTGTAAGGCATGTGTACTATCCTATCTCTCACTCCCATAACAAGAAGAAATAAGCATTTGGCTGCAGTCCAAATACAGAGTTCTTCCTGTTCCAAGAGTAGAGATGGTACAGCCCGCCTTGCCCGTACACTTTCAAATCCAAGTTGAAACGTGCATCTTATGTCACAAACATCATGATATCCACACTGCTTCTAGGAAAACTGGTCTCGGACTTACTTGGTCCAAGCATAATCCTAGGTCATCTTCTCTAGGTCTATAGGGTGCCGGCACTTTCGGGGTCATCCCTCTTCCCTTATGCATCCAGAGAGTGCCCTACTCATATGCCCTTTGGGTCCCATGAGTTCATGAAGGTAATCAATCTCCTAACCCATGGCCCTCAGATAATGATAGCTGTTACCTCCCGACCCTATGGTCATGTGCAACTAGGGAACTAGGCAACTCCTTTTTCCATCGGTCTTATCCCTACTGACCCTTGGATAGACTTAGGATTCTAACATAGTACATGTTCAACTTAGAACCTTACCCAAGCCTTCATCATCTCTTTCTGTATTCATGACTGACTTTCATCCCTTCACAGGGGTCATGGCAATCTGTCTACCTTGGTCAGGCCCCATACCGGTTACTCCCATGGTAACACGTCCATGCACTTAGAGATGGTTATCTGTGGGCCTATAGGTTCATTTTCATACCATGTACTCTTCACTTAGCTTCTCAAGATCCTATGAGACCTCTTTAGGTCACCTCAAAACCGACAGAACTGGTACACCCTACCAAAGGGTCCTCTCCCAGGATGGGAGGAAACTACAACCCGTGACAGCAAGGTCACAACCATCCTTAGGGTTTACATCCGTATGAGCATGCTTAAACCAACAACTACTAAGGCACAAGCGTACCTACAAAACCATGCTAGGTCACACTCGTTCTCTTTCGTCATCATCAGATCAACTTATTCGTGAGGGGTTCATCAAACATACCCTTACCTGAAGGGGTTTTCCTTTACCTCTACACATTAAGAGTACCATGCTCGAAACTATAGAGACTCAAATCTCAACATGAGCATTGGGTACACCGCTTCCCCTCTTAGGCCTAGGAACCCTAGGTTCGCCTCTGGGTGTCCAACTACATGCTCATTCTCTTAACCAGGAATCCATCATGTCCAAGATATGTCATGTACTCCCATGATCTTTCTACTCAAGCAACACTTCAGAGTTGATTCCTCTTCCTGGACAACTACTAGGTATAAAGCCTCACAACTGGTGCCTTAACCTCCTAAGGGTCTAAAGCACTATCTATCTCATCTAGTAGGTAATCACTTATACCATAGGTACTAGAAGCATCATCCTCTCTCTAGAGCTAATCCTACAACCAACCTCTATATAAGAGGTCCTGTCTTTATGAAGGATCAAGCTCATAAGCATGCCCCTACCTGAGTGAAGCCTATACTCGAACATATGTTTACTCAAGGTTATCCATAACCCCTTATGCTTATCTCATAAGCCCTCCATCATGATCCCTTGACTAGGTTTCGTTTAACTGTCAACACTACTGACGCGCTCTGGGTGCAAGTTATATCCTACTTGCAAAAGTCCTATAGGTTCTTCTCTACCCTCATCCAGGAAGGAGTTACCCTTCGCTTACACATGCACGACCCTCTCCAGGGTTGGGTCGCAAAAGGTACTAGGTTATCCAACCTCTCATGGTTCGTATGACGATCCCAAGTAATGTCCAACCAAACACTCGGTCTAACTCATCATGTCATCTCTATCTCTAACCTTCCCTTAGGGTTAGGGTTAACATCATCCTCAAAGGATGTGCCAGGTATCTACTTTTAATGGAGGTCTCCACCTCCCAAACTAACTCTCTCTACACATCCTCCTGCAAAGGAGGTCTATCCTCAGGTCTCTCCTGAGGGCAATGACAACTCGTGTCATACGACCTAAGCATGTATCTATTCTTTTACGTTTACTCTATTAAGCTTATGTCCATGACATCTTATTTACATGCTTTTTATTAATTTGGTGGAGGATTCCTTAATCCTTATCAATCTTACCCATACCTTAAGAGGGTGAGGAAAAGAGAGGAAACCCTAATCCTTAAGGTCCTTAACATAATTTGAGTTGAGAAAGGATGAACGAGATGAGAGAGTCCTAAAAGGTATCTTATTTCGATTCATACCCTAAGACTTTGGCCAGGCAGTCACACAGATCCGGGAGTCCTCGTATTCCGACTAGCGGTGCGGAGGAAAATCTTGCCAGCCCCCGGTCGTGATCCTTTTCTAGACACCTCTGTCTTTCGGGTAATCCTCTAATAACTCCCTTGGGTTCTACGGAATTTGTAAAATTTAATAATTATTAAAGATTAAATGAAGAACATATGCTCTGATACCAATTGTTAAAACCCCGTCTCCTGGTAACCCCCAATTAAGGGAGACCCGAAGGTCAGAGCCGTTATTCAATTAACAGGATCAAAGGTTCGACAAATAATCAATAACAATTAATAAACTTTACCAACTAAACTGAAAACTGGTATAAAATAAAACTTTACTTACCTTGGAAAAACTGGGATTTCTAAACTTCTATCCATGAAGATGCTAAACTAACTAATCCTCCTGTGCACGTTATTTCTTATTTGATTTCCATATCTGCCACTTTACTATTTGTTCTTTTCATTGTACCTAAAACGCCGACAAATGAAACGTCGGTCAGTATATCGAAATATACTGGTATGTGGGGTCAACCAAAAGTTTGCACATATGACTAACAATTTAATAATCACAATCAAATTAATTAACAAGCCAATTTACACTTTTCAATATGACATTCTCCACCGCTTTTGCCCTAACCCTGGCATACCCACCTTAGGGTGCCCTTTGCCAATGACTTAAGGCCACCTTCTCAATCCCGAGCTTGGTGCCTGGGGGTCACCACTCATGGTGCCCACTAGTCATGTAATATCGTAGGCCACCTTCTTGGTGCCTAGGGTCACCACTCAAGGTGTCCATTGGTCTACCCATCTGGGCCTGACCTTTGGCATCATCCATCAGGGTGGCATGTAGGTGCAAGAATACATACTTCTATTATTAATGTGATAATCATAGTGACTTTATGATTTGCAAGTATGAACATCCAAACTGTTTAGTTGCAGTCAATGCAATTAACCATCCGACAAACACGCGGGAAACTAATGTGGTTATTCATAAGCGTAACCACATACCTGATCCAGAGCAACTTGCTGTCCAAGCAATAATGATAAAGAACAAGCAACAAGCAATCAACAAGTATCCTGAAATTAATGCATGACATCCAAGTGTTATAATTTATCCAGAACTTTCTAAAGCTAGACTTGGATTCCACCTTAGGTTTTCTAGACCACATTAGGGTTTTATTAGGGTTTTTGCCTCCATAACGCTTTTATCATACTTCAAAGTTCATGAACTTGATTTTTTATTAATTCTATCTTTCATTCATCAGAAAACCCTAATTACTACATTTAGGGCCTTTATCCACAAATTTAGGAACTTAATGCTCGAAATAGCTTAGATTCGACATATTCCAACCTTAATCATGAAATTAATCAATTAAAGCCATTGATAGTCAAATTAGTCAACATTAGGGTTTCAAGGTCCATTAAAGTACATCCATGTATATGGAATTAACTAATTATATGCAAAGTTCATCTTTTTTCTTCCTAATGTTCCCTTTTAGCATTAACAGGCTAATATCCACTTTAATCATTTATTAAACTCTACTAACCACTTTAATCATATCAAAAAAAGGGTTATTTAAACATTAACACATTAAAGTTGATATCTTCCATCAGTTTTCGAATTGCATATGGAATCAGGTTTCATTTATATTTTATTTAGATTCCTCTCAATTTTCTGAGCAAGTTTCATATTTTATGTGAACCCATCCGAGCTACGGATATTTAGTTATGAATTTTGCATTAAAACCTCATCTGAGCCAATCCGGTTCTGCCACGTCACCCTATGCATGCGCGGCTTGCCTTGAGTTTATAATTGAATTACTGAAATACCCTTCGGTTAAGTCGACCAGCTCCTTTACCTCGCGGGGGTAGAAACGTCCAATCAGCAATGTGTTGTCTTCCACCTCCAGCACAGCCGCCGCACAGCCCTAGCCGCGCCTTGCGGCCCTTCCCCCTCCTCTCCTGAACCTCGGCGACCTCCGGGAAAGGTCCTTATACCTCTGGCGCTCCTTGGCGCAGCCGATGAGGGCCTAAGGCAGGGCCAAGGTGCCCAAGAAGAGCGGCGCGACCTTGCTATGACAGACATCAAGAACAGCCTTGCGGCTGCTTCGGTGGCCGGTTTAGGGCACGGCGACGTTGGCTAGGTCGTGTTCTGACCTCGACGCTCATCCAGCCTCCAACGCAACCCCTCCTGGGCCTCTCTCTGTGCCAGGGTTGCGAAGCTTCCCTTTGCTAGGGTTTATGGACAGGAATCATGGAAGAAGAGGAGAAGATTGGGCGTGGGATTTTCTGGACTCAGCCCCAGGCCTTATCCCTTATATAGGGGAGGGTTGTACTGTAACACCCGGGCCCACTTCCCAAGGCTCTGGCAGAGTTTCAGGAATGACGACTGGCCCCACAAACCACCACTAGCCTTAACTGCACGCTTTTATCCACTCACGTGCAAACCAGGATCAACTTCCCGACTGGTCACTCATCCCAGTACTACTCTAAGCTAAGCACGCTTAACTATGGAGTTCTTTCGAGATGGGCTCCCGGAAAAGGAGGTGCACCTTGGTGATATGAGTAGTCCAATCATTCCTTTTAAGATCATGTTATCCGAGGCCTCAAATCCTGGGATGTTACAATCTCCCCCACTTAGACTCTTGACGTCCTCGTCAAGGCTCAACTATATGGCCTCATAATATGACCCCATTTCAGTGCAGACCCACAATGGCCCATGGACACCCAGCTCCCGTCTACGGCTATCAGCGCAAGGGCGGCTCCATCTCGTCTCAACGAATAGCCCTTTCCAACTTGCCTGGACCGCACGGCTCAAGACTGGCATGCCACATGCCCATGTGGGCCCCACCCACTGGAGGGGTTATGGCTCTGATACCATTTGTAACACCCTGGCCCACTGCCCAAGGCTCTGGCAGAGTTTCAGGAATGACGACTGGCCCAACAAACCACCACTAGCCTTAACTGCATGCTTTTGTCCACTCACGCACAAACCAGGATCAACTTCCCGACTGGTCACCCATCCCAGTACTACTCTAAGCTGAGTACGCTTAACTATGGAGTTCTTTAGAGATGGGCTCCCGGAAAAGGAGGTGCACCTTGGTGATATGAGTAGTCCAATCATTCCTTTTAAGATCATGTTATCCGAGGCCTCAAATCCTGGGATGTTACATGTACTGTCCTGGGGTGCTTGCCCACGAAGTAATCCATCCTTCTACCAATAGGAGAGTGATTCCCTCATAAAGGAGAAAGTTCCTTTCTCTTTCCTAATTTCTTTGATATTCCCTTTTCTTGTGATAATAGGATTTCGAAAATCCTTCCCTTTATCTTCTTATCACTTGACTCTTAATTATTTATCACGAAATCATGTATTTCTTTTAATAGAAAAATACTCCCTTTTATCCATATTACAAAATTGATGGATCATGTATTCCCATTATCTCTTTATTTTATAATTATGGTATTTTCTCTTTCTTCTCCTTTATTGGGGTTCCTTAGCACCCAAGAAACTTTAAGAATTCGAAATTCCTTTTGAAGGAATACTCATTATCTTTAAATGCATCAATATGCATTATTCTCATTATCCTATTTTATTTCTTATTAAAATATTTCCTTTTGTGAATTTCTCTTTATTTATCTCTTATTTTCCACATTAGTATTCCTTTTATTATTAGGAATCATTGGGATACGAAATCCAACTAAGGATAACTCAAATATACCTCTTTTCACATATTTTCCCTATTTCATCAATGTTTTCAATTTCTTTATTAACAAGGAAATACTTAATTGATATTTTCTTTTCTTATTGCCTTTTCTTTGCAACTTTGAACTCCTTGGAACCCAAGGAATCTAAGAGGCACGAAATCCTCTTTGGATTTGCCTTCTAGAGGTTTCCACACCTTTCTTATTCTCAATTATTCATTAATTAATTGAATATTCTTGTTATTGGGCCCAATGGCCAATAAAGCCCACAAATCAAACAACAAGGCCATGAAATCCATTTATTCAAAATAGATTATTTCATTTATTCATTCAAAAATCTTTAATATGAGAAATTTTATTTCTCAGCAAATGAACCCAAAATTGGGGTTGTAACAACTATTATAGATTAGATTTACACATTGAATAGAAATTTTTACATAAGTCTATGAACATGTATGCTAACTAGGATCCTAGATAATAGGTAAACATATACAACTGCTCACTTCCCATCTTTTATCCCAAGCTAGCTCTGAACCTAAAACATATGTGAAATAATGAATCAACACACAAGGTGTTGTGCACATGGGTAGAAAGATACATACTAATATGTTTGCATAATTGAAAATACTTGAGAAAGAAAGAGTAAAAGAAAACATTGTTTAAAGCGATAATCAGGTAAACACATATTTTAAGATGTCTTTTGATGCATTTGTACTACTAAGTGGTGTTGCACTTCATTTTTCCCCGCCTCTTGGGCTATAGGGACCGAGTGCCAACCTTATATTTAGAGGGGGGAGAGAGAGATGTCACACTTCATTTTTCCCCGCCCCTTTGCTATGGGGACCGAGTGCCGACCTTATATTTAGAGGAAGAGAGAGTGGATTGAGAGAGAGATAGAGAGCATATATCCACTCAGTAGCTACAAACCATTTATATTCTTTGTCGTTCTTATTGACATGGCAAAGATATTATAATCATAGTACATCCAAGCAATATCCTCAAATAAAGACAAGCAATACATCATAGCTATTGCACACAAGAAAACTAGTCATATACTTAGATAAAGCCCATGTACCTGAGTTCAGATATTCCTCACATATCCATGATCATCTAGATAATCTGGTCATAACCTGATCAAGACAAGATCATATACTATCATCAGGTTCTCATCATCATTAACCCTATTTATATCCATTTTAGGGTTTGCCTATCTCATTATGATATCCTCATGATTACTTATATTCTTGTCTTGGAATTATCTTAATGATGTTATTTTCCATATTATGGTTCATTATCTGAACATTAGGTTCCATATCCTTTTGTGCACATATTAACCCTAGTTTATATACATTATTCAATTTAGGGTTACAACCCATGTATTAAGGGTTATCTTCATATAACATGAATTCTATGCATATAACTAATCTCAGATTTATATATTATATTCCAGTTACAGATATGAGGGTTTTCTGTAAATCTCATCATTTATTGAGCATGCATGCATTTAATACATTATCTTTAGTGTTATTATCCCTAATTATCCATATTAATCAAATTATATACTTTCGTGCATCATCATGACCATATATGACATCATATGCATTCTATACATAATTGTGGACTTATTGATATTTTTCCATGATTTTATGTCATCATTTGCTCTTTATTATCCATTAAACAAGCATTACACATCTTACATGATATCACTATTATTAGTGCATCAAAAGTCTGATATTCTATTTCCTTATTCTTATACGCATTTTTCTAAGCATTTCGGTACCTTATTTGTATTTGTCTGATAAACATGCTATTTATTATGAATTATGCAAGATTAGGGGAATTTCTGGGAATTTACCTTATTACGGCCAATCCAAGGTGGCCACATGTCCTGTAGGAGGGTCAACTTCTCGATGAGCCAGCCGGTCTAGCTCCTAGACCTAGTTGGTTGGAAACTGGGCCCGGTTCCTCTCCCTTCTCTCACGTGTGGCGGGAGACTAGACGATGTTCTTCCGTGAATAAGCGCCGCTACTGCCAGTTCCTTCTTCGCAGCCTATGTGATCACCGACGCCAGCCCTCTTCTTCACCACACTCTGCCGCCAACCCTCCTCTTCTCCTAACATGGACGTTTCCTTCCATGATTGATCAAAACCTCCATCTGGATCAGCCCTAACAATGAGGCATCCATGCCCTCTTCTCTGAAATAGCATCGCCAATGATTCTGTTTTCTCCTGGAGTCCTTGCAATCAGCCACCAAAGAAGGTAGGGTTTGTATCTCTGCTGAGTGCCGACGCCGCCGAGCAGGACGGATCTACGGGGAGCTCCGTGGTTGGGCACCGCCACGAGCAGGGAAGAAGGTGAAGATTGACACCGTCTCGCCCTCCAGTTCTCGTCAGTGTTAGCTGCTTCTACGGCACGGAAAAGGGGGACACTCCTTCAGATACAAGTTGATGTGCTCGCAGCCATGGCACCACCACGATGAGGCTCGCGAAACTCTCAGGGTCGCCAGATTCCTACAGATCCCTCACCTACTCTCCTAAGCCCCCGATGCCACTACTAGACAAGATTTCTTCCGTCGTGGAGTAAAAGCGGGGAAATCGGCACTGGGAACTGTAATATGATGCGCCGAGGTCTAAGCAAGGATTCCTTCAACCCCTACTGAAGCTAACATGGTGAAAAGGGTGCTCCCAGACCTCTCACATCCATGGTGGCTACCACCTGTGAGGGACGATGGAGAGGGGTTGAGAGGGGAGGTTGTTGTCCCTCTAAACTATGGGTGCCCGATCTTGAGTGAGGGGTTGTTTGGGTGCTTTGTTTCTTGTGGATCTAGAGGCTCGGTTAGGACTGCGTCTATCTCACAATTTTGTTGCTCATCAGAGATGAGAAATCTGTGACTCAGTCATCCCCTTGCTCCATGGGATCCGGAGGTAGAGGATGAGCAGCTATCCATTAGATCCTCTGATTGTGGCTGCGATTTCTCTAACTTGACGAACTGTAAAAAAAATGCACCTAAGCAAGGGGGCAGGCCGACGTGACATCTAAATGTCACAACTATTAAATAATTAAAAGACCAAAGTTTATCCATAGTAATATCATGAATATCATCAATTTCAAATATCTATATCTATTTATGTGAACCTCTGGTCCTTTCTAAATTTGAGGCGTGGCTCTTTGATTGTATAATCTCTCATCTAAAAAGGTTTTACATCAAAACCCACAATATGATCATGTCAAAAAGTTCTTCAAATAACCTTATAAATAAGCATACAAACCTAAAATCCAAATCATGAATCATCATTTTTATTTGTATTAAACAAGTTTAACTTGTTTATTTTGATGATATTACACCTCAAGAGACACTAAATCATTTTACATCAATATGGCTTCAACTATTATATTGGATATTGAATCCTAAAATCGAGGTTATCACATTCACCCCATCTTATATGGAATGTCATCCTCGAAATTCAACTAGGCTCATTCTTAAGATGATATCAAGGAGTGTGTATGCCTCTAGGGCACCACATCTTAGTGCTAAGAGTACCATTATTCGGTTATTTTAGGATATTTAATCGTGTAATGTGTACCCACCCCACTTTATATTGGTTGAAGTGTCATATTTTTTTATAAGGAATTGAAGCATCATATAAAGGCTTAGTCAGAACTTGACATTCTATTATTCTAGAATGTGCATCCCTTATTACCATAATAATTAGGGATTTACTTACTCATATAGAGTAGGGAAGGTACTACTAAGGGTTTCACCTTTCCTCCATTAAAGCATGTGAGGTGATATCAAGGTTTCAATTCATTAGCTACTGAAATTTATCATACTTGAAGTCATTATTGTTGTTTATGCTCGACATCATACTAGGATCACATCATTAGAGGAAACTAATATTCATCTTTGTATATCAAGGTTTCACCCTATTATGTAAGAGTTATCACCAAACTAGAAGCTTAGAGTCAAAAGATTTGAAGTTAAGAACTATATGTTGTGATCATGTAACCCATGATCCAAAGATATATTTATTTCTAGTTCGTGATTTCAACTTATATCTTTCATGCATGACATAGAGGGAAGGAGGATATACTAAGCTAATTTTTATCATGATTTCAACTTAGATATTTCATGTATGATATAGAAATGAAATATAGAATGGGTCAAGCTTATACGAGTGACTCCTCATATATAAATCATCTATATAGCTCAAGTGAGGTTTCTATCATCATATATTAAGAAAGAGAAGAAGAAGGGAGAATTGTATTTTTGAGTATCTTTTGCACAAAGCATCATACTCTCATAACTAGAGTTCATATATTACCTCACTTGCAACTAATGATGAGATTTACAAAATATGTCACTCTAGCTAGGACCTAACTCAGCCAAAGGATTGACTTTATCATATGGGTCATCTACCCATCCTTTTCTTTTACCCAGTTCTCACATATAGATTTGAATCATGCATAAGGACTCAACTCAACACTCAAGAGTAATCTAGTGTAGGAATTTTTTTAACACATATCTCATATATTGGAGGCTAGGTCCTATGACCTTCTCCCTGTGGGTCTTACTCTCTCTAGAGTTCACCACATATCTCATCCTACCACTAGACGTCCTCCTTGTATATGAGCTTGACGCTCATGCACACTCATCTCTATCTTAACTTAGCTTATCTTAAGTAGGAAAAGGGAATGTACTTTCATCATTACAACTTAGCATAGATCCTCTAAGAGTGGATTCAACTCATATACAACTCAAATCTTAATAAGGAAACATATACCATCATAGCTCAAGGTTATATACGATTCTATATGCTTATTTCTTCATCTTTCTTTTGTCTATCTATCTATCACATAATCTTATGAGGCTCTAGACTTCTAATCTAGATCTATTCTCTCTTCTAGACAGATATCACTCCCTTTCACTTAGGTTGCATGAACACTAACTACTCTACAATGTGAGGGACACATTTTTATATTTACATATATATAATAAAATATTATATAGTTTTTCTCCGAAAAAGAAGACGTCAGAGAAAACTATCGAGGCTCGAGCCGATTGGATAACAAAACCAAATCAGCAAAATGAGTGTCCCACACAAAGTAGATAGTCTAGTGTCATGTAACCTAGTGAAATGGTGAGAATGAGATGTAGACTAGTGTAGCTACCCAATACATATGAGCTCTATATGGAAAGGGTTTCTCACATTTATCTAAACCTAGTTCTCGAACATCTAGGTTCTCATTTAGAGGCTAAGTCAAACCTTATTCCTATAGAACAACTTACTAAGTTTCTAGGGTTTAATGTGGAGGGTGAAATTATGTTTTAGGTTTCATGGTGAGCAATTGTTAGGTGTAGCTACTGTTCATGCTCTGATACCAACTATAACGTCCCCGGATTTTCACCTTCTCAAAACTCCATGGAGATGAGAAGATAAAATCTAAAAATGTTAGCAATTATATCAGAGAGCGATGCAGAAGCATAATACACATACATGAACATACAATCATAACATTTCTCAACAATAACATGTATATTAATTATAACATGAACTATTACAGATTACATTTACACATTGAATAGAAATTTTTACATAAGTCTATGAACATGTATGCTAACCAAGATCCTAGACAATAGGTAAACGTATACAACTGCTCACTTCCCGTCTTTTATCCCAAGATAGCTTTGGACCTAAAACATATGTGAAACAACGAATCAACACACAAGGTGTTGTGCACGTGGGTAGAAAGATACATACTAATATGTTTGCATAATTGAAATAACTTGAGAAAGAAAGAGTAAAAGAAAACATTGTTCAGGTAAACACATATTTTTAGATGTCTTTTGATGCATTTGTACTACTAAGTGGTGTTGCACTTCATTTTTCCCCGCCCCTTGGGCTATAGGGACCGAGTGCCAACCTTATATTTAGAGGGGAGAGAGAGAGATGTCGCACTTCATTTTTCCCCGCCCCTTTGCTATGGGGACCGAGTGCCGACCTTATATTTAGAGGAAGAGAGAGTGGATTGAGAGAGAGAGCATATATCCACTCAGTAGCTACAAACCATATATATTATTTGTTGTTCTTATTGACATGGCAAAGATACTATAATCATAGTACATCCAAGCAATATCCTCAAATAAAGACAAGCAATACATCATAGCTGTAAGGACCCTCACCTGCGTTTAGGGTTTACCCTGTTTGTTTCGCTTAATCTCGGTGCTTTGATGCTTGCTAATCACCTTTCAGTGGTGATTAGGGTTTTTTTGTGATTTGTTGAGAGTTCGAGGGGCTACTTGCAAATAACCCAAGTTTAGGGTTTTGTGTGCAAGACTGCCATCTTGTGATATGTTCCCCTCTCTTTGCTTCCTTTAGGGTTGAGAGGAAGGATTGGGCTTGTTGTTTGAGTTCTCTGGGCCTGAGTTGAGCTTGTTTGGGCCTTGAGGTGCCTGGGTTGGGCTTGCTTGAGCCTTGTGTCGGCCAGGACCTGCTTTGTGTCGCCCGGCAGGCTGGTGTGTCGCCCAGCAGAGCTGCTTCCTGTGTCGCCCAGGATGCTTGGTCTTATGTAGTGGACACTTGGTGCATGTTTTGGACAAGCGTCCCATGCCTTGCTAGTGTGTTGGCTTGAACCCTAGGACAAGTGTCCCTTGGGTGGACGACACATGGCATGGTTGTACCTTGGTTTCTCCTCCCCTTCCTTCTATATATACAACTCTTTCCTTTGCCTTAGTCTCCTTTTCCCTTTTTTGTCTCTCCTCCACCTTTGGTGCACGATATCCCTCCCCTTGCTGCTGTGTTGGCCGATACACCTTCCTTGGAGCTGTGGTGGACGATACCCTTGGAGCTGGAGTGCTTCTTCTTCCTTGCTTCAATACGGGTTGCATGATTTCTATCCCTAACTCCTTTCCTCTCGTTATATTCTTGGTCATATGCTAGTGTACTTTGCTATGTACCTATGTTGGCCCATATGGTTGTGATGGGCAGTAGGCCTGACAGGCGTCAGCCTTGGGTTGGTCGATTTTTTGCCCTTGTGTTGAGCGATATCCCTTCTTGGTTGGCTGTTGGCCGATATGGTGGTACCTATGATGCTCGATAGGTGAGCTACGTTCTTAAATTTTCCTTGGCGTTATGGTGGACGATAGGGCTCCTTTTGAGAGTTGGTTTGGGATGCATGGCATGCATAGAGGTGTGACGGCCGATAGCCGTGACGGGCGTTGCATCGTGTGGTGTCGGGCGTCAGAAAGTGGTTGTGACGCACGATATGTGTAGGCCTGACGGGCGTCAAGCCTTTGGTTTGGGAGAGTGCCGGCCGTTAGGCCTGATGTTGTTGCACGATAAGTGGAGTGCTTCCCTCTCTCCTTTCTTTCTCTCTCTCCTGGTGGTTGAGGTGAGGTGTGAGCTGGACGATAGCCCTAGCATATCGGGCGTTATGGCTGAGTTGTGATGGGCGTTATCCTCCTAAGTGTGACGCGCGATAGAGAGTGGGGTTGTGACGGGCGCCACACCTTGAGTGTGTTGGCCGGCAGGGTACAGCACAGCGTTGCTGCAACTCTTGTGCTAGCCGAGGTTGTGGGTTGTTTAGTGAGGGTTGTGTGGCTTCCTAATGACGATCGCACGTGTCTTGGAAGTGAACGATTATGCACAATGTTATTTACATAATAATAATGTTAGTAGTGCTTATGATAGCCATGATGACAATGTTGTTGATAACCAAGATGATGATAATGCCTTGCTCATAGTGAAAGCAATAATGATGTTAATGATTGGAATAATGTGGCTAAGTGACAGTTACATTAATAGTTTTCTTAATGACATACCAATAAAGATGATAAATGAATACTGATGTGATAATAGTATTGATGGTAGCAAGAATAGTAATGATGTACATAATATAGGTCTTATGCTTAATTGTTAAATGATAAATAGTAGTTGCGTGAATGGTTGCGTAATGATAAAGGTAATGATGATGATAGAGGAGGGTAACAATAATGACCTTGGTAACAATAGTGTATACTCAACACGTTTTTATATGAAGTGAATACCTTGATTGTGGTATAATCTTGAGATAAGGGTGGTCTTGAAAATGGTTCGTTAATGATGTTCTTAATACACTTGATCGCCAAATAGTGAAATAATGGTAAGTAGAGTAATTTCAAACGATAGTACATGATAATGAGCACATTTCCTTATGTTGAAACTATGGTTATGATGTATCCTAACCTTGCAGGGAATATGTAGCCATGAATGGGCTATGCGGCATATATGATGAGTAACATTACATTGATAACCATTCTATGAGATTATATATATGTGATGTGTCTGTTCTATGGTAATGATGTGAGCCTTAAGAGGCAGTGACAGTACATGATGAGGGATTGAGATCCCATGGTATGTGATGATCCTTGATATGGATCTGGATGGTTGGCAAGAGGCCAAGTGGTAACATGTGACGTTGGATCCTTGTGATGGATCAGGTTGATGTGGTTTCAATAATAATATAATGTTCTTTATTCTCTGTTACATCTTGCATGTTATATAACTTGGTTGAATCCTGCAATCCATCTAAAAGATGCTAATTAATCATAGTGAAATCATATCATGTAGTTTGCCCTGGCCATAGATCCATCATCGTCAGGACTTGGTGATGGTGAAACGGGTTCTCCTACGGGTTAACTCGGAGCGCATATTGCTGAATATGCGAGGTTACTCCTAGCCTAAAGTAAGGAGGTAAGAGTGTAACTTCAGTTACAGACTCAAGTACGTATATAGAGCATGGTGAACAGACCCATGGTTCAGGATATGTGATGTGAAGAGCATGAATGCGTTCATGGCTTAGAGCACGGTGATCAGGCCCGTGGCTCAAGTTGTACTAGCGCCGAGACCTATACCAAGGCGGGCTAGAGTGAGGGTCGCCTATGGAGCTGACCCAGTGGCTTAGACCACTTCAGCATGTGACTACGGTCCTTCTTGTGTTGTACTCGTGTACTGACCACGAGGTGGGAGGTTGTGGAGTCCGGCTCTTCCATTGACCTTGTATGGCACTAGTCTTGGGCTTTGCAGCCAGAGGTTGGATTTGAATGGTACGATTCAAATCCTCAGGGCATAATAACACGTAATACAACCGTTTAGTATTTACTGCATAGGTTAAACACAAAACATTGGTTGAGGCCTTGTTTGTGTAGATAATTATGGTATATCTGCAGGTATTTCTATATTCATCAGGTTTGTGGTAATATACCTTGTCTGGATAATCAAGTTATGTGACATTGTATCTCATTCTGTTAAACATGTTCTATTGAGAGATATTTTGTACAGCTGGTAAGCTTGTCGGTAAGAATAGCTTTGCTATATATATATATATATATATATATATATATATATATATAGACTACTCTGGTTATACTTGCTGATAATTATCTATTGTTATAGTTATCTTGCTAAGGTTTTGTAGTTGTGGTGGGAAGTTATGTTTCCCGCTGGGACAATTGTTCAATTGTCTCACTCCGCTGGTTTTCAGGTGGTTGAGGTAGACGTAGTCATGGTTGTGGTGTTGCGGCCGAGCAGCTTGAAGAGTAGTAGAAGGCAAGCGATGGATATGCTACTATTTTGGATGTTTTGTAGTAGAGTCTAGAGTCATCCCTGTACTCTCAGGTCCTTGGCAGTGTTTTGATGATGTTTCACGACAAACGATCGATGCTGTTTGTATATCCTGCTGTTGGCCGGATGCGGGCCTCGATGTATATGAACAGGTGGTGAACTCAGGGGATGGATGAACAACTGTTCCTAAGCTGTGGATACATATCAGATCCCGTGTATGTATAGATATGGCAAGTTTTTGTGTAGGATGAGGACTGGAAAGTAATAGTTCCACAGTTTATCAATTTTCCGCAATCGATTTTAATTAACCCGTATTTTTGATAATCTGTGGTTATGGTGATTTCTGCACGTTTTCGCGTAACACCTCGTTATTTGTATGATAATGGGATGTGTTGCCACAAGTTTTGGTATCAGAGCCTTAGGTTCGCTGAGTCTACAGGGATTTAGGACTAGGTTGAGTCTGTTCTTATGAGTTTTCCAAGATTTCTTACATATCTTCTGCCCTCAGTGGAAGAAAAGTCAAGATGTCTGGAAACCATGAAGAACACTCTACTGAGTATAGTGATGCTGCATCGGTTGATGGAGTAGATGGACAGGCACATGAAGATCGGGTGCCTGAGGTCCCCCAACCTAACCCAGCCATTCTTGAACATCCTGCTTACCAACAGCTTATGGGGCAGTTAATGGCTACGATGAATCTCATGGTTGAGCGATTACCAGTGCCTCCTCCGCGAGCACAGGTTCCCCATGGAGAAGCATCGGGTATTGGGAAGACCTTCGAGCGGCTTCGCCGAGTTCGAGCTTCAGATTATGCTGGAACTGCTGATCCAGCGGATGCAGATCTGTGGCTGACAAGTCTTGAGAAGGCTTTCCGGATCCTTGACATCCCCGAAATAGACAAGGTAAAGCATGTTGTCTACCTTCTGAAGGGTAGTGTTGGTCACTGGTGGACCATAGAAGAAGAGAAGCGACCTGGTGAGGTGATCTGTTGGGAAGTGTTTCGACGTGAGTTCATCACCAGGTACTTTCCCAAGACATACCTGGATGAGAAGGTTAGTCAGTTCGAGAACCTGAGACAAGGAATGATGAACATCACCGAGTACGAAGCTAAGTTTATGGATTTGTTGAGGTTTTGTCCTCACATGGCGGCAACAGATGAGGAACGGATCAGACGTTTCGAGAAGGGTTTGAGTGCTGAGTTGAAAACCCCGGTGTTTGCGTTGGAGAACCGAGAGCGGTTTGCTACATTCGTGGAATCGGTTCGACGAATCGAGAGGACGGTACGGGAGAAAAGAGAGTCTATGTCTCCTAAAAGACCTGCTCAGTTGCAAGGATAGAGGTTTGGTGTCTTTAAGAAGCCTAGGTTTCCGACACCAGCAGTGATGAGAAGCTCTGGTGTGCCATCTCAGTGGTCTCTGAGTAAGGGGAAAGGTTATGTTTCTTCACCGTCTAAGGCACACAGTTCAGCTTCTGTGGCAGTGACAGGGCCAGCTAGGCTACGGTTTGAAGATAGGGCGTGCTATCTTTGTGGACAGACTGGGCATCTCAAGTTACAATGCCCGAATAGAGATGTTGAAGTGACGCAGCAGTCAAGGCAGAACCAACAAGGATCAGATCGACAGCATCCCAGTGGTAGCAGAGGTCAAGGACACGGTCAAGCATCTCAGGCTGGATCATCTGCTCAAGGAAGCAGAGGTCGTGGACAGCAAGCGACGGCTCAATTCTATGCCATGAGTCAACCGGAGGCGATAGTCAACCCGTGAGTGGTGACAGGTCAGATGGAGTTATTTCATTCTGATATGTCTTCTTCTTGCTTTATATCTATTCCGGTTGACCCGGGTTCTACACACTCTTTTATCGCCTATAGTATGCTTGAAAACTGTCATTTACTTGTTAGCTGTAAGAAGGATAGGTTGTTGTTAGAAACCCCTCTTGATGGTTCCTCCCTGCTTCGAGAAGTGTGTCCATCTTGTGTTTTGTCTTTTTTGGGACATCGTATCCAAGTGGATCTTATACCACTTGATATGCATGGTTTCGATGTTATCCTTGGGATGGATACCTTACAGAAATATAAGGTTGTCTAGGACTGTGGTTCCAAGAAGGTAGTGTTTGATGTTGCTGGAGAGAAGTGGATCTTCCAGGGAGACAGGAAGATTCTTCTGACATGATTGGTATCAGCTATGGTGGCAGACAAGTTGTTACGACAAGGATGTGAGGCGTTCTTAGCTCACGTAGTGGATACCGTTATAGTTACCAAGGCAAAAGGACCCAGTCTTGAGGAAGTGTCTGTGGTTCGAGAGTTTGCAGATGTGTTTCCTGAAGAGTTTCCTGGTGTTCCTCCACCATGAGAGATTGATTTCGAGATCAATCTGGTTCCGGGAACACAGCCAGTTGCACAGTCAACATATAGGATGGCTCCAGCAGAGATGGCAGAGTTGAAGAAGCAATTGCAAGAGTTGTTGGAGAAAGGTTTTATCCGACCGAGTACGTCGTCGTGGGGAGCTCCCGTGTTGTTTGTTAAGAATAAGGATGGTTTGATGCGGTTGTGTATAGATTACCGGCAGTTGAACAAGGTCACGATCAAGAACAAGTACCCGTTGCCGAGGATAGACGATCTGTTCGATCAGTTGCGTGGCGCTATAGTGTTTTCGAAGATCGATCTACGGTCTGGATATCATCAGTTGAGGATAAAGGCAGATGACATACCAAAGTCAGCTTTCAGGACGAGGTATGGTCACTTCGAGTTCGTGGTTATGTCGTTTGGGTTAACCAATGCTCCTGCTGCTTTCATGGATCTGATGAACAGAGTGTTTCGTCCGTTCTTAGATCAGTTTGTTGTAGTCTTTATAGATGACATCTTGATCTATAGTCGGGACAGGCGAGAGCATGAACAACATCTTCGTCAAGCGTTGACTCTTCTTCACCAACATCAGTTGTATGCCAAGTTCAGTAAGTGTGAGTTCTGGTTGGATGAAGTGACTTTCTTGGGTCATGTGATATCTGTTGAAGGAATCAAAGTAGATCCGAAGAAGGTAGAATTTGTTGCGGATTGGGAACAACCGAAGATGCCGACAGAAGTTTGTAGTTTCCTTGGTTTGGCAGGATACTACCGGAGGTTTATCAAGGATTTCAGTGTGATCGCGTTGCCGATGACAAAGTTGACCCAGAAGGATGTACCTTTTGTTTGGGATGATCGATGTCAGCAAGCTTTCTAGAGTTTGAAGGAGAAGCTGACCAGTGCTCCAGTGTTGATCTTGCTAGAGCCTGGGAAAGGCTATGTTGTTTTCTGTGATGCTTCCAAGAAGGGCTTAGGTTGTGTGCTGATGCAAAAAGATCATGTGGTTTCTTTTGCCTCGCGACAACTCAAGAAACATGAGGAGAACTATCCGACTCATGACTTGGAGTTGGCAGCAATGGTTCATGCATTAAAGATTTGGAGACACTATCTATATGGGGAAGTGTGTCAGATCTTTACGGATCATAAGAATCTGAAGTACATCTTTACACAGCAAGAGTTAAACATGCGACAGCGAAGATGGATGGAGTTGATCAATGATTACGACTGCACCATCGAGTATCATCCTGGTAAGGCGAACGTGGTAGCTGATGCGCTTAGTAGAAAGTCTTATTCTCTTTCTTCAAAGAAGGCACAGTTGAGTTCTCTGGTATGCCATAGGCGAGATATGTTTATTTCTCTGCGACAGATGAATGTGCTGATGGAAGTCTCTTTGTTGTCTGGTCTTTTCGCACAGATGCAAGTTAAACCTACATTGAGACAATAGATCAATGATGCACAGCAGACAGATAATGAGGTACAGTTGATCAGATCAAAGTTCGGCTGTGACAAGCGTGATGGGTTTCATGAGTCCGAAGATGGGCTAGTTTGCTATTGTGATAGGATGGTGGTTCCAGATGCCTATGATCTGAGGAAGTTGGTGCTTGAGGAAGCACACACATCGATGTATGCTATGCATCCAGGTGTCACCAAGATGTACCATAGTCTGAAGGATTTGTTTTGGTGGCCCGGTTTGAAGAGAGATGTAGCTGAGTTCGTGGCAAGGTGTGCGGTTTGTCAGCAAGTAAAGGTTGAGCATCAGAAACCGGCAGGTATGTTGCAACCTTTGCCGATACCGCAGTGGAAATGGGATCATATAACCATGGATTTCGTAGTTTGCCTACCCCGGACAACTAGGAATCATGATTCCATTTGGGTGATAGTGGACAGGTTGACTAAGTCTGCCCATTTTCTACCAGTAAAGACAACGTATACAGTTGAGAAACTTGCTCGAGTGTATGTGGATGAGATAGTACGTTTGCACGGAGTGCCAGCAACGATAGTTTCTGACAGAGGTCCTTAGTTTACGAGTCGTTTTTGGGAACAATTGCACAAGGCATTGGGAACGCAGTTGAGGTTCAGTACAACTTTTCACCCGCAGACGGATGGACAGTCTGAAAGGACTATTCAGACTTTAGAAGATCTTCTTTGAGCTTGTGTTCTACAGTTTCTAGGCAATTGGGATGTACATCTGAGTTTGATAGAGTTTGGCTACAACAACAGTTATCAGCGGAGCGTTGACATGGCTCCTTATGAAGCTTTGTATGGAAGGAAGTGCAGATCCCCTTTGTGTTGGTTTGAGTCTGGTGAGTATCAGCTTTTGGGTCCTGAGTTAGTCCAGCAGACGACAGATAAGATCAAAGTGATACAGCAACAGTTGAAGGTGGCACAGGACAGGCAGAAGTCTTATGCAGACAATCTCCGACGACCTTTAGAGTTCCAGGTAGGAGACAAAGTGTACCTTAAAGTCTCGCCATGGAGGGGTGTGCTAAGGTTTGGACGGAAGGGTAAGTTAGCTCCTAGGTATATGGGGCCTTACTCAGTCAAAGCACGTGTTGGCAAGGTAGCTTATGAGTTAGAGTTGCCTCCAGAGTTGCACAGGTTGCATCCAGTGTTTCATGTCAGTATGCTAAAGAAAAGTCATCCGGATTCAGGTACAGTGATACAGCCAATTGAGGTTGAGATCAATGCAGATGTGACCTACGAGGAAGGTGTTGTGGCAATCCTTGACAGAAGGATCAAGAAGCTGAAAAGGAAGGACCTGGCTCTTGTGAAAGTTCTTTGGCAGCGTCGTGGCATTGAGGAAGCCACGTGGGAGCTTGAGGAAGAGATGAGGAGGAAGTATCCCTCGCTTTTCTCTTCGGATTTCGGGGACAAAATCCCTTAAAGGGGGTTAGCTTGTAAGGACCCTGACCTGCGTTTAGGGTTTACCCTGTTTGTTTCGCTTAATCTCGGTGCTTTGATGTTTGCTAATCACCTTTAAGTGGTGATTAGGGTTTTGTTGTGCTTTGTTGAGAGTTCGAGGGGATACTTGCAAATAACCCAAGTTTAGGGTTTTGTGTGCAAGACTGCCATCTTGTGAGATGTTCCCCTCTCTTTGCTTCCTTTAGGGTTGAGAGGAAGGCTTGGGCTTGTTGTTTGAGTTCTCTGGGCCTGAGTTGAGCTTGTTTGGGCCTTGAGGTGTCTGGGTTGGGCTTGCTTGAGCCTTGTATCGGCCAGGACCTGCTTTGTGTCGCCCGACAGGCAGGTGTGTCGCCCAGGATGCTTGGTCTTATGTAGTGGACACTTGGTGCATGTTTTGGACAAGCGTCCCATGCCTTGCTAGTGTGTTGGCTTGAACCCTAGGACAAGTGTCCCTTGGGTGGACGACACATGGCATGGTTGTACCTTGGTTTCTCCTCCCCTTCCTTCTATATATACAGCTCTTTCCCTTGCCTTAGTCTCCTTTGCCCTTTTTGGTCTCTCCTCCACCTTGAGTGCACGATATCCCTCCCCTTGCTGTTGTGTTGGCCGATACACATTCCTTGGAGATGTGGTGGATGATACCCTTGGAGCTGGAGTGCTTCTTCTTCCTTGCTTCAAGGCGGGTTGCATGATTTCTATCCCTAACTCCTTTCCTCTCGTTATATTCTTGGTCATATGCTAGTGTACTTTGCTATGTACCTGTGTTGGCCGATATGGTTGTGATGGGCAGCAGGCCTGACGGGCGTCAGCCTTGGGTTGGTCGATATTTTGCCCTTGTGTTGAGTGATATCCCTTCTTGGTTGGCTGTTGGCCGATATGGTGGTACCTATGATGCTCGATAGGTGAGCTACGTTCTTATCTTTTCCTTGGAGTTGTGGTGGACGATAGGGCTCCCTTTGAGAGTTGGTTTAGGATGCACGGCATGCATAGAGGTGTGACGGCCGATAGCCCTGATGGGCGTTGCATCGTGTGGTGTCGGGCGTCAGAAAATGGCTGTGACGTGCGATATGTGTAGGCCTGACGGGCGTCAAGCCTTTGGTTTGGGAGAGTGTCAGCCGTTAGGCCTGGTGTTGTTGCACGATATGTGGAGTGCTTCCCTCTCTCCTTTCTTTCTCTCTCTCCTTCCCTCTCTCTCCTAGTGGTTGAGGTGAGGTGTGAGCTGGACGATAGCCCTAGCATATCGGGCGTTATGGCTGAGTTGTGACGGGTGTTATCCTCCTAAGTGTGACGCGCGATAGAGAGTGGGGTTGTGACGGGCGCCACACCTTGAGTGTGTTGGTCGGCAGGGTACAACACAGCGTTGCTGCAACTCTTATGCTAGCCGAGGTTGTGGGTTGTTTAGTGAGGGTTGTGTGGCTTCCTAATGACGATCACACGAGTCTTGGAAGTGAACGATTATGCACAATGTTATTTACATAATAATAATGTTAGTAGTGCTTATGATAGCCACGATGACAATGTTGTTGATAACCAAGATGATGATAATGCCTTGCTCATAGCGAAAGCAATAATGATGTTAATGATTGGAATAATGTGGCTAAGTGACAGTTACATTAATAGTCTGCTTAATGACATAGCAATAAAGATGATAAATGAATACTGATGTGATAATAGTATTGATGGTAGCAAGAATAGTAATGATGTACATAATATAGGTCTTATGCTTAATTGTTAAATGATAAATAGTAGTTGCATTAATGGTTGTGTAATGATAAAGGTAATGATGATGATAGAGGAGGGTAATAATAATGACCTTGGTAACAATAGTGTATACTCAACACGTTTCTATATGAAGTGAATACCTTGATTGTGGTATAATCTTGAGATAAGGGTGGTCTTGAAAATGGTTCGTTAATGATGTTCTTAATACACTTGATCGCCAAATAGCGAAATAATGGTAAGTAGAGTAATTTCGAACGATAGTACATGATAATGAGCACATTTCCTTATGTTGAAACTATGGTTATGATGTATCCTAACCTTGCAGGGAATATGTAGCCATGAATGGGCTATGCGGCATATATGATGAATAACATTACCTTGATAACCATTCTATGAGATTATATATATGCGATGTGTTTGTTCTATGGTAATGATGTGAGCCTTAAGAGGCAGTGATAGTACATGATGAGGGATTGAGATCCCATGGTATGTGATGATCCTTGATATGGATCTGGATGGTTGGCAAGAGGCCAAGTGGTA
The DNA here is from genome assembly GCA_963693085.1 of Alisma plantago-aquatica. Lineage (NCBI taxonomy): Eukaryota > Viridiplantae > Streptophyta > Magnoliopsida > Alismatales > Alismataceae > Alisma > Alisma plantago-aquatica. The sequence goes on from OY856411.1 coordinate 626,319,721, forward strand.
ACATGTGACGTTGGATCCTTGTGATGGATCAGGTTGATGTGGTATCAATAATAATATAATGTTCTTTATTCTCTGTTACATCTTGCATGTTATATAACTTGGTTGAATCCTACAATCCATCTAAAAGATGCTAATTAATCACAGTGAAATAATATCATGTAGTTTTCCCTGGCCATAGATCCATCATCGTCAGGACTTGGTGATGGTGAAACGGGTTCTCCTACGGGTTAACCCGGAGCGCATATTGTTGAATATGCGAGGTTACTCCTAGCCTAAAGTAAGGAGGTAAGAGTGTAACTTCGGTTACAGACTCAAGTACGTATATAGAGCATGGTGAACAGACCCATGGTTCAGGATATGTGATGTGAAGAGCATGAATGCGTTCATGGCTCAGAGCACGATGATCAGGCTCGTGGCTCAACTTGTACTAGCGCCGAGACCTGTACCAAGGTGGGCTAGAGTGAGGGTCGCCTATGGAGCTGACCCAGTGGCTTAGACCACTTCATCATGTGACTACAGTCCTACTTGTGTTGTACTCGTGTACTGACCACGAGGTGGGAGGTTGTGGAGTCCGGCTCTTCCATTGACCTTGTATGGCACTAGTCTTGGGCTTCGCAGCCAGAGGTTGGATTTGAATGGTACGATTCAAATCCTCAGGGCATAATAACACGTAATACAGCCGTTTAGTATTTACTGCATAGGTTAAACACGAAACATTGGTTGAGGCCTTGTTTGTGTAGATAATTATGGTATATTTGCAGGTATTTCTATATTCATCTGGTTTGTGGTAATATGCCTTGTTTGGATAATCAGGTTATGTGGCATTGTATCTCATTCTGTTAAACATGTTCTGTTGAGAGATATTTTTTACAGCTGGTAAGCTTGTCGGTAAGAATAGCTTTGCTATATATATATATATATATATATATATATATATATATATATATATATATATATATATATATAAGACTACTCTGGTTATACTTGCTGATAATTATCTGCTGTTATAGTTATCTTGCTAAGGTTCTGTAGTTGCGGTGGGAAGTTAGGTTTCTCGCTGGGACAATTGTTCAATTGTCTCACTCCGCTGGTTTTCAGGTGGTCGAGGTAGACGTGGTCATGGTCGTGGTGTTGCGGCCGAGTAGCTTGAAGAGCAGTAGAAGGCAAGCGATGGATATGCTGTTGTTTTGGATGTTTTGTAGTAGAGTCTAGAGTCATCCCTGTACTCTCAGGTCCTTGGCAGTGTTTTGATGATGTTTCACGACGAACGATCGATGCTGTTTGTATATCCTGCTGTTGGCCGGATGCGGGCCTCGATGTATATGAACAGGTGGTGAACTCAGGGGATGGATGAACAACTGTTCCTAAGCTGTGGATACGTCTCAGATCTCGTGTATGTATAGATATGGCAAGTTTTTGTGCAGGATGAGGACTGGAAAGTAATAGTTCCACAGTTTATCAATTTTCCGCAAGCGGTTTTAATTAACCCGTATTTTTGATAATCTGTGGTTATGGTGATTTCCGCACGTTTTCGTGTAACACCTCATTATCTGTATGATAATGGGATGTGTTGCCAAAATAGCTATTGCACACAAGAAAACTAGTCATATACTTAGATAAAGCCCATGTACCTGAGTTAAGATATTCCTCACATATCCATGATCATCTAGATAATCTGGTCATAACCTGATCAAGACAAGATCATATTCTATCATCAGGTTCTCATCATCATTAACCCTATTTATATCCATTTTAGGGTTTGCCTATCTCATTATGATATCCTCATGATTACTTGTATTCTTGTCTTGGAATTATCTTAATGATGTTATTTTCCATATTATGGTTCATTATCTGAACATTAGGTTCCATATCCTTTTGTGCACATATTAACCCTAGTTTATATACATTATTCAATTTAGGGTTACAACCCATTTATTAAGGGTTATCTTCATATAACATGAATTCTATGCATATAACTGATCTCAGATTTATATATTATATTACAATTACAAATATGAAGGTTTTCTGTAAATCTCATCATTTATTGAGCATGCATGCATTTAATACATTATCTTTAGTGTTATTATCCCTAATTATCCATATTAATCAAATTATATACTTTTGTGCATCATCATGACCATATCTGACATCATATGCATTCTATACATAATTGTGGACTTATTGATATTTTTCCATGATTTTATGTCATCATTTGCTATTTATTATCCATTAAACAAGCATTACACATCTTACATGATATCACTATTATTAGTGCATCAAAAGTCTGATATTATGCTTCCTTATTCTTCTACGCATTTTTCTGAGCATTTCGGTACCTTATTTGTATTTTTTTGATAAACATGCTATTTATTGTGAATTATGTAAGATTAGGTGAATTTCTGGGAATTTACCTTATTGCGGCCAATCCAAGGTGGCCACATGTCCTGTGGGAGGGTCAGCTCCTCGATGAGCCATCCGGTCTAGCTCCTAGACCCGGTTGGCTGGAAACTGGGCTCGGTTCCTCTCCCTTCTCTCACGCATGGCTGGAGACTGGACCTTGTTCTTCCGTGAATAAGCGCTGCTACTGCCAGTTCCTTCTTCGCAGCCTGTGTGATCGTCGACGCCATCCCTCTTCTTCACCACACTCTACCGTCAACCCTCCTCTTCTCCTAACATGGACGCCGCCTTCCATGATTGATCAAAACCTCCATCTGGATCAGCCCTAACAATGAGTCCTCCATGCCCTCTTCTCTGAAATAGCATCGCCAATGATTCTGTTTGCTCCTGGAGTCCTTGCAACCGGCCACCAAAGAAGGTAGGGTTTGTATCTCTGCTGAGTGTCGATGCCGCCGAGCAGGACGGATCTGCGGGGAGCTCCGTGGTTGGGTGCCACCATGAGCAGGGAAGACGGTGAAGATTGACACCGTCTCGTCCTCCAGTTCTCATCAGTGTTAGCTGCTTCTACGACAGGGAAAAGGGGGACACTCCTCCGGCTCCAAGTTGATGTGCTCACAGCCATGGCACCACCACGATGAGGCTCTCAAAACTCTCAGGGTCGCCAAATTCCTACAGATCCCTCACCTACTCTCCTAAGCCCCCGATGCCACTACTAGACAAGATTTCTTCCGCCGTGGAGTAAAAGTGGGGAAATCGGCACTGGGAACTGGAATCTGATGCGCCGAGGTCCAAGAAAGGATTCCTTCAACCCCTACTGAAGCTAGCATGGTGAAAAGGGTGCTCCCATACCTCTCACATCCATGGTGGCTACCACCTGTGAGGGACGATGGAGAGGGGTTGAGAGGGGAGGTTGTTGTCCCTCTAAACTATGGGTGCCCGATCTTGAGTGAGGGGTTGTTCGGGTGCTTTGTTTCTTGCGGATCCAGAGGCTCGGTTAGGACCGCGTCTATCTCACAATTATGTTGCTCATCAGAGACGAGAAATCTGTGACTCAGTCATCCCCTTGCTCCGTGAGATCCTGAGGTAGAGGATGAGTAGTTATCCATTGGATCCTATGATTGTGGGTGTGATTTCTCTAACTTGACAAACTATCAAAAAATGCAACTAAGCAAGGGGGCAGGCTGGCGTGACATCTAAATGTCACAGCTATTAAATAATTAAAAGACCTAAGTTCATCCATAGTAATATCATGAATATCATCAACTTCAAATATCTATATCTCTTTATGTGAACCTCCGGTCCTTTCTAAATTTGAGGCGTGGCTCTTTGATTGTATAATCTCTCATATAAAAAGGTTTGACATCAAAACCCACAATATGATCATGTCAAAAAGTTCTTCAAATAACCTTATAAATAAGCATACAAACCTAAAATCCAAATCATGAATCATCATTTTTATTTGTATTAAACAAGTTTAACTTGTTTATTTTGATGATATTTCACCTCAAGCGACACTAAAATCATTTTACATCAATATGGCTTCAACTATTATATTGGATATTGAATCCTAAAATCAAGGTTATCACAAACACCTTGAACATTATGACATTGAGCTATCAATTGATTAAGTGTTTAATTGAACTACTAAACTCCTTTAGTAATCAATCTAAACATTGTTTGTGGAAAAAACTCCTCTTCCAGGTTAAATCCTATGTGTGTGACCCTGCAGGTCCATTTCACATTGGCAGTGAAAGTCCATAACACTTATGACTTCACAAGCAAAGAGCGGTGCCTAGTCACACATCAGTGCTACCCAAGTGAAATAGAAAGTTGGAGAACTACTTTCAATCCTACAATTCGTGAATGGTGTTACAGTGAATGTATAATTCCTTTGTTACTGATATCCTGAATGAACTCGAGGCATGGAATAGTCATTCTGTCAACATTCATTCATTTCCTTGATCTCAGAGCAGACTGGGTGAGATGTGTGTGACATCAATATCACATATTGATTCACACGTGCATGCGCATGCCTTTCTCAATCCTACTCATCAAGTGGGCAAGGACATCAAACTCCCTCAGGAGGGACAAATCCCATATCTATCACTCACCCATCAAAAGCCCCATGTGTCAAAGCCACCCAATCATCACCTTTATAACAACCCATGTTTCAGGACTGCGTTTGATGATGTCAAAGTGTACCCAATGACATGTGTTGAGTGTAGTGATTTTAGGTCAAAGAATCACACTCACCACCATCACTGTGAGAGCTGACTGTGACTACCAAGTCATGGTTCCATGTGTCACTCTCACGGTGGGTCTGTCTGGTACCTTATTCTCTAACAAGTACCTATGTGCTTTGTTTGATATCACTATATCATGACTAATGAGATTCTGTCATCAACCAACACACAATCTAGTCTTCAGTGTTATTGATGTCTATGGTTATTTCCACAATAACAACCGACTAGGGACTATACAAGAATGTATACTCTTAACATCCGTATGATCTCATCGTTTAGGTCCTGAACCCAAAAGCATACGTCATTGAGTAAAACCATTCTTTAGACATCTATCATGTTACACCATCATCTCAGAAATAGTTTAAACATATAGATCAGAAATTGCCTTTATTATTATTCAAATCATTTACAAAGTATCCCATTACAATCATCATATGACTTGCTCTATGGGCATACATGCTAACACCATCAGTTGGAAGTTAAGAGTGAAGATATCCTGAAAATGCTTTCCAAACCTTCTACGACCACTATTAGTTTTTGGTTATTCCTTTTGGGTTGTCCAATGTCCCAAGTGTGTTCATGAACCTCATGAATAATGTGTTCCAACCCTTCCTTGACAGATTTTTCATAGTGTTCATAGATGACATCCTAGTTTACTAGAATGACCTAGTATGACACTATGAACACTTATCTAAGGTCCTTGATATTCTGAGAAAACAGAAGTTCTGTGGGAAATTCTCTAAGTACGAGTTTTGGATAGACTGAGTTATTTTCCTCAAGGACATTATATCTGGAGGAACCATTTCGACGGACCCTAACAAAGTAGAAGTCATTTGAGAATGGCCAACCCTAAAGAATGCATTCAAGATTTACAGCTTCCATGGATTGGCCGAGTATTACCAGAGATTCATTAAAGATTTCTCAAACACCGCTTGGCCCTTCACCAAGCTTACTTGGAAGAAAGAGAAGTTTGTTTGGTCCTATTTGCATGAAGGACATTTCCAGGAGTTAAAGGAATAGCTTACCTATGCCCCTCTCTTGACCATACCCTACGGTAATGATGGTTTAGTCATCTTCACTGACACATCAAATATGGGATTTGTATGTGTGGTAGAGAATAACAAGCATGTGGTTGCCTTTTTCCAAATAGTTCAAGCCCAACGAGTTGAATTACTCAACCCACAATCTAGAACTTGTAGTGATTGTCTATGCCTTGAAGATTTAGTGACATTATCGATATGAGGCTACCTTTGACATTCTAACCGACCATAAGAGACTCAAGTACCTGTTGACTCAGTAGGACTTGAACTTGTGATAAAGACGTTGGATGGAATACCTAAAGGATTTCAATTTCACCCTAGACTACCACCCCAGTAAGGCCAATGTGGTTGATGAAGCCCTTAGTAGAAAATGTCTTAGTTGTTCAGTTGGTCTGGTTAACCACTGGAAGAAACTAGAAGACTTTTCTCGATGGGCACCACAACCATTGGTAGATAGGATCCATGTTGCCAATATCCAGATCAATTCCGACCTGTTGACTCAGCTTGTATCATCCCATTCATCCATCTAAGAGTTAGAAAAGATGAAGGGTTTGATGGAAAAGCCTCAAACACACCTCTCACTGGGAGTGTATGGTGGAATCGGATATAAAAGTCATATTTCTATTCATGAGGATTGATTCAACCCTATTTTAGGGCTTCATCCTGTGTCATATTGCATTTCAATCACATCATACCTGTTAGATTACATGTTATTTCCCCTAATATGCATATTTTTTGTAAAATGCACTTATGAACATTATTTGCATGTTTTTCAGGCATTTGGACCACACTTGGATGGAAGAGAGAGAGGAGTGATCGTAGGGTTTATGTACCCTTGGAGAGGCCTAAAGTGAATTATGAGGCTCCCTCAACCTACCCCTAGTGGCCAAAGCTCCATTGAAGCAAAGATGTCCAAGAATGAAAAATAAAACATCTCAAAGTGCTTACACAAAGACCAGCACAGATGTGGTGAAACAAAATGGGCGTTCTAGCTCATCAAAGACAACAGAGTCAATTCAAGAAAGTGTAAAGATCATATGGTCGTGCCACCAAGAATGCTTGTAACGTGAGACCACAGAACGGTTGTGCCACCTTGCACAATTGTGTGGCAGCTGATCCAGAATGGCTGTGGAGCCAAGGACGGGTAGAGTATTCCAAGCCACCACAGTTGTGGTGACCACCATGACCGTGCTACCCTTGCTCCACCATGGCCGTGTTGACCACCACAACTGTGCTACTTCATGAAAAAATTTAACCAAGTTACTGTGATTTTTCCCCCATTTCTCACCTTGGTTATTCCACTCCACCACGACCATTCTCACCTATTCCCACCACTGCCATGGTGACCACCAAAACTGTGCCACTCACAAAAACTTTGCTACTTTTGCAATGCATTTCCCACTTTACCCCTACTTGACCTATTTCTTCCCTCATACCTATATATACCTAGGTGGAAGCTGAAGCATGGGGTTAGCTACCTTCTACCACCTCCTAGCTCCCCATATTATTGCATTCCACCCATTCCACTCCATTTCCACCTCCAATCCATTCCATTTCATCATTTCCACCACCAAAACCCTAGTTTCCTAGTGTTTTGACCCTATTCCAACATTATCACATGCCCTTGCACCTTGGAAGAAGGAGGTGGATGTCCTATAGCAACTGAAATGGCAGATAGATCCAATACACTGACCTCCATGGCTTCTTCTACCTTTTTCTCCTTTCTTTTTGTATTTTTCATTTCCATGAGTAGATAGGCCCCTTGGGTGGGCTGTTCGGGGCCAAAAATGTTACTTTGATACCATTTTGGGGGAAATGATATATAAACATTGTAATTTCATTTACTAATGATTATATTATATTTCTATCTTGTTCTCCCTGGATTGCTTGTTGGTTTGTTCTTGAAATCGTCGAGGAATTTAGGGAAATTACTTATATGTGTGAATTTTGGGATTTGCTCCTAGGTCCAATTCTTGGATCCCAAGCTAGCCACCCATATTCCTACATGCTAATCAATTCTCATAACCATAGTTGAGATATCTATGTAACTAGTTTAGATGAATTTGGTGTGGTTAGCATGGAGCTTTCTCAAGGTTAGAATGTGGGTGATGGTAGGCCTAAAACCTCACTTTCACTTCCATTACTAACCTCACCTCTAATCATGTTATGATCATCTAACCTAGAAACCTAGGCTTGATTGGACTCTAATTAAATTGCACCTAAACCCTAATCAAATTGAGCCTCGTAAGGGTAGTGGCGAGTGTTAGGGACTAGTTCCCCTATACATAACCTAGCATATCCATGTCAGTTAGTAGTTTAGTATAATTCATTAGACTCTATCTTGTTGTTTGGTTTGGCAATCTAAATGAAAGCATGATGTTCACATGTCACCCCCAACTTAATTGATAAGTGCATCGCACAAACAACCCACACACCCCTTTATTTCTTTAAAACCCTAATTTCCATCTTGCTTAGCTAGTGTTAGCTTAGTTAGTCCTTTACTTTCTTAGTTAGCTTCTTGCCTTGTTCTTTCTTTTTTCTTGCTAGTTTAGGTCTTTAATTACTCTTGTGCTTAGTTTGCTAGCTTAGTGTAGTGTAGACTTCCTCTTGTCTGCCTTAGCATAACTTGTTCTCTTCCTTGCCTTATCTTTTCTTTCTCAATAGAATTAACTGTTAAGGGTTAACTTAATTTTGATCTTATTTGCTTTACTTTAATTTCTTTCTTGTTCAACCCTTAGTGTATCATCAAATAAATTAGTAAACCCTTCAACCCTAGACTCCATATTAGGAACCTATCCCAAAAAATTACCTAGCTCTAGTGCCCCCTTTTCTCCCTATGGATCGAACCTATACTTGCTTCCCTCCTATACTATGACACGACCACGTGCGCTTGCAGGTGTAGTGTTTTGGTGTATGCGAGTATGTTTGTGTAGGTCCTTATAAATCTTGAAAGTGATACCCTCGTGTGTGTCTGTTTGCAGAGTTGCATCTATTCAAACTCCAATTGAGTAGTGTGCATCGCCATTGGGATGATGTCAGTGAGAGGACCTTGCATAGGTCAGAGGAGCTACAGTTATATACTGATAAGGTTTCTTTGATCAAGAAAATATTATAGAGATACCATGGTCGGTAGAATTTTTATGTTGATGCACAAGGGATATATTTGCACTTTATTGTAGGTGATCATGTATTTCTAAAAATCCAACCCCTCTGGTCTATAGAAAAGAACAGAAGAAAATTGAGTCCTCAATAAATGAGTACGTTTGAGGTTCTAGAATGGATTGGCAAGGTTGCTTACTATTTAGGTTTACCACCAACATTATGATGCATGATGTGTTCCACATGTCTAATCTAAAGTTCTATGTGAAGTATGTTTCCCATGTGTTGAACATTGAGCCTATAGAACTTCAAGGGAGATTGTCATATCTTGATTCACCTGTGAGGGTAAGAGAATCCAAAGTGAAAGAGCTTAGGAAGGAAAAGATAGAGATAGTGAAGGTTATTTGGAAGCACCATGGTGATGATGAAGACACATGGGAGCTAAAGATGGACACAGAAAAGTCTCATCATGAACTTTTAGTATGGTTAATAGAATTTTGACGACAAAATTCCTATAAGAGGGAAAGGATGTTATAACTTGGTTTTTCACATGTATTTACATATTTTGAAATGCAAATATTTGATTGATAAGGATATATTAAAAACTTGTTATGACTTGTTTTTAGAGAATGGATTTATAATGCAATTTCTCCTTTGCATTGGCTTTTGTGTTTTTACTATTTTCAATAATCCAATAATAGGTATGGTAAAAGGAAGAGAGAAAATACGATAACAAATGAATTTCTAAAGGTAGTGGATAATTATTATGTTACATATGGAATTAGGTGGAGTTTTCTAGAAAAGTGATGTTGAATGCAACTAATAGATTTGTTTGGCTTTCGCATTATACTTAATGAGAAAAAACATCAAAATAAGAATTCTTACTAGGTTTAGGAGAGAAAAGGATATATTTGGTGCTTTAAATATATCATATACAAGGGATAGTTAGATAAAAATAAAAGTACCTTTAGGTAGTGTATTTTGGTTTGAGATAGCGTTCACACCTAAATATTAGTGTTTAATACTTTCCTTAAAAATTTGGGATTAAAAGGATTAAAGGAGAGGAAGATATGAATTAAACTAGATTTCCTAAAGTGGAAAAGTTAATAGAGTTATACATTAAATGTCACATATAATCAAGAAAGGAAATGATAGCCTAACCCCTTTGATGTGCGCTTGATTTGTGACCATCTGATCAGGGATCAAAGGTCAAGAGTTCATCTCCTACCTTTGACTAGTTTGGGAAACTAGTACAGTAACCCGGTGAATCCTTTTCAGTCCTCTCTCCCTCATAAATGCATAAGAAAATCTAGAAACCTCACTAATGGATTCACGAGAGTAATATGCATCCACCTACCCTAAGTTTTGCCTACTTAGGTAGGACAGTAAGGATTTTCCCAATTCTCTGACTCGATCTGGCCATGTCCACCATAGCCTAGACTATATAAGGGAGTGTCCACCCTCTCTGAGAAGACAAATTCAACTACGAGCCTCTACTTGATCCTAGACTCCATTCCCTATGATCAATTTTCCCCTCTAAGACATGCTATTGCTTTCATCTTCCTCCCTGAACCATCTTGAAGATCCATCTTGTCGTCCTCACTACTCTGACCATCTCCAGACCAATTAAGACCATATGAAAGATTAGTCAGATGAGACGATGGCATTGGGACTCTTTTCTGACATCATGAAGATAGGATCAGAGTCAACTATCTAGTTGAGCACCTACTTGCATAGAAAGGGGATGAGTCAAGGTTGAAGACAACCTTTGGTGAAAAGACTTGTCGGTCCCTGGATTTCCTTCTTTGTGGTAAGGGTCATTACTGTCTTTTTGTTCTTTCTTTTCTGCATGATATAGCTAGGCTAAGAGAGCACATGCCCCTAACATGGCATGAGCCGATTGGCTTGGTCATTGCCACACACTATGTTGGCTTACACAGTTAGCTACTGAGGTGGAGGCCTATGATTGGCTCAAAAATGGTTTATCTTGTAAAAATGATATAAAATTATAAGATTATGCAAATATGGCAAGTCATATATGAAAATTGATCAAACAATACAAGAAATCTTAATAAATTGGATTCATGACCTAATTCTATACCAAATTCCAAAGGTACCTAAAGATGCTAACTTTAATGCATAAATCATGGAAACCCTAATTTCTTAGTCAAAATGATCATAACTTGTTTAAATGACTTTGATGCTAAAGTTTAATATTTTTGGATAAAAAGGACATCTTGGACTTAATTTGAGATTAAGAATTCATATGATATTAAAATTATGGTTTGTAAGTTAAACAACATTAAATGTGATGATTACAGTTTGGAAAGTCAAAACCCAAATGAAATGCTAAATTGACACAAAAACCCTAACTTGGAACCAAAGTTAGTCTTAGTGTTAGTTTTTGGACAAAATAATAATACTTGGGTGTTATGTATTAATTTCAGGGTGATTTCTTGCTTGATTTCAATTGCACCTTATTACTTGGACTTTAAGTCATCCTTGATAAAGGTATGTGATTATGCCTATGACTACCTGCCTTAACAGAATTTCACGATTTCTCAGAGTTTTTTTATTTAATTACAGTTAAATGCTTGCATGTTTATTTACTTCCTACAATCTATAAAGTCACTACATATATCATTTTATATAAATGCAACCTGCTCAAACCCTAAATGAACTTTGGTGACTTATAGAGCATGGGATGAATAAAGTCATTATGGGAATAACTGGTGATCAAGCCCAGAAAGGTAGATCACCTCAGGCCAAGCCTAGAAAGGAAGGCCTATATATGAAGCCAAGCATGGGTGAGGGCAGGTTATGGATGCCCACTTCATGGACCAAACCCTAAAGAGAAGGTTCCCCATAAAGAGGCTCTCCTAAAGAGAAGGCACACCATAGAGAAAAGAGGATAAGGGTCGATATGTTAGAATAAGAAAATTCTTGTTTAATTTTGCATTCATAATTGTTGCTATGACTGATTATAATTTTACACCTACATACAAATATTTTTGTTTCCCCCACATATCAGTTATCTTGATATATGTATCGTGTTTTTCATCGAGTTTTAGATTGAAATGCTATTAATTTGTGAAATGGACATCTTGAGAAGAAGACACCAAAAGGAAAGATGCTTAATGTTAGTATGGATGTTTAGATATATAGTTTTTATTTCATATTGCAAACAATAGATTTTCCTTTTCATGTACCTCCTTAAAGTACAACTTATCTTCATATTGCACCAAACTCTTTACCATTCAATGAAATTTATAATTAGTTTTAGTTAATTACTAAATCTCGATCTAGTATATAAGATAATGTCAATTACCTTCTTGGTCTACCTTAATTGGGGATAACAGGAGGAGGGAGTCATTAAAGTGATGCTTCTCTCTATCCTAATGTGGCATCTTATAGTGCAATGTACAAAGAAATGCACAAAAAGAAATAGGAAAAGAGTAGGTAGGCTACAAATAATCAAGCTACCAGTTGATGTTCTAGCAAAAATGGTATCATACTTATACAATAGATCACAAAACTTGATCAAAATGCATCTTTCAATGTGCATAATCGAAGATGGAAGGATTACAAAATGAAATGATCTAGTTGAAGGAGAGAATGGAGGAGGAAGAAGAAGACAACTAGCAAAATTTTACGAGGAAGAACATTTTACACTACCTAAAACAAAAAACCATCAAGCTTTGATCAGGGCCAGGGGAAACAGTAAGAGGGTCTACTAATCTAGGGAGTTGATACCATAAGCCATTTTCAAGGAAGAAACAGAAAAAACGTGACCAAAATCAAGCAATAAAAAGGCCTAATGAATTTCAGTAAATGGAAATATAGCAAACCTCGATAAAAAAAAGATGCCAAATTTATGAAGCGTTGATGATATGCTTGAGCAACCATGGTCGGACATCATTCACCCGAATCAAAACTGAAGTGCAAGATAATTTTTAACGAGGAGTTCAAAGCGAGACAGAAATCTACTATGAAGGGGACCCGGTGAAGAGGGAAGATGAGGAGAGGCTAGATGACAATGGTGGGGTTAGAAAGCAGATGGCTCAGATAAGGGAGTTGGTCGAGCTGCCTCTACACCCGCAGCTCTTAAATACCATCGGCGTGAAGCCGCTAGGGCATCCTTATGTACGGCCCGCCGGTACATGCAAGAGGCTTCTCGATAGGGCAGTTGTAAGTAGAAACAATACTGTCGATGGCCTTGCAGCGAGCCATGCATTGCTAGTCACCTCTTAATCATCGTAGTCAGCTTTGCCATTCGCCTTAGTCACTGGCACCAGAATAGCTCGCTTCGCCACCACCGCTTCCAGGAATTCTGATCACTAAGCAGATGAGAAAAGTTGTCTCGTCTCAAGGAGTTTGTGGCGAATAGGAATAGGGCAGACAACAGGGTTGATAAGGGGGTATTTTGCTAGATGCCTGCTGTCGCGGGAAAATTTCATTCTTTAGTATATTCGCGGGAAATGTTAATTCACAACTTGGGTCGTTAAAATGAACAGCCGTTAAAGTTGCAAAAAAAACCCCGGTTGATGCTGCTATGCTTTCAAGTAGTGTAAAATTTCTAGTATACATATATATTATATTGTTGAATCTTAGGACTCCCTCAATAATATATCATGGTCTAGATGGAATTAGTATAACATCTGCCACACCGTGAAGATATTCCTTTCATGTAGAAATGAGATGGGTAGCAACTCCCTTTCGAGGCAACTGCTCTCCATGATTGGAAAAATGTTCTCGTAAGAGCAAAGAATTATGAAACAGTGATTAAAGAATTGATCAAAGTTGATGTTGTTTTTCGTGAACGAGGGTTCGTCCCTTCCTAAATTAAGTATCACCGGAGTTAATTTTATTGGAGGTGTAGTGACGATTTCCATTATATCTGCCATACGTGTCACAGTCAAAATTAGTAATTAGCCTAATCACAATTTAGAGCTTTATCATTTAATGTGATGCCCATGGTTTCCTCGTACCACTGAATGATATAAAGTTGAAGGAAAAACACTCTTTTGTACTCTCCTACGCTTCTGTAGGCATTAAGTGATTTGACTGTAATCAATGCAGACTGATTCCTACTTTGGGAATATAGTAATTCTCAAAATTATTCAATTAACGGTCGTTGTCAAGTGTTGGATCATTCAATGTCAATAGCCACTTGCCTAACTTGCAAGACGGAAAGAGAGTTGCAACCCCGACCGTATACACGATTCTTTCCAAGGATCTCCAGCATACCTCGTGGCTCTTTACAGACTTGGAAAACTCGGGACAGAGACTTGAATGACTGCCCATACATGTCTAGCGCGCGGTAGATGTGAGACCTTAGACCACATGCATGTGTCTCGGCAGCTAATCTGCAAACGAGGTGTCAGTTGATCAGTTCAAGAGAAATCTGTGTCTAATATAACTGGTATTAAAATATGTCGCAAATTAGCGGTTCGTGTAACCACCTGCCCGGGCATCTCTGTTATAACCTGTGATTTCTCCATCAATACTTTGAAACTGACAAGAGTGTCTTATCTAATCAATTCATTATGCGCCAGATTCGTCCTGTAATAAAGATCATGTGAGCACGTTGAGGATTGGAGTGAAAAGGTTCCTTAAGTGAAGATGGACCAATTAATACGTTCCTTATAAGAGAATGCACACGGGGGGTGAATTTATTAGGAAGTGGTTATTGAATTTGACCAAATTAAAATAGAATAATTCTACGCATAACCGGCCATATACCCGGGGTCCTATGCGGACATCGGTAATGCCCACCTGCTCGCCCAACTACCTGCTGCGCCCCCATGCATATTTAAAGCAATATCTGCAGCGCTGATTCTCCATGTTCCTACATGTAAAAGCTATGCATGCAATTATTATCTCGCCACCAAATACAAATCTACCACCTCAATTTTTGATTCCCTCTAATGATTCCCTCCATTTTATTTTACATTTCGTATATAGCTGCAAATCATCTCAATCATCCCCCTCCTTATTCATTTCCGCATAGAGTAAGTACTGTACGTGTCATTTGTTCATGTTGAACCAGTTCTTCCCAACACTGAGTAAGTATTGTATGTACTATTTGTTCATGTTGAACCAGCTCCGCCCTTCTGATATAAATAATGGGGTACTGTACTTTTGCTTCTTACATAAATGATTAAAATCAGAATGGGGTATTGTACTTACTAAAATGATTTGGTAGGTAATGTACTGTAAATTTGACAAATTTAAATCAAGAGTAAGAGAGTGCGTACTGTACTTGGTGGAAATTAATAAAGAGGGGGAGTGAGTACTGTACTTAGCGGAAATGATTTGGTAGGTACTGTAGCCCATTCTGATTTGAGAATAATAATTAGGTATTGTACTTATTGTTGAATTGTATAAGTGATTAATGTTTTGTTGGGTACTATACTTTTGCTTCTTACAGAAATGAAAATCATAATGGGGTATTGTACTTACTGAAATGATTTGGTAGGCATTGTACTGTTAATTTGACAAATTTAAATCAAAAGTAAGGGAGTGAGTATTGTACTTGGCGGAAATGAATAGGGAGGGGGAGTGAGTATTGTACTTGACAGAAATGATTTGGTAGGTGTTGTATTATAATTTTGACAAGCTTAAATCAAAAGTAAGGGAGTGAGTACTATACTTGACGGAAATGAACATGGAGGTGGATGTTTGAGGAGATTTGCTGCTATATACGAGATTCAAAATTTTGAATTTGAATGTTTTTACAACATGTGATGGAATTAAATATATGTGGGTGGGTGGATATATTCTATGCACTTTGCATGTGTTTTGAATGAATTTTACATGACTTTTACATGAGTAGTAATACAAAAACGGCTGCAGGCTGCCGGTTACATGTTCTCGAGATCCAAGTGGGCTGGCGGGTAGGGCTGCCGGGTGTGGATAGCGTTACTCTTAAAATACGACTCATAATAAATATCCACTCCAAGTTCAATAAATTTGTTCCTTCCTACATGTCATTCGGTTTTTGCCAAATATATTTATTTCGTGTGGCTGTAAACTTCCGCATATTCTTAATTCTTGGTGGATCATTCACTCCTGATACTATTGAATGATATGAACGGACATCGAGAAGTATTCTCTTGTCTTTAATAGGCATTATTGCACTTTCGCTGCTGCAATCATTTGTCATAAATAATATGATATGATATTGAATATACTTCGTGTTTGTTGCCTTAAATTTAACGTGTTAGGAATCGTGATGGGCAAGTGATGATGCTCTGTAACATAGAAGGCGCAAGATTTAATGTGGAAAACTCTATTCAAAATAAGGAAAAGAAAATTATTTGACAATACATGCCAACAAGTACTATGTAACAAACATTACAACTCATGCCGATCAAATTTAATCAGTCATAAATCTGAGAACCTCCTCATGCTCATGAGAAAAATAAAGAAAACAAAATTACACACAATGTGTACTATCATTCTTTCTAACTTTTTCTCCTCGGGACATCACTACCGCTGCTGAGGATTGCTCGTTGCAGTTGCGGCCACGGACCTGGCCGCCTCCACTTGTATCGACGTCGCCTACCTTGTTTCTATTTACGGTACTTGTTCTGGTTGGCACCTTCAACTAGAACTTTGATGTGTCGTTAGAACTCTCTCCATCTGAGAGAGTTGATATGCATCCACCACTGATCGGATGAACCATTGTCATTCACATCAGCAATGGTGTACCACCAACTGATATGTGTCTTATGTTGCCCAGATCTACCGTCGTACTTGATGCATCACCTATGCGTCATCGACTGATGCACATCCTCCGCTAATCAGACACCATTTTTGCTGTCGTAGCCACCGATTGATGAGCATCTTCCTCTACGTGGATCCGTTGTCGTAGTTGATGTTGATGTCCACCAACAGAGTACCACCAAATGATGTGAATCATCCACTGCTCGGACATGCCTCTCTTGTATGCATCACTATTGTGTTGGCGACTGCCAACCGCTACCTCACCTCAAGACAAATTTGTTGGCCCTCTCTTATCTATAAGAGAGTTGTTCTACATGTGCACCCAACATGCCACCAGTTGTTAACCGCTACTTCACCTCAAGGCAAAGTCGTTGAGCCTCTCTCACCAAGAGAGAGGACTACTAGTTTTTATTGATTTTTAGCTCTTCTACCACAAAAGGCGTCAATAATCAACAACTTGTGGGATCACACACCAACAGGTGGGATGATCCAATGGCTTCCCCCAGGGCCTCTCCATACCATAAAAATGCAACTAAGAATCATAGTTCAATTCTCATTCAGTGATAATTTTAAAGATAGAAATATCAAGATGGATTTTAGCGGCATTTGTTTCGTGATGATGTGTTACATTGTATGGGCTTAGAGAAACAATAGGGTCCATGGTAGAGTATCTAGCAATGATATTTTTCAAAAGATATCTAGAGATATTGGGAATGTAATTGAATGCAAGAAAGACTTAGAGATTGGAATGAATACCCAAACAACTATACACTACAGTTATTGTATGTAGGACCTGGGTATACTTTTTGTAAGGAGATCTTTTGACATGTTATACAATATAGTGTCCTTCATGTACAAATTTGGAAATATATTTACCTATTTCTAAAAATAACATTCCCTAATTAGTCTCGTAATGTCTAAAACAAATATAAAAACTATAAATAAGAGGAAACTCTTGGATATGTCTAAATACAAAAATTAATGATATGATGTATATTTAGTTGTGCCTAAATAAATTAAAATAGAATTGAATGACTTCATGGGAAATTTGTGTAACATAATAAAAATCATTATAGATAAATGTAGAGGAATATATATAGTGGTAAAGTAATATTATGACAAGCCCTACCCTAAAATAAAAATTGTATATATTGATTAGAGTGAAATATAGTACAATAACTTCAACAAACCAATACACAAAACTTCGAATAAACAGAGTGTATAGTATAAAATAGACATAAAAGAAAATATTAATGATACAAAAATGGTAAAGGAAAACTACTTCTTGAAATATTTTAGAGAGATATTATTTATGATGTTCGTGGTGTTAATAATATCGATAAATACTGAATACTAAATCACCTGATAGTTAATCACAAAAGTTGAAACTAAAGATAAAATTCAAATTAGAATCTTCATGCTTTAGTTGTCTGAGGTGTCAAATTTCATTAAAGTCAAACTCTTATAGATATCACATTTATATTAGGAAAAATAATAATTAGAAAAGGATCAAAGATAAATCACATTTACTACAATTAGCAAATCAGATCCTAAGTTAAGGAATGTCACACTTATTTCCCACATCTTTCCCGTCTTGTATTTTCCGTGATTTTGTGTACCCTTAATCTTTAATTTGTCGTTTCTTGTATCATTGTCTTCCTCACCTTCTTTCCTTTTCCAGCATGCATTTGTTACTTGTTATACTCTCAATGGTTGTTACACCTTTTTGGAAGATTTCTTTGCATATAGCTTTCTCTCTTCCACATAAATCTCGAAATCCAACTTTATATAGGGTTTGTACCCTATATCCACCAAAGGAACCTACCCTCCCTATCCAGTCATGTTTCTAAACATCATGAGATCTCCAACAACTGAGGTCCTCTCTCCTTCACTCCTTATGACTAGGAACAAATAATGGAAACATATAGTATGTTGGGTCAATAAAAAGTTTTGGGAACTGGTGCTAGTCAAGAAAACCTTCTAAGAGGACACATAAGGTAAAGTGTAACATGGAGATGATGCGGATCGTGGGTAGAGTGGGTGCGATCCCCTTAGACAGCCCACTATTATAGAAAATAGTGTTCACATATGAGGATTATGGTAAGAACTCCTTCAAAATGGAGTGCTTTCTCCTAAAGAAACCCACAATATTTTTTTGTTAAAATGACAAAAACATCTAGGAATGGATTGAGAGTGGAGTTTATAGATGTCATCCTTGAGATCCTTATTTACAACAACAACAAAAGATTGATGAACTATCATGTATGAGAAATCATCAACAACTGAGACCGGGAAGATACTTGAGGTATCTTTAATCTTAAAGGAGAGTGATGTATCACCTACAACAAAGTTTGAGAGCCAATCAAATGAAAGAATAGATATAAAAAATAACTCAAACATTTTATGACATCCTAGGATTTGAGACCTCAGATAAAATGATCTTAAAGGAATGATTAGACTATATCACCAAGGTGCACCTCCTTTTTAGGGAGCCCATTACTAAGAACACTAAAGTTAAGTGTGATCATATTGGAATCGTACTAGGATCAGTGACCAGTCAGGAAGTTGATCCTGACTTGTGTGTGAGTGAGGAAAAATCATGCACTGAAGGCTAGTGGTGAACTGTGAAGCCAATATTCATTTCTAAAACTCTACTAGATCCTTGGGTGATGGGCCTTGAGGGTTACAAATGGTACTAGAGACATATCACATCCACTAGGTGAGGTCCACATGGGCATGTGGCATGCCACTCTCGAGTCGTGTGGTCCAAGTATGTTGGAAAGGGTTGTACATTGTGATGTAGCCAACCTTGCATCGGTATTCCCTGATTTGGAGTTAGGTGTCTTGGCCATTCTGGGATTGAACTAGATGAGCCCATATAATTGAGCCTTGATGAGGAAATTAAGAGTTTAAGTGGGGGAGATTGTAACATTCCATGATTTGAGGCCTCAGACAAAATGATCTTATTAGACTACCCATATCACCAAGATGCACCTCCTTTTTAGGGAGCCCATCCCTAAGAACTCCACAATTAAGCATGCTCAATTTGGAGTAATAATAGGATGGGTGACTAGTCAGGAAGTTGATCCCAACTTGTACGTGAGTGAGGACAAAGCATACAGTTAATGCTAATGGTGTTATGTGGGTCCAATCGTCATTCCTGTAACTCTACTAGAGCCTTGGTCAGGGGCCAGAATATTACATATTCAAAAGTTGAGCATCACTAAAAATTCATGTTATTTCTTTTAATCCATACTTTTTAAATAATGCATAATGCCAGGATGTGACACAAGCTTTTCTAGAAGGGTTTTATGCAACCTAGTTTGATATAGACTATATTTGTGAAAGTATCTTGAGTTCAGCAAATTCACAACATATATTATCATATTAAGGCTTTATAGGGGTAATGAAGAAATATGGTCAACATCATCCACAGAAAATGAAAAGGGAAATAAATGAAGGGGCCTAAGAGGTCCCACTTATGTCATTTGGACCATGTGAAGAGTTTATTATGGAAAAAGAGTCTCATGAGAATATGAATATTCGAACAAGATATGATCTTCCTAATTCTATTATAGTGATATGAAAAATGAATGTTGAGTTTCTATGATTTAGACAGAGTAAAAAAGTCACCACAAATTCATGTGACCTTGTGATGATTACATGTGAGTGAAGGTGTTAAATTAGAAAGGAAATATTTTCATGAAGCCCTAGTTTACATAGTTAATTTTTAGCTAATTTTTTCTGTTTGAGACAAGGACTTTGTAAGTTCTATCAATCTATTTGTAAGACCCCTGACCTGTGTTTTGGGTTTACCCTATTTCCTTTGGCTTGATTACGTGGTTATAACATTTCTATATTCCTTTGAGATGATCTTAGAGATTTTGGAGAGCTTAAGTCTCCAGTTTGAGCTTGTTTGGTTGATGTTTGTGCTTTCTATGCTGGTTTTGGGACAAATTATAGTTTACCCATTTGTAACGGTTATCTTCCAATTTTTCACCTATAGAGTGTTCCTTCTCTCTCTTAGCTTCATGAGAGTGAGTGTGATGTTTAGGGAGCACCTTGGTTGAGCCTTGGTTGAGTGGTGGTACACTTAGGGGTGATTAGGGTTTGTAGGGTTTTGATGTGTCTCGGCCATGAGTACCTTGGTGGTTACACTGAACTACGTCGCGACCTACTGGGTGTTTTGGTGTGTCTTGACTAGACACTTCCGTTGGTTACTCTTGTCTAGACGTGATGTTCTTGGGTGTGTTCTGTGTCAAGATAGTGGTCACCTTGCGGTGTGTCTCGATCTAGGGTTGGTGATCCTTTTTGTCTCAACTGAGACAAGTTGCTTTGTGTTTCTTCAACTTACCTTGGTTTCTATCAACCACAACCTATGTGTTGGGTGACCCAACATAGTTTTTATCACCATCTCATTCATGTGTGTTTTAAGTGGTTGCATGCTAGTTTCTTGGGTAGACAAGTTCCCTTTGGAGCCCTATCTTGTGGACACCTCATCTTTCACCCTACTTCTGTCCTCTATTTCTATATAAACCCTCTTATCTTCATGAAAGTGATCTTTTTCGGCCATTCTTCTTCTTCCTTCCCTTGTTCTTGTCCTTGGAGCTTGGTGGAGCAAAGAAGGTGTTGTTCTTGGTGGTTTGGAGGTCGATCATCCTTGCATTTGATGCCTTGAAGCTAGATCTTCTTCCTTGTAATGGTTCCTTTGCTTGGTAAGTAGTTTTATCATCTTGATCACGTTTTCCCTTGGAACCTCCATCTTCTTCTTCCCCTTATCTTAACTGAAGACCAGGGTTCTACCCTAGTGGTCATCTTGAGAGAAACTCCTCATCACAAAGACCTGAGAATATGGACTATCCATGGTGGTAACTAGTGGGAGTATGTTTTCTTCCCTTTTCTCCCTTACTCCTTTGGTTTGGCCTAGGGTTTACTTGCCCTTTTATTGAGATACATTTTTCACCAAAGTGTTCTTCCTTTTTGAAGTGACCCTATAGACGAAGTGGTGATCTTGTTAGAGCTTCCTTCCTCGTCTTTGGATCTTGAGCTTGGAGCTTAATCTCCCTTAAAATAAAGAGGGTTATATAACTCTCTACCTACTTCTATCATTAACACCTTACTTTTATGCTTGCATGTTCTTGTTTCTATATCTAGAGATGATGTTAAGATGGTAGATAATGATCTTGTAATCTAGGGTTTATGACTTTGTAGGTTTCTCTTGAAGATAACTCTCTTTCTAAACCCTTATTGCTATGAGCATGTTATCTATGTGATCTTGAAAGGGTGATCTCACATGCATCTTGAGCTTTAGTTTTGTCACCATGATTTATGTTTAGCCATCATGTTTTCCTTGGAGTTATGGATGTTTTATCACATGTGTTATGGTTCATTTCTCTCTCTCCTAAGTGGTTTTTTCTTGAGGACCTTCATGGAGTTTGTTTTAGGGTTGATGTTTTTGGATTCATGGATTTTGATCTTGGTGGCACCTTGTTTTGTTGTTTTCTTTTCTATTCTTTTTTTTAGTCAAGACATCCTTTGCTTTGGGACAACACACACATTGTGATCTGGTCTATACCCCTTGTGTTATCTTGGGTCGATACATGCCACCTTGTTTGGGTGTTGGTCGAGATAGTGGGTATCGCGATCACAACATTGATTTGTGCTCCGTTCGTGATGCCTACCTTGTAGGTGGTTCGAGATGGGTTGTGTGTGGTGTTGCGGTCGTGACCAGGGTGGTGTGTCTTGGTTAAGACACACCTCTGTTGTGTGTGGTTGTGTGACGCATGTATGAGTGATGGTTGGTCGTAGCACATGCACAACAATGCGATGTTACACATATACATGTGTATAGCTAGTGCCTTTCACCTAATACTCCCATCATATTACTTAATGATGTGCTAATGACAACATGTTCCAAGAAAGTGGGAGAGGATGTACCTAGGGTTTGGTGATTTCTTATAAACCCTAATCGACTACACATGTAACGCTAACCCTAATGTTGGGAGCTATTATGTGTTTGCTTGTCTCATTTGGATTAGATACTATATTATGATACTTTCTCTCTCCTATTTATAACTCTCTAACCTTGTAGTTGATAAGTATGACATGGCTTGTATATGTTGTGGTAATGATCATATGATACAGAGTGATAATTATGCACATTGTTGAGACATAATGTGGTGATGTACATGTAGGGTTAATGTGATTGAATCCTTTGACCTAGTGATGGCATGATGTCTAATTTGAGGTGATAACCTCTACTAATATGATTCAGGGACTGATGTTCCCCAATGACATGACATCAATGGTGGCCTTGTGAATGGAAATGATATTGGAAGCATGTGATGATAGTTTGACAAGTTCACACCGTATACATTTTATAATTTTTGAAGTTGTACTATACCCTTATTCTAGAGTTTGTTTCAGCTTTATATGTTGTAACTTGATTGATGATAAAATTCACCCAATTGGCTAACTAATCAAGTGGAACCCTAATCATGCAGGTTCCATGTTCGATAGATCCTTTCCAGTGTCTGCTTAGATTGGTGGATTGCTGAAACGAGTATAACTTAGAGCGCATATTTATGAATATGCGGGGGTGCAATTCGAGTATCTCCTTGCATCCACAATTATAGGTTGTGCGAGACAAGCATGCGTGGGCTAATCTCCTTGAACATGGATGGCCATGAGTGAGCCAATCCTTCTTTTCTGAATGGCCATGTGTGTTCTGATATCTTTGGACATGGATGGCCATGAGTGAACCAATCCTTCTTTTTAGAACAACCATGGTGAGCATGTTCTTCTCGTGTCATTACCTATACCAATGTGGGATAGTTGTAATTATATGTGTAACAACCCTAATCTAGGTTATGAGGTAAACCTATTTGTTTTGGCCAATAAAGTTGCTTAGAATTTTAATGAAATCCTATAATGTGATTTGTTATCATGTGACACACTTATGTTTCAAGTTTGGTCCCGATTGAATGTTGTTTGAGCAATTTTCCTTTATTTTGGACCAAAGTGCAATTTACCCAAAATGTGGGGTTGTTATGCAAATTACCACCTCTAGAGTGTTCCTACTTCCTCTATGTATTATTTAGAGGAGATAGAATGAATGAGACACCATGTTTGAATCACTTATGAGTGATGGTAATGTTGGTGATGAAATGACCAAGAAAGAGGGTTGAATTTGAAGGCTTAACTTGAGTTGTATCAACTTGAAAAACTTATATATGAGTGCCTATCGGCCATGGAGCCCAAGGAGGTGTCCCATATCGTTTTGTGAACTCTTGGCAAGGTTCATATCGTGCAAATCACCTCAAGGAGGTGAGGTGTGACGGCCAACAAGTTTCCTTAGGAAAAGTGTATCGGCTTGACTTAAAATGATGATTTAATTGATATATCTTATCCAAATGGGTAAGTGATGGACGAATTTGCATCTCTAGATGATCCTCAACCTTTTTGCACGTCAAGATAAATGTTGATGCATGCTTTTACACGTGTCACCCATGCATGACACGTGGCACCTACTAGCTCAAAAAATGACACCTCATTGTTTGCTCTCCTTTATGATCAGCAAGTATATATACCCCTAGTTTCACCCCTTGGGGCACTTTTACGACCCTTACCACCCTCCTACCTTGTGGTATCGTGCACATAGCTCCCATATCGTGAAGGGAGGCTATGGTATCGTGCATGGGTCATGGGATATTGCCCATGGCATGATCATATCGCCCAAGTAGGTGATCTTGGTCATATTGGGTGATATCGGCCATAGAGTGAAGTGTTTTGATCCCAAATGAGTACCATATCGTCCAAGTGAGTGCCATATCGTGCAAGAGGGGTGGCATATCGTGCAAGAGCATAAGGGTATCGTGCATAGGCCTTGGGTATCGGCCATAGCAAGCATATCGGCCATACTATGTTGATATTGCCCATAGCAAGTTGATATCGGCCAATTGAAGCAGTTTGGGCCACAAGTGAGAGGGTATCGGCCACAAGCAAAGTTGTGTCGGCCAAGAGGAAGTCCATATCGCCCAAGAGTGGTAGGGTGTCGTCCAAGGAGCTAAGGAACTCAAAACTTGACCCTAAGGTGAGGAAACGATCATCTTCAACCTTGGATTGAAGCATGAATTTAGGGTTTTGATCTTCCTTTCTTTTCTTCTTCACCAATTGCTTATCCATGGTGATTCCTTGTTTATGAAGGGGTTATGAACGATCCTTGGACCAAAATAAGTCATATTCAACCTTAGGAACATGGAGCTTTGGAGCTTGGAACCTTGAAGTGGTTCTTAAGGCGGGTTTTATAACTTGAACCCAACCATGTTGTTATTCTTCACTTAAATTGCTATAATCAGTGAAATACTTTTAATTCTGAAATTTCCTGAAATAGTTGATGATATTATGAGTTCTAGTAGTTGCTTAGAGCAGTTTCCATGAACTATAACAGTAGAACTAAGGTCTAGAGCTTGAAGATGATGGTATCATCTTATAAAAGTGATATCGGGTGCAAGCACATAAGCAAGCACCCTTAACCCGATATGATGATGCACCCACTTCAATTGAATGATATGGATATGAATGAATACTTTGTTGCACGATATATGGGTGTAGTATACGCCCCTTGCATGATAGGGAGTCAAGTATAAACTCCATGCATGATACAAGGTTGATTGTATACTTGTATGTTGAGGTGAAACCCTAATTTGGGTAACCCGATATAAGTGAGGTATAACAAGTGATATTGCACGACATGGTTGCACGGCATGGTTGCACGACATGGTTGCATGGCATGGTTGCACGACATGGTTGCACGGCATGGTTGCACGACATGGTTGCACGGCATGGTTGCACGACATGGTTGCACGATAGGGTTGCACGATACACAACCCTAGACAACATGCTAGCCCGACATGGTGATGGCTTAATACCTATTGCACTATGATAAGTGTAGGATAACATACCTTGATAAAGGGTTAAGCCAAGATAATGAAGTATGACATAATCATATTCTGGTAAGTATGAGAGAGAGACTCACCTTGTGTTGATAAACATTTAACGATAAACGATGAGAATAAGTTGTTGCCCAGAGAGAGGTGACAAGATGTGTAATGGACTTGTGAGCCATGTGTTTGAATAAGTTGTTGCCTAGTGAAAGGTGACAAGATGTGAAATGGCCTTGTGATCCATGTAATGAATTAAGTAATTGTGATATCAAAGTTCTCAGTATGAGATATGGTGATGCTTAATAGTTCAATTGCATGATTATAGTGTATGAATTGTGTCATGCCAATTGTTATGATATGGCAGGTTGTGTGAGCCTTGTGAGAAATGTAAAATAAGTTATGATTTCTATTTTAAATGTATCTATAATGTTAATGTTAGACTTAGGTTCCCTGAACACCGTAGAACCCCATTGCGCGGTATGTACCTTTGGGGTGAAACGATCGATCTAGCCTTGTGCCTAGATGGTCGGGCTCGTGTTCAACAATAATCCGTGCGTGTGTCACGGTGGCACGAGGGCAGACAGACAGTGTTCAACAACAACGCGTGCGATGTCACGGTGGCACTGGAGTAAATAGGGGTTATTCAACAACAACGCGTGCGATGTCATGGTGGTAACCCAGTGAGACTCTCCGCCTGTGTACTCAGGTTAGAGGAGGAGTCCAGAGCACTCAGAGTTAGTGCAGACAGGCCCTTGTGCGCCTGGGGCCCTTGTGCGCCCAAGAGTCTTGTACAGACCAGGACGGACAGTCAGACATAGCATTTCCCGGGTGTGTCGCTAAGTCTTGTACGGTGTGGTCGTAGTGCACTGCGAATCTCATATGTAGAGTACACTGCATATGATCAGGGCATAAGTGTGATTGTTAAAATATATTCAGCCGTGTAGTATATCTGCTTAAGGATCGAATACGAGGAACATTGATTGATGTGAAATTCAGTTATACATCTTAGTGGATAGATGTTATTTATGTTTCTTTAAATTCCTTGCAAAGTAGATAGATGATTGATAACTCTACCATCGGTGGATGCAATGTTCTCCTTAAGAAAGAAGATTACTTTATTTTATTCATACAATGATTTATCCTACATGTAAATATAGAAAGAACCACTGCTCAGTTTATTACTTCTTGATCTGAGTTAATAATATGGTCGGCGAGGAGTTATATCTCCCGCTGGGACAATTACAATTGTCTCACCCCCGTGGGATCCAAATTTTTAGGTGGACGTGCACGAGGAGGTGAAGATCTTTTCACAGAGGTACATCATCAGTAGCAGGGATAGCAGTGACAGCTCAGGTTGAGTGTACTGCCTGTCGTGTCTTGTAGATAGTAGTCCTATGTGTCGTCTCTGTACTCTCAGGTCTTTGGAATTGGTTCGTACTGGTTTTATGAAAAATCTGAGATTTTGGCTTGAATGCCTCGAGGTTTTATGTTGCTCCAGTATGTGTTTTTGATAGATCAATTGTTATATGTTGTTCTCGAAGATGAAAAGAAACAATGTTGTATAGTGTCAATCATGATATGTATAAGTTTTGATTCTTTCAATAAAAGTTTTCCATACAAGGATTCCTTGCAAAAAGGGTTTTAAATTTTAGTGATTTATATTAATTCACTGTTTATGTTTCATTCCGCTTAATTAATGACGATTTGATTGTCGGTCACGACAGTTTTGGTATCAGAGCTTAAGGTTCGCTGAGTCTACAGAGACATAGGACTAAGGTGTTGAGTCTGTGTTAGCGTCCTCCAGTATACCCTATAATGACTTCTGCTTGGGCAGAAGAAAGGGTGAAGTTTATAAATGACTGGAGAACACGAGGAACATATTGCTGAGAGCAACATTGTGGCATCAGGAGAGGGTGCAAGGGATCAGGTAAGGAAAGGATGAGTGCTTGAGAAGTCCCATCATGACCCGATTAGGATAGAGAATCCTATGGTTATGCTCTTGTTGGAAAGGTTAAGACAACACTTATGCATATAGTAGACTGGATATTAGCATTATAACCTAGTTTATTAGTCCTTGATACGGAAACTTTGGGCTTTGAAAGGGTTCCTGAATGACAGAGTCATGTTGAAATAGTGGAAAATGTGGGAAAGATTAACATATGGTAAGAAAGTAGACTCTGCCATAAGTTTAGACATATAGTATATTTATGATGGAAGTGCCCAAGGAGGAGCAATAAGATGAGAATTTAAGGAAAGGTTTCTACAATTCTAGAGATATGTGCCTAGTTGTCCTAAAAGGACAAAGTTTTTGGTGCCACCAGTGCAATAAGTGCCTAGTGTACTAAGTGAGTAGCCACTAAGTAAAAAGCAATAAGTAATCATGTGAAACAGCTCGACTCTATGTGTTGAGTCAACCTGAAGCGGAAGATGAGGGGTAACGGTTAGATAGAGATTTTCCATTTTGATATACCTTATCTTGATGCTATTTGATAATCATAAAAAGGATTGCTGTTATGGATTTTCCCTATTGTTTGCCCTATGGGGATATAGGGAAGAAATGATGAGAACTAGAATCTATATTTTGTTCAGTATTCTTTTAAATGCTTTATAACTACTCTTATCCGTGTGAAAGAGGATGAAGTGTAGAGGTAATGCCTGGAGAAAATCCAGGGATGCTAAATCCTATGCTTGTGATGATATGAAGAGTAAGGAATAAGAAATTACATAAAGTGCATACTATCTAATCTCAATACTTGTATACCCTGGCCAGGTATATAATTATTGGAGATAAGGTGAGTATGGAACTCTTAGATTGTTATCTTTTTGATTACTCTGATCAAGTAGTCATTTTGAGACAATCTAGTGAGTATAATGAAACTAAAAATATGATATGGATAATTGTATCACATCCTAAATACAAGAAAGAGGAATCTAAAATGATCTCAGATCAGTATGCGTATATGAGGAAGTAAAGAGTATAATCCTTAAAAGATGAGAATGAGAACTTGGGAAACGATCTCTGTCTGATAAAACCTGTGAGAATAATAAAGATCTTTTTCCATAATGTGGAAATGGGGAAATGTGATGAAATCACAAATGTTCATGAACATGTTAAATAAATAATGAAGAAAGGAGTAATGACATATAATCATCCTTATAATTCGTAAGCTGATGGCAAGGAACTTAGGATGAGACAAGAGTAAATGACTCATGAATAGTTGAAAGTTCATGCTACATATAGAGGAGATGATAATATTTTTCTCTTAATAAACAACCTTGGGTAGTAATGGGATGATGAAAGAAGTATGTTTCTTTGTGTCCTTTTGTTTCAAGCACATGGCAATCAAGTGATTCTTATGACGCTTGATGTGCATGAGATAAAAAAATGCTCAATTAATGAATACTTAGAAAAAGTGTCAGTTCATCTTGGACTTTGGTTCCAAGATAAAGATATGCGTAACAAGTAATGTTTCAAGATGAAAGAAAGATGAGGGTGTGATGTGTTTTTGACACATGTGACGGTTACCAAGGCAAGGAATTTTGGTATCCAAGAAGTGTCAGATATTGTGAGAAAGTAAAAGCATAACTCCTAATCAGATGATTTATGTTGAAATGGCTAAACTGTGAAATCAGTTTAGTATGGACATATTTTGTTAGGGGTTTATTCCTTGCATAAACAAAACATCAATAAATATGTATTAATTGAAGGAACAATTGTAAACTCATTATGGAATATGCTTACCAAACTAAAAATAATTTCTTAGAATACCCCTATCTAGATCTGTAAAAGAGAATGTACAATTAATGAGATAGTTGGTACAAGTAGTAAGGAAGTTTAGTGTAGTGTCAACAGACTGGTTGACACAAGTTGATATATAATAAGACTTGTAGTCACAAACGGGTAACAAAAATGTAACTCTGGTCTTTCCTTGAAAATGAATGGCTAAACTGAATGAGATATATGGAAAACTTCCCAAAATCAAGAATCTTGTCACATAAAGTTATAAGTTAAGAAAGGTGACTAATCGGTGAGAATGTATGAAAGAACTTTGTGTTGATCAAAGTTATATGGTTTCTCCATGACATTAAGATGTTATATGGAGATTTGAAGATATGATGAATGAGTAATATCTGTTCCCCTTTTTACCTGGGATTTCGGGGACGAAATATTTGTTAGGGGTTTATAATTTGTAACAACCCTAATCTAGGTTATGAGGTAACCCTATTTGTTTTGGCCAATAAAGTTTCTTAGAACTTTAATGAAATCCTATAATGTGATTTTTTATCATGTGACACACTTATGTTTCAAGTTTGGTCCCGATTGAATGTTGTTTGAGCAATTTTCCTTTATTTTGGACCAAAGTGCAATTTACCCAAAATGTGGGGTTGTTATGCAAATTACCACCTCTAGAGTGTTCCTACTTCCTCTATGTATTATTTAGAGGAGATAGAATGAATGAGACACCATGTTTGAATCACTTATGAGTGATGGTAATGTTGGTGATGAAATGACCAAGAAAGAGGGTTGAATTTGAAGGCTTAACTTGAGTTGTATCAACTTGAAAAACTTATATATGAGTGCCTATCGGCCATGGAGCCCAAGGAGGTGTCCCATATCGTTTTGTGAACTCTTGGCAAGGTTCATATCGTGCAAAGCACCTCAAGGAGGTGAGGTGTGACGGCCAACAAGTTTCCTTAGGAAAAGTGTATCGGCTTGACTTAAAATGATGATTTAATTGATATATCTTATCCAAATGGGTAAGTGATGGGCGAATTTGCATCTCTAGATGATCCTCAACCTTTTTGCACGTCAAGATAAATTTTGATGCATGCTTGGACACGTGTCACCCATGCATGACACGTGGCACCTACTAGCTCAAAAAGTGACACCTCATTGTTTGCTCTCCTTTATGATCAGCAAGTATATATACCCCTAGTTTCACCCCTTGGGGCAATTTTACGACCCTTACCACCCTCATACCTTGTGGTATCGTGCACATAGCTCCCATATCGTGAAGGGAGGCTATGGTATCGTGCATGGGTCATGGGATATTTCCCATGGCATGATCATATCGCCCAAGTAGGTGATCTTGGTCATATTGGGTGATATCGGCCATAGAGTGAAGTGTTTTGATCCCAAGTGAGTACCATATCGTCCAAGTGAGTGCCATATCGTGCAAGAGGGGTGGCATATCGTGCAAGAGCATAAGGGTATCGTGCATAGGCCTTGGGTATCGGCCATAGCAAGCATATCGGCCATACTATGTTGATATTGCCCATAGCAAGTTGATATCGGCCAATTGAAGCAGTTTGGGCCACAAGTGAGAGGGTATCGGCCACAAGCAAAGTTGTGTCGGCCAAGAGGAAGTCCATATCGCCCAAGAGTGGTAGGGTGTCGGCCAAGGAGCTAAGGAACTCAAAACTTGACCCTAAGGTGAGGAAACGATCATCTTCAACCTTGGATTGAAGCATGAATTTAGGGTTTTGATCTTCCTTTCTTTTCTTCTTCACCAATTGCTTATCCATGGTGATTCCTTGTTTATGAAGGGGTTATGAACGAGACTTGGACCATCATAAGTCGTATTCAACCTTAGGAACATGGAGCTTTGGAGCTTGGAACCTTGAAGTGGTTCTTAAGGCGGGTTTTATAACTTGAACCCAACCATGTTGTTATTCTTCACTTAAATTGATATAATCAGTGAAATACTTTTAATTCTGAAATTTCCTAAAATAGTTGATGATATTATGAGTTCTAGTAGTTTCTTAGACCAGTTTCCATGAACTATAACAGTAGAACTAAGGTCTAGAGCTTGAAGATTATGGTATCATCTTATAAAAGTGATATCGGGTGCAAGCACATAAGCAAGCAACCTTAACCCGATATGATGATGCACCCACTTCACTTGAATGATATGGATATGAATGAATACTTTGTTGCACGATATATGGGTGTAGTATACGCCCCTTGCACGATAGGGAGTCAAGTATAAACTCCGTGCACGATACAAGGTTGATTGTATACTTGTATGTTGAGGTGAAACCCTAATTTGGGTAACCCGATATAAGTGAGGTATAACAAGTGATATTGCACGACATGGTTGCATGGCATGGTTGCACGACATGGTTGCATGGCATGGTTGCACGACATGGTTGCACGGCATGGTTGCACGACATGGTTGCACGGCATGGTTGCACGACATGGTTGCACGATACACAACCCTAGACAACATGCTAGCCCGACATGGTGATGGCTTAATACCTATTGCACTATGATAAGTGTAGGATAACATACCTTGATAAAGGGTTAAGCCAAGATAATGAAGTATGACATAATCATATTCTGGTAAGTATGAGAGAGAGACTCACCTTGTGTTGATAAACATTTAACGATAAACGATGAGAATAAGTTGTTACCCAGAGAGAGGTGACAAGATGTGTAATGGCCTTGTGAGCCATGTGTTTGAATAAGTTGTTGCCTAGTGAAAGGTGACAAGATGTGAAATGGCCTTGTGATCCATGTAATGAATTAAGTAATTGTGATATCAAAGTTCTCAGTATGAGATATGGTGATGCTTAATAGTTCAATTGCATGATTTTAGTGTATGAATTGTGTCATGCCAATTGTTATGATATGGCAGGCCGTGTGAGCCTTGTGAGAAATGTAAAATAAGTTATGATTTCTGTTTTAAATGTATCTATAATGTTAATGTTAGACTTAGGTGCCCTGAACACCGTAGAACCCAATTGCGCGGTCTGTACCTTTGGGGTGAAACGATCGATCTAGCCTTGTGCCTAGATGGTCGGGCTCGTGTTCAACAATAATCCGTGCGTGTGTCACGGTGGCACGAGGGCAGACAGACAGTGTTCAACAACAACACGTGCGATGTCACGGTGGCACTGGAGTAAATAGGGGTTATTCAACAACAACGCGTGCGATGTCACGGTGGTAACCAAGTGAGACTCTCCGCCTGTGTACTCAGGTTAGAGGAGGAGTCCAGAGCACTCAGAGTTAGTGCAGACAGGCCCTTGTGCGCCTGGGGCCCTTGTGCACCCGAGAGTCCTGTACAGACCAGGACGGACAGTCAGACTTAGCATTTCCCGGGTGTGTCGCTAAGTCTTGTACGGTGTGGTCGTAGTGCACTGCGAATCTCATATGTAGAGTACATTGCATATGATCAGGGCATAAGTGTGATTGTTAAAATATATTCAGCCGTGTAGTATATCTGCTTAAGGATCGAATACGAGGAACATTGATTGATGTGCAATTCAGTTATACATCTTAGTGGATAGATGTTATTTATGTTTCTTTAAATTCCTTGCAAAGTAGATAGATGATTGATAACTCTACCATCGGTGGATGCAATGTTCTCCTTAAGAAAGAAGATTACTTTATTTTATTCATACAATGATTTATCCTGCATGTAAATATAGAAAGTACCACTGCTCAGTTTATTACTTCTTGATCTGAGTTAATAATATGGTCGGCGAGGAGTTATATCTCCCGCTGGGACAATTACAATTGTCTCACCCCCGTGGGATCCAAATTTTTAGGTGGACGTGCACGAGGAGGTGAAGATCTTTTCACAGAGGTACATCATCAGCAGCAGGGATAGCAGTGACAGCTCAGGTTGAGTGTACTGCCTGTCGTGTCTTGTAGATAGTAGTCCTATGTGTCGTCTCTGTACTCTCAGGTCCTTGGAATTGGTTCGTACTGGTTTTATGAAAAATATGAGATTTTGGCTTGAATGCCTCAAGGTTTTATGTTGCTCCAGTATGTGTTTTTGATAGAGCAATTGTTATATGTTGTTCTCGAAGATGAAAAGAAACAATGTTGTATAGTGTCAATCATGATATGTATAAGTTTTGATTCTTTCAATAAAAGTTTTCCATACAAGGATTCCTTGCAAAAAAGGTTTTAAATTTTAGTGATTTATATTAATTCACTGTTTATGTTTCATTCCGCTTAATTAATGACGATTTTATTGTCGGTCGCGACAATATGTGTGGATGGCCATGCATGAGCCAATCCCTGAGCTTGATTATATGTCATTGTTGCAGTTGACTGATATGTCTTTGTGGTGTTTTCTCTTGTGGTGGCTAAGAGGTGTGGGGAGGTCATGAATTATGGCTCTTCCATTGACCTTGTATGGAACTGATTTTGAATTAGCAGTGGTCGGTTGGATTTGGGTGGTATGACTCAAATCCTTGGGGCAATAATAAAAGATGTAACATAGCCATGTAGAGTATCTTGCTTAGGGTCAAATACATATTGCATTGGTTGAGCCCTTTGCCTTATCTTTTTACTGATTTCTTGAATTATACGGCAGTAAGTGAAGTCAACTCTGAATTCATGTTCTTTATATTCCTTTTTAGAATATTAATTGATTTACTACTCAAGTGATAACTTCCTAGTTCTTCTTAATCTGCTCCTTTTGCTAGACACATATCATTTAGTTGAATCTTCTCAACCTGCTATATACTTTTATCTACTTGCTTATTTGTTTGTTCTTTTCATAGATATTAGCAGAGAGTTAAATCTCTCGCCGGGACATTTAGTCTCACCTTGTGTGTTTCCACATATTTTAGGTGGTCGTGCACAAAGAGGTAGAGTCATGGAGCTAAGGAAGAGCAGCAACAAGAGAAGTAGTTGATAAGGTTGGATGTGTTGTTAGTCTTTTGGTGTTAGAGTCCTGGACTCATCTCTGTACACTTAGGTCTTTGGGGGTGCTCGCATTGTATTTTGTGGTCATGTTACCAATAAGATGCTTTTGGCTTGCCAGCCATGTATATAAGATCTGGCATGTGTGTATATACATATATGTGGAATAGATATCTCTTGTAATAGGTTGATGATAGGAATGCTTGTATAACAGGATGTGGCTAGAAATCTAGTAAACAATATCTTCTATAATGTTTTGGCTGGTGATACATAAAACAAGTGGCCTTTGTGGACTCATGTGCATATGTCGTGACCCTAGTTGTTATATGAAATAAGTTTTATTTTCCTATGTTTTATGGTAACCTGGATGTTTAGTTTTAATTCCATAGTTTGGTTTTGATTAATCTCATTTGTGGCGTGTCGAGGCGTCACAGCTAAAGGTTGGTTTTGGAGCTTAGGTCCGCCGAGCCTACCAGGACCTAGGAATAGGATTTGTGTCTATTCTAGTATCCTCTAGTATGTCTTATAGTGACTTCTACTTATGTAGAAGAAGAAGACGAGCAAAAAAGATGTTTGGAGAACACGAAGAAGACGTTGTTGAGAGCAGTGTTGCTTCACCTAGAGGTGGTGTAAGGGTTTAGGTGATAGAAGATCGGGTACCTAATGCTCTCTAGTTTGACCCAGCCATGATGGAAAACCCTGCTTTTCGCTCTTTGTTTGGGCAGTTCATGGGAACGATGACGCACATGGTAGATAGAATGCCTACACCACAGCCAAGGGCATCTGTTCCCAGTACTGAATCTCTAGGGTCTGGGAAGACCTTTGAGAGGATGAGACATGTTGGGTCTGTGGAGTACATTGGTATGGAGGATCCAAAAAATGCAGATCTTTAGTTGCCAGAGTTGGTGAAGGCCTTCAAGATTCTTAGTATTCCTGAGGCAGACAAAGTGAAGCATGTTGTGTATCTTATGAAGGGGAGTGTTAGCCATTAGTGGGCCATTGAAGAGGAGAAGAGGCTAGGTGTTGCTATCATTTGGGAGGAGTTGAGAGGAGAGTGTGTTAGCAAGTACTTTCTGTGTACCTATCTGGATGAGAATATCTCTTAGTTTAAGAAGATCAGGCAAGGATCCATGATGATTAATGAGTATGAGGTGAGGTTCATGGAGCCTTTGAGGTTCTGTCCTCATATGGCTATCACAGATGAGGAGTTGATCCAACATTTTGAGAAGGGTTTGAACATTGAGTTGTCTACCCTGATGGATGATTTGGAGAATCATGAGAAGTTCACCATGTTTGTGGAGTCTATGAGGAGGATCGAACGGTCTATGGTTGAGAAGCATGAGAAGAGTGCCAAGAAGAGACTGACACAATATCAAGGCTAATCATCAGGAGGCTTTAAGAAGCCTAGGTTCTCAACACCACCAACACAGTAGAGGTCCAGTGCACAGATGTAGTGGTCACCAAGTAAAGGCAAAGGTCGTAGTCTTTTACTAGTAGGAGCCCACAGTACAGTTTTAGTATTAGTGACAGGGTCGTCAAGGTCGTGGTATGAGAGCAAGATGTGATCCATGTGTGGTCATGTTGGGCATACAAAGTTGTACTCCCCCATGAAGGATGATGAAGTGACCCAACAACCGAGGAAGAGCCATCGGGACTCATAGATACAACAATTTAGCAGTGGTGATGGTTGAGGATGTGGAAAAATATCACATGTTGGTTCTTCTGGATGGGCCAACATAGGACGGGGATGGCAACAGGCAAAGACTAGATTCTATGCTATGAGTTGCCCAAAAGGAGTGGTCAACCCGCAAATAGTGACATGTCAGATAGAGTTATTTCATTCTGATTTGTCTTCTTCTTGGTTTATATCTATTTTGGTTGACCCCAGTGCGACACTCTTCTATCACTCAAGAAGTGATTGATTCTTGTTCTTTTCTTGTTAGCCATAGGTGGGACAATCTTCATTTATAAATCCTATCAGTCTATTTCGTAGAGTTGCGGGAGGTGTGTCCTTCTTGTGTCCTCTCTTTCTCCATGCACAACATTCAAGTGGATCTCATATCACTTGATATGCATGGATTCAATGTGATCCTTGGAATGGACACCTTGGAAAAGTATCAGGTGGTCCTTGAATGTAGTTCCAAGGTGGCTATGTTTGCATGTGGTGATGCGGTATGGATCTTCCAAGGAGATAGTAAGATTCTTCTGACGTGTTTGGTGTCAAAAATGGTGGCTCAGAAAATGATGAGACAAGCTTGTGAGGCATTTCTGGCACATGTGATGGATACCAAGGTGAGGAGTCCTACTATTTAGGAGGTTCTAGTTGTCAGAGAGTTTGAGGATGTGTTTCCAGATGAGTTTCAAGGTGTCCCTCCAATTAGAGAGATTGACTTTGAAATTCATCTAGCCCCGGGCACGCATCTGATAGCTCAGGCACCGTACAAGATGGCTCCAGCTGAGATGGCAGAGTTGAAGAAATAGTTGTAAGATCTTCTTGAGAAAGGTTTCATTAGGATGATTACATAATCATGGGGTGATCCCATGTTGTTTGTGGAGAAGAAGGATGGATCCATGAGGATGTGTATAGACTACATATAGTTGAACAAGGTGATGATAAAGAACAAGTATCACTTGTCGAGGATAGATGACATGTTTGATCAGCTATGTGGTGCCATAATGTTCTTGAAGATAGATTTGAGATCAGGATATCACCAATTGTGGATCAAGGTAGATGACGTACCTAAGTTAGCTTTTAGGACTCAGTATGGTCATTATGAGTGCGTAGTTATGCCATTTAATCTAACCAATGCACCAAAAAAATTCACATATTTGATGAACAAAGTATTATGACAGTATCTTAATCAGTTTTTGGTGGTCTTCATAGATGATATCTTGATATACTCTAGAGGAAATAAGCAACATGAACCACATATTCATCAGGCGTTGACCATGTTGAGACAACACCGACTATATGCCAAGTTTAGCAAGTGCAAGTTTTGGTTGAAGGAGGTGTCTTTCCTAGGACATGTGATATCTTCTAAGAGTGTTCATGTGGACCCCAAGAAGGTTGAATCTATGATAGAGTGGGAACAACCGAAGATGCTGACAGAAGTGCACAGCTATCTGGGTTTGGTAGGCTACTACATGAGGTTCATTAAGAACATTAGCTCAATGGTGCTACCCCTAACCATGCTAACAAGGAAGGATGTGCCTTTTATCTAGGATGACAAGTGTCAACGTGCCTTCCAATCATTGAAGGAGAAGTTGATGAGTGCACCAGTGCTGGTTTTTCCTGAGCAAGGGAAGGGATACATAGTTTTCAGTGATGCGTCAAGGAATGTATTGGTCGATTCCTCCACATTTGAAGTATAATTTCTTGGTGATAGATAATGATCTCCTCATCATAATTTCATCTTCATTGAGCATGCACGAGGAGGAGAGATCATTTGTTGTGCTAAAGAACCATTTGGAAACATTTGGATGGTCTATTACAGACGTCAAGGGAATATCTCCTAGATTTTTCCAACACAAGATTAGAATTTAAAAAGGTACTAAACTGATAGTACAACCTTAGTGGCATCTAAATCCCATCATGACTAAGGTAGTAAAGAAAGAGTTAGTGAAGCTCCTATCAACATGTATAATTTATGCTACAAGACAAGAATGTGATCTCTTTTGCATCATGAGAGTTGAACAAGCACGAGGAGAACTACCCAACCCATGATCTAGAGTTAGCTGCAGTGGTTCATGCTTTAAAGACCTAGAAATACTACCTTTATGGTGAGAAGTTTCAGATCTTCACAAATCACAAGAACTTGAAGTATATCTCTTCACATAGGAGTTCAACATGAGACAACAAGGATGGATGGAACTAATCAAGGATTATTATTACACGATTGATTACCATACATGGAAGGTGAACGTGGTGGCAAATGCTTTGAGCAAGAAGTCTTCTTTGTCATAATCTACATATAAGGTGCAGTTGTGTTCCTTAGTGTGCCACAAGAGAGACATGTTGGTCTCCTTACGTTAGAACGTGAAGCTAGAGGTTTCTTTATTAGCTAAATTGTTGGTAGGGCTACGAGTAAAGCCCACATTGAGACAATAGATTAGAGAGGCACAATAGGTTGATACTATGATACAACATATACGATCAGAGTTTGAAAGTGAGAAGCATGATGTTTTTCATGAGGCAGAGGATGGAACAACATGTCACCACAACATAGTTGTGGTTCTTGATGTTAATAATTTTAGGAAGATGGTTTTGGAAGAGGCTCACTCTTTTATGTATGCTATGCACCCAAGTAGCACCAAGATGTACCATAACCTTAATGATTTGTATTGGTGGGCTGGCTTGAAGTGTGACATGGCTGAGTTTGTCACCAAGTGTGCTCTATTTCAACAAGTTAAAGTAGAGCATCAGAATTTTACAGGGATGTTGCAACCATTGCCTATACCGTAGTGGAAATGGGATCACATGGCAATGGACTTTGTGGTTAATCTCCCTAGGACATCCAAAGGTCATGATTCCATTTTTGTGATCATTGATAGGTTGACCAAGTTAGCACATTTCCTTCCTATGAAGATAATGTATACAACACAGAATCTCTCTCGGACATATGTTGATGAGATAGTGTTTTTGCATGGTGTTCTAGCTACTATTGTGTCAGATAGAGGTCCTCAATTTACAAGTCACTTTTGTGAGTGTCTGCATAGCTTTGGGTACGCAGTTGAGGTTTAGTAATGCCTTCCATCTAAAAACACATGGTTAGTCTAAGAGGACCATATAGACCTTAGAGGACCTGTTGAGCTCTTGTGTCTTGTAGTTTTTGGGCAGCGGGGACATCCACCTCAGTCTGATAGACTTTGCTTATAATAATAGTTATCAGAGGAGCATAGACATGGAACCTAATGAGGTGTTGTATGGGAGACATTGCAGATCTCCATTCTGTTGGTATGAGGCATGTGAATGTCAGCTTCTTGGTCTTGAATTGGTACAACAAATGAGAGAAAAGATCAAAGTGATTCAACAACAGTCAGAAGTCAGTATAGGACATGCAGAAGTCATATGCAAATAACTGGCATAGACCGTTGGGGTTCCAAGTGTGAGACATGGTGTATCTCAAGGTCTCTCCATGGAAGGGTGTTTTGAGGTTTGCAAAGAAGGGTAAGTGTAAGGAGTGTGGACCAGAGGGGGTTCACTCCCTACTAAAAATTTGAAGAATAGAACCTCCAATTCAAACACACCAAAAAGGTATCTTGGAGTGGGTGTAAAATTTTCAAATCTTATTAATGGTATTTAAAACAACAAAAATTTGACAGTGGAATAAAAATGTTGACTATAATTAATTCTTCATAAAAGATTACAAGAGTACATCATAATCTACCACATAGTGTTTACATGTAAGATACAACATATTGATTTGAGTAGAGGGAAATCTAAACCATAACAACTTTGTCTCCAAGCTTTAACTTCTTAATCTATGTCCAAAACTTTATTTCATGTCCTCCATGTCCTTCACCTAGGGTTGGAAGCATACCTTAGCAAGAAGATAAAAAGTAAATGAGGTCAACAAAGGCTGGTATGTGCATACTAAAAAGGAATTAAGCAATTCAAGGACGTCAAATACAAATGCTTCCCATGGAAGAGATAATTACTACCTAAGAGGGCATAAGAGAATAAGATCATAACAAAAGAGATACTTGCCATTGAAACAACATATAAAAGTGGTTCCACATAAGCACATATGAAATTAGGGCACATAACCCATAATCCATAAACATCATCCTACATGCATGTGAGATAAAAATAGCACTAGAACAACATAAATAACAAAGGCGACCAAGCCTCATAAACTTTCAACCTAATAGAGATTTCCACATTACCAAACTCCCAATATATATATAAATGTAGAACAAACCTCATAAATTTGAAACTCGGGTATGGCGCACATAATCTCCATCCCAAAAATAAATTAGGGCACATAACCCAAAGACCAATGCATTTACACTACTCTAGTGCTACTGATTCACATAGCATGTTTAATAGAGAGGCAAGTAAAAAGGTATAGTCAAATTAAACAAAAGTTTCCATCATACTAATGGACAACATAAACATCCACCTTACAAGTGAGAAAAAGACATCACATGTCATCGTATAGAGTTCCAACATGAACTAAGAAAAAGTAAGAGACTAAAAGAATATCAAATCATGATCATAAGATCGGTAACAAATAAGATACTTCACATGAACCATTTTTTTTCTTCAAAACAACAAGATATGGTGTAGGCTAATGTCCATAGGACTAAGATAAAGAAGAATATAGGTGATTGCTCAACATGGGAAAATGAGGTTTGCAAACATACC
The DNA here is from genome assembly GCA_963693085.1 of Alisma plantago-aquatica. Lineage (NCBI taxonomy): Eukaryota > Viridiplantae > Streptophyta > Magnoliopsida > Alismatales > Alismataceae > Alisma > Alisma plantago-aquatica. The sequence continues at coordinate 626,360,199 of OY856411.1, forward strand.
TCACTTCAGAGTCTATACAAGTCGAAGTCACTTTTAGATCCAAGTCTAGGCCTCCAAAGAACCTATTATGCATATATGTAGATTTTAAGTAAATTTCACATAAATTATTCAAACCCTAAAATTACCTTTTTCCTTGTATGTGAATTAGATTATTAAAACCATTCCATATTTTAGATTACCTTTTTCTAAGCTCAAAATATATTTATTATATTTTTGAACTTATATATATATATATATAGTAATGAATTTTACAAGTTATTAACTATTTAAGTAAATTCATTAAAGTCACTTTTTTATAACATTAGAATCAGGCGGAAAAACTAGTACCATTAAAATGCCCTTATTTTTTGATTTCAAAATATATTTTATTTTATTTTTTGGATAAAGGAATAAATAGTTATGGTTTTTCAAATTTTGACCAATAGGAAAATTCCACATCATCAACCCGATCAAAATAGATGAAGAGAGAGAAGGAGTGGTGTTTGAATGGTGACCTAGCCCATGAGGCATGGCCACCTCGCTCGGTCAGGGCCCACGTTGCCTGGGTGGCCACGCGCGGTCGCAAGGTGAACATGGGACGAAAGACCGAATTACCTTTGTCGTGAAACAACAATGAAATCATGTGACCAAAAGGGTAAAAATGTAACTCGACACAAGATCTTCTTCTGCCTCTCTTTCATGTCGTGGCAGCAGTAGGTGAAGAACAAAATTGGGCAAAACTACGATACTTGATCAAACTCAAAAGCAAGATTACCGAGAGGAAGTGAAGAACAGATCAGACTCACCTATACCATCAATTCAACTAGAGAAGCATGATGGAGAGAGGAGGAGGCTCCTCAAGCTCAGAGACAAACTTCACACATCAAAAGCCTGAATCATGATCTCAGTTGAAATTACATGGAGACAATTGTTGTACACAGGCTAGGGAAGACCTAGGTACAAGTATTTATAGGTGAGGTTGAGGGAAAATCCGAGATGGAATGGGACAAACCTTGCTTGGAGAGCAAGGTTTGGGGATTTCCCAAACTCTCCAAAAAATCCTAAAAACAGAGGATCAATAGGTGCAGAATTCTATTTGGAGTCCAATGGCAAATAAATCATTGAAAAAGACCAAGAATCAAGAGAGATATCCACAAATCAAAATCTCAAAAATGTGGCTTGTACTCCTACTCCGACCCGAGGTAGGAGATGATATATGAGCTATTGGATTGCAGATCCAATGGTCCAGGTTGAGGCGCGTGATCAATAAAGTGTGACATGCAAATCCTAATCAAAAAATGAATTGAACTATAGTGACATAATAAATGATTTGTCTTTTTCTCTCTCTTCTTTTGAGGGTGCAAACAAATCCCAAATTGGATGAAATTTTGCACAGAGGCTAATCAAGGCATGTAGACTTTGATTATGTAATTAGTTTTTCCTTTTGGGAACTTTTAATGTGTTAAACAAATCAAATAATATTTTCTCTTTCCTCATGCATTAATGATTAGAAGATTCTCCAAATTTTATGAAACTTCACCCACAAGTGGTATTTAATCTTTTGGATACGAATTTTCCATTAATTTTACATGTTAGAGAGGTTTGTACATTTATTTAATATTTTGAAGGTTCTACACACTTTCTCTCTCTTGATTTCATCTTTTAACAAACATCTTCCAAATTGGATGAAAATTCACCCAAAGGCTATATTTATTATGTTCCATAGCTATTTTTTTTATTTGAGATAAGGACTTTGTAAGTTCTATAAATCTATTTGTAAGACCCCTGACATGTGTTTTGTGTTTACCCTATTTTCTTTGGCTTGATTATGTTCTTATAACATCACTATAATCATTTGAGATGATCTTAGAGCTTGTGGAGAGCTTAAGTTTCCAGTTTGAGCTTGTTTGGTTGATGTTTGTGCTTTTTGTGCTTATTTTGGGTTAAATTATAAATTACCCATTTGTGAGGGTTATATTCCAATTTTCGACCTCTAGAGTGTTCCTTCTCTCAATTGGATTCATGAGAGTGAGTGTGATGTTTAGGGGGTGCCTTTGTTGAGCCTTGGTTGAGTGGTGGCACTCTTAGGGCTGATTAGGGTTTTGATGTGTCTTGACCATGAGTACCTTGGTGGTTGTAGCGACCTATGTCGTGACCTAGTGGGTGTTTTGGTGTATCTCAATCAAGACACTTCCCTTGGTTTCTCTTGTCTCGACTGTTATGGTCTTGGGTGTGTTCTGGGTCGAGATAATAATCTCCTTGTGGTGTGTCTCGGCCTAGGGTTGGTGATCCTTTTTGTCTTGACCGAGACAAGTTGCTTTGTGTTTGTTTCGACCTTGGTTTGTCTCAATCGTGACCTATGTGTTGGGTGACCCAAGTGGTTGAGACCCAACATAGTTTTTGTCACCATCACATGCATGTGTGTGTTTAAGTGGTTGCATGCTACTTTCTTGGGTGTACAAGTGTTCCTTTAGAGCCATATCTTATTGACACCTCATCTTTCACCCTACTTCTCTCCTCCGTTGTTATATAAAATCTCTTCTCTCCATGCAAGTGATCTTTTTCGGCCATTCTTCTTATCCCTTCCCTCTTTCTCATCCTTGGATCTTGGTGGAGCAAAGAAGGTGTTGTTCTAGAACTTCCTCCTTGTGGTGGTTTCTTCCCTTGGTAAGTAGATTTATCATCTTGATCATGTTTTACCTTGGAACCTCCATCTTCTTCTTCCCCTTCTCTTGGCCAAAGACTAGGGCTTTACCCTAGTGGCCACCTTGAGAAAAAATCATCTTAACAAAGGCCTTAGACTATGGACTACCCCTGGTGGTAACTAGTGGGAGGATGTTTTCTTCCCTTTCCTCCTTTTCCCCTTTGGTTCAATCAAGGGTTTCCTTGCCCTTTTCTTGAGCTACCGTTTTGACCAAGGTGTTCTTCTTTTCGGAGGCGACCTTGTGGCCGAAGTGGTGATTTTTTGGAGCTTCCTTCCTCCTCTTTGGAGCTTGAGATTGGATCTTGATCTCTCTTCAAATCAGGCAGATTATATAACTCTCTACCTACTTCTATCACTTTCACCTTACTTTTATGCTTGCATGTTCTTGTTTCTATATCTAAAGATGATGTTAATATGGTAGATGATGATCTTGTAATCTAGTCTTTATGACTTTGTAGTATTCTCTTGTAGGTAACTCTCTTTCTAAACCCTAATTTCTATGAGTATGTTTTCTACTGATCTTGAAAGGGTGATCTCAGATGCATCTTGAGCTTTGATTTTGTCACCATGATTTTTGTTTGGCCATCATGTTTTACTTAGAGTTCTGGATGTTTTCTCACATGTGTTGTAGTTCAGTTCTCTCTCTCCTAAGTGGTTTTTTCTTGAGGACCTTCATGGAGTTTGTTTTAGGTTTGATGATCTCGGATTCTTGGGGTTTGATCTTAGTGATGCCAGGTTTTTTTGTTGTTTTGTTTTCTTTTGTTGCGGTCAAGACATCCTTTACTTTGGGTCGACACACACCTTATGATGTGGTCGAGACCCCTTGTGTTGTGTTGGGTCGAGACATGCTACCTTGTTTGGGTGTTGGTTGAGGCAATGGGAGTCGCGGTCGCAACGCCGCCCTTGGTAGCGGTCATGAAGTTGCTTTGTGCTCCGTTCATGATGCCTGCCTTGCAAGTCGGTCAAGACAGGTCGTTGTATGCTGGCTTGGGGGGGTCGAGACATGTGTATGTTTGTTGTGTTACAGTCGTTAATAGGATGGTGTGTCTCAGGCGAGACATATTTCTGTTGTGTGTGGTTGCGTGACACATGTATGAGTGATGGTTGGTCGTAGCACATGCACAACAATGAGATGTTACTTGTATATATGTGTATAGTTGGTTCCTTTCACCTAATACTCCTATCATATTACTTAATGATGTGTTAATGACAATATGTTCTGAGAAAGTGGGAGAGCATGTACCTAGGGTTTGGTAATCGCTTATAAACCCTAATCGACTACACATGTAACCCTAACCCTAATGTTAGGAGTGATGATGTGTTTGCTTGTCTCATTTGGATTAGTTACTATATTATGACACTTTTTCTCTCCTATTTATAAATCTCTAATTTTGTAGGTGATAAGTATGCCATGGCTTGTATATGTTGTGTTAATGATCATGAGATACAGAGTGATAACTATGCACATTGTTGAGACATAATGTGGTGATGTACATGTAGGGTTTATGTAATTGAATCCTATGATCTAGTGATCGTATGATGCTTACTGTGAGGTGATAACCTCTACAGATATGATTGATGGACTAATGTTCCCCAGTGACGTGACATCGGTGGTGTCCTTGTGAATGGCAATGATATTGGAAGCATGTGGTGATAGTGTGACAAGTTCACACCCTATCTATTTTATATCTTCTGAACTTGTACTATACCCTTATTCTTGTCAAGTTTGATTTGGCTTTATATGTTGTAACTTGATTGATGCTAAAAGTCACCCATTTGGATAACTAATCAAGTGGAGCCCTAATCACACTACTATAGAAAATGCTTTTTACAACGAGAGATAGACAACAGTTTTGATGATTGTGTTGTAGTTAGCATACTTATCACAACAAGCCCGTTTTTGTATTGTATATTATATATTTTATACAACACAAGTCATTTACAACATGCCAAACATGTTGTAGTATAGGGGGATACTACAACAACTGCTAAAGTGTTGTAATAGGTTGTAGTATCACAACATATTCAAAACCGTTGTAAACGATGTTATTTACACAACATATTTTGACCTGTTGTAATAGTCACATGTTGTAATAGACCATCATTACACAACACAGACTCACCCGTTGTAGTATGTATTAATTATACAACAAGCCTTTACATGTTGTATTTGGTACATGTTGTAATAGACCACCATAATACAACATATTGAAACTCGTTGTTATATCCTGACATGAGACAACATACTCCAACATGTTGTTATATATTATAATTACACAACATGTTGTAACCTGTTGTAATATCCACGCACAAAACATCATTGTAATAGACTGCCATTACACAACGTAAACTAAACCATTGTAATATACTATTATTACACAACATGATATCACTTGTTGTACTAGCTACATATTGTAAAAGACCATAGTTACACAACACGTCATATTCACATAATTCTCTGAAATTTTCAATTATTCGCGTATAATATGCAAATTTTTTATTAGACGTATGGTACACCTAATTTTGTATTAAACCCGTATTTTCCCCGAATTTTACGAATTATTCGTGTTTTATTCGTCATTTACGCATTTTCGCATATTATCCCGAACAAATAATTTATTTCCAAATTGTTAAAAAAAATACTCACTTAGCATTGTTTCATGTTCCAATATTTTCTAAAGACTAATTCCCCTCAATTCATTAAACTTTTTTCTTCTACTTTATTTAATTTGTCCTAAGCAACTCAATGTGGGATTTAACTAAAATAGTACTTGAACTGAATTGACACTTAATAAAGGTTGATGTTTATCAATTGTACATATTTTTGTTTCTCAACTAAATTCCACACCTATATTTTACCAAATTGACCATTGTGGTACCGTGATGCTTTTATGTACACTACAAAAAACTATGACATTAACGACCACCTTCACGACCACTTAAATTTTTCATCGTAATTGATACACCAAGCATGACATCTTCTTATGTTCTCGCTATTGTAATATTTGACAACAGCCAAAAAAATAATTCATCGTAACTACTGATTAATTTTCTTCGTCAAAACTCATTTAATATACAATCAATACGAATTGAGTTGCGGAAGAACAATAAACTAAAAAATGGTCGTACTACTTGCCCCTAGTTTTGGCGGGTTTCCAATTTACTTTATTCGCGCCCACGGCTGGGAAAAAAAATTGAACTTTTGCAGTTCGGGCACATAGGAGCTATTTGGGAGCTGTAATTCAGGGCAAAATCGGCGAGCTTTTGGAATCCCAGGTTCCGCTCCCGACTCTTCCCATACCTCTGTTTCTCCCGATTCCTCTCTTCTCCACCCGCGGCCTCTCCCGATCCCTTTTTTCTCTACCGGTGGTGGTATCTTCTCATTATTATCTGCTCCTCCGTTCTCCTTCATCTGTGATCAGCCCAACCCCCATCGGTCTCTCCACCTTCCTCCAGCCCTGCCCCCTAAAGAAGCCACGACGGCAGCTGCCTCGACCCGGACGCTCTTCAACGCTGCGGAGCCCGTCTGATCCCCTTTCCTTGAGCATTGCAATGCAGCGAGTGTGAAGCAGACCGTCCTCCTCATCTTGTGTCGCTGTAGCAGATGGTGTGTTGGGAGCAAAACGTGAAGATCAGAAACCATCGATGGTGCGATCAATTCCGGCCGGTGCTGGAGTAGTTTCCAAAATTGTCAAAGGAAAAAAGAAGGATGACGATCTCCAGCTGATGGAACTTTCTTCCCCACACCCATCTCCCTTTTGATTGCACGGAGAGGCAACAAGACCTGGAAAACAACAGCCTTGTGGGGTACAGGGTCATAGCAGTAAGAACAACACCTGATGCCCAAACAATGTGATTAAACACTGCAGACTTTATTAATCTGGCAGTTTGAATCCCAATTTTGTTGAGTACTGCAGTACTTAGAATGGGGTCACCCAAACGGCCTGCTTTATCACAAATCCACCCCTTTCTCTTTCCCCTTTCCTCCTTTCCCCTCCCCACAACTTAACCTAGCCATCAATCTTCGACTTATCACAGCCACCCCCGTTGTCGGGTACAGACGACCCTGTCATCCCATTAATATCTATGCTTTTTCATATGTGAATAGTTGAAGAGCAGAATAAACAACATTGGCATCGGCATCGACATCGGCATCGTCATCGGCAGCAATGAGTAACATGCAGTTGTAGGTGGCATGCCTGTGTTGTGTTGTTTGAATGGGCGACTCTCTGGTAATATCAACACATCATCACTTGCAGTAAGATTTTCCCCTATTTCCCAAGTAACTCTTTTTTTTTCATAATTCCCACTGTCCTATCTAGGAATAGGGACAGAGGCCGTCTAAGGCTTGTTTATACTCACCAGATACTGCAGAATTTCATCTCTATTCTTCACATGCTAGACATTTCGTGCTATGCCCTGCCACAATAGGAAAATGTGAGCATATTTCTTGCAGCTTCTGAATAAAGTGAAGTACTTCGTAATAGAACAAGTCCGTGATAAATGAATCAATTTGTTTGTTTATTTAGGAGTGTGATTTCTCAGAGAATCGATCCATAGGTCCTAGTAATGAGTAAAAAGCAGGAGCATATTCATATCGTATATATTTATCTTTTGTATTCTATGCTTTGATCATGTTTTCTATACAATTTTAATGTTATTTACGCATTGGTTTAGTTAAAAGCCATGGATTTTGTATTGGCTTTTCTAGAATACTATTCATAACTAAGTGTATTTTAGGCATTGGCTAAACATGAATTGTCATGACCAAACTAATTCAATCAGTAAAACATAAGATTAGTTCTCAGTTCTTTTAGTGTCCAAACAGAATTAAATAATGTATGCAATCTTGGATGCTCTTTTCACGGTTCTTAAAGTTGGATATACTAGCACGTTGTCCCTCTGATACTTTTTTACTTGCTGTTGGGACATTACCATTAGTTCAAAACTATACTACTGCTGTGACGTCATTTTGTACACATGTTGGTTTCACTGGGTATCTATTGGTTTAAGCTATTTGGCATCATATTGTTCAAATTTAAAGAGTCCTATTGTTTCATTCAGGTATAAGTCAAGACATCTCCTAAACTCCTAAACAACTTTGCCCCTTGCAATCTGTGATTATTTCTGTATATTTTCTAAATTAACAATAACCTTTTTGGCATGAAGTTTGACACTAACCATAGTTTTTTAGACATGTAGTTTCTGGGACTTTGACTGAATTTCTTATGTTTAGCTACACCTGGTTCATCCTTGAGAGAACTTTCCATAGATAAGAGGTTTATATATATATATATATATATATATATATATATATATATATATATATATATATATATATATATATATATATATATCAAAATTCCTGGATTCATACCTTCATCTGAAATTACACGAAATTGTAGTATCAACATCAAGTTTGTGAAATAAGACTGTCAACAATGACCTATTTTTTCCACTTCTTGTGTAAGTAATTACGACAATAATTTTAATCCATCCCAAATAACATAACACTCTAACATTAAACATCATATTATGGTTTTTTTCTTATTAATAGATAAATTATTACTGATAGTAGTCCTCCCATTAAATATCTTTTTTGGACTTTGATAGTCCACCAAAATATTCCTATTTCAGATCTTGCAATGGAGCTGATTATTCTTTTTTCCTATTCTCCCTCTCATTATGCTTCTCCTTCTTTAGCTGTGCTTTGTGCTCTTGGAATGTTGGCGTGAATATCATACTTCTCGGTACTCTTCTTAGGTGTTGACCCACCTTACACCACCAACCAGGGCTCTCATATGCAGCCTATATAACACTCGCCACACCATACATGGCTATGCAACCGCTTATGCATAAGTTCTCTCCCATACACACATATACACAATCAACATATTTTATTGAAAAAATAGTAGTTAAAGTTTTCCCTAGCCTCATCACTCCTAGTGTGTAGAGAATTATTAGAACTACAATCGTTTTTTAGTTGCAATCAACTTATTAAGTTGAATAGCTTGTACCACGGTCAACTTGATGGAAGAACATGAATACTATTATTATATGACATGCAGAAACTATCAACAAGAGATATGTTGTTCTCCATTAGAATTTCTTGGAGATTGCTAATTTGGTAGTTTTGTTTGTTTGCATGTGCAAATATAAAACTTTCTTCGACTATTCTTTTATTGCAAATGGATGAGAAGTCACATGACACGATTCTCACATCTAATTTCCTTAAGTATGGAAAAACGTAATGGGAAATGCTGACATCCTGGTATGTGGTTCCATGCATAGTGAAAAATTTGGGATTCGGCAACTTTTCAGCTGGCCGGAGAAAATTAAAAAATCATGAAAAGATCGATATATTTCGGTCAACTACCTGGAAATATCGATAATGAGTCGGTTATATGTGTATATATACTTATACACACACATATATATACATTTTTGTGTATGTATATGTATACACACACACATATATATACACATTCATACATATCAAATACAAATATAACTATTAATGTCACTAGACATCATGGTAATAAAAAAAATGTCTTGAGGCTCTCAAGGCTTACACCTCTTGGTGAGGCTATTCCTAATGTGCCTCGAGACTTAGGCCTCAATGTCCCAGATTGAGGATTATGCCTCACAATGTACGAGGCCCGCCTCAAAGCAATGACGCTCTGGAGCTTAATTGAGGTGCACAACTAAATTTTGGATGATAACAACTTATGTTAACCACCAAATTGTTTGCTTTTAAGATTGTTACACATTTTATTTAAAAAAATGGAGTTCTTGTAGTTAATTGTTATTTGTCATTTAATCATCATTCTGTGAGTGATATCTTTAATCTTCATTGTCAAATTTATATATGTTTGCTACCTTCTTATTCACCATGTCGGTGAATTTTGTATTATTGTTAACTAGTTTTTCTTCCTTGTTCCTACTAATTCAAAATTCTATCGCCTTATTTTTAGATGTCGATGACATCTTTTATTCTAATAGTATAAAGAATTGATATATCATTATTGGTATACAAAAGAATTGATATATCATTATTGGTATACATATTTATTTTAGTATTCTGGTGGGTTTTTAGTGTCTATTATCATTATTTATTTTCACAATTAATTTCTATTTCATTTGGGCATGCTTGTATATAGCCATTTCTATTATATACACATGCATATACTTAACATATATAAATACATATATATATATATATATATATATATATATATCTGTGTGTGTGTGTGTGTGTGTGTGTGTTTGTGTAAATACATGCATAAATTTATTTTAAATTATCAACTCATACAGATTTTGAGTCTTAAGCCTCAGGCGCCTCAAACGCCTTGAGGCTTACGCCTCACTTCACTTAGACAAAAATACCTCATTACGCCTCAAGAATTTTACAACCTTGCTAGACATACAATCTTATTGAGGGAAAAAAGTAGGAAAAGAATTAAAGAATAGTTGAACAGTAGCAATGGATTGTCGGGAGAGTGGGGGTTTAGAGGTCTAGTTTATATCAAGAGTTCTGTGTACATGGTTTTGTAAAAAAAAGAGAGCAAATGACATATAAGAAAAAAATCGTGATTTTGGACTATGGTAGCAGGGCTTCTCCAACATCCTTGACAGTGATCAGAGAGTAGGGACTGATATCATTGTGACCGCAATAGAGGGTTTATTGAGAATTAAGAATCACACAACAACAACAATAACATATGATCCTAGTAGTGGAAAAAGTACAATGGGCGACACACTAAGGAATAAGGGCCCCTCTTATCAGTTGTTGATGGATATGATCCTTTTTTATTTCTTATTTAATGGCTATGGATTTGGATCACTGTTCTTATACCATGTGGAATGTAATAGGCTAATAGATGGTTATATTAGACAAAACTGTAATTCTATAAGTTGGAGAGGGGGCACTTAGAATGAGCCAAATAAACGGTGAAATCCTTTTAACTTGTGCATGTATACTCCCCTCTTTTTATTATTTTATAGATAATTGAGCATATTGTATGCCTACATTTACCCATTGGTTGTTATGTTTTGTCTTAGAGTGTCATCTATCAAATGTTTCAACTTGACTTGAAGAAGCAAGGAAGTCCAACTTTCAAGATATAACAACCAGAATAGATAATGGATACTCTCTCCACTATTTAGTTTTCTTGAATGCCTTCTGTTAATTTAATTGGCATTTTATCTGGACATTCTAAATGACAAAGAAAACTAACTATGACTGATATCTATCAGAATGCTACTGAACTTTTGTTATTAGAGTAGTTACTAATGATATACATTGTGTGTTGTGGTCAGGTCTTCAACTATCCCTATTTCACGCATTGCAAGACCTAGTGAGAACAAAGCGACAATCTCCTCAAGTGAAGACTGTCGATGATATATCTAGGTAGAACGCTATTTTTATTTGTTTCCATTCCTTTCATTCAGTTTCATTTTTCCATGTGTTAGTTATCATTTGGTGGGGCGTGGTACCCACATATGGCATCATCAATCATTTCTAGGGCATGGTACAACAAGACATACACCATAGATACATTGTTTTCATTCCTAGACATTCATTGTTCCCTCTTGTGTCTCACTCTGCAGTGATGAGATTAGCTGGGTGGTGATGTAAGAAGAGTACTAGAGGATGTGCTTGGAACATAGTAACTTCATCTTGTCAGAAGAGTACATGAAGATTTTGACCAGGGGTTCAAAGTCAGAACTGAAGCATGATTGGCCTATAAAGGTTCATGGCTTAACTTCATCTTGTAGATAGATTTAGTCATGTTCAACTTAACTTCATCTTGTTGTAACTGATAATTGTGCCTAGCATTTATATACCTTCTATAGTATGTTTCCTTCTTATCAGTCTTCTTCAATATAACAATAGTAGGTGCTTCCCCAATGCAGTTGTTGAACCTGAGGTAGAATTACATACAATCTAGCTGTAATGTCTGCACTTTAAAAGAGGTAAACTTCAGTAATGGTTCTCTTTGGTAGTCATTTTTATTGCCTTTAGTTCATCTCTAGAACTTTATAGCACTCGATCATGAGTGATTGCAGAAGATGGGACAATCAAAGAAAGCCTATCATTTTTTGTCAATAGTAGGTAGTGAAGTTGAAACTTAGCAAATGGTGGAGGCATCATACTCACATGATAGTGATGCAAATCATAGAATATTGAAGGAATCCTAGTGACTTGAAGCATTCTTTAATAGTAGGTTGCAAGCATATGACATTTACTTGACATGGGACCATCATGGGTATACTAGTCAGTCTTTTAGCAGATTCAACTGATGGCTGGAATAAAATTCATGTTTTGGCCATTAAGTAGACTAGTGAATACTCACAGATAATTAATTATTTTGACCAAAATAAATTGTGTTAGAACTAAATTAACCTAAAGAGGCCAAAATTTATATAATACAGCCCTACATCTACCTGATGAGACCTAAATTGAGCCGACCTCTAATGGACCTAAACACACTTTAAACTCACCTAGACCCTACACTCCAGAAAGCAACCCCCAACCTGCAAGTGCAGAATGGTCAAATTCAGGATTTTGAAAGGTGCCAAAGCCCATGGCTCCATTACCCACCATCTGGCAATATGGTAAGTACCCTCCATGGTGATGATGGAGGCAAAAAACTATCCAGTAAAAAACTAAGATAATTGTAACATCCCTGACCTGGGTTATGAGTTAACCCTAGGTGTTTTGCCTAAATATGTAATTAAATCTTTGTGATTAACTCTGAGCATGTAATTAAGTTTCTCAGAAACATATATTTCAGTATTTGCTCCTTTTTATTTAAAGTTGTAGCATTGTTTTGATATACAGGGACCTATGTGCAATTTACCCAGTTGAAAGGGTTAGCTTGCAATTTGCACATGATGAGATGTTCCTCTGATGTTGAAGACATCATGAGAATCTCTTTGGCAAAGTTTGAGGGATTTCCCAAGCTAGAGCACCAAGGTGCAGCTGTGGAAGCAATCCCAGGGTTTGAAACCCTAGTTTGGGGTAAAATGCAATTTACCCAAATTAAGGGATACAAATTGTGAAATATGTCATATAATGTATCTTTTTAGACTTTTGCCATCATTTAGAGAAGAAATGATGAGGAAGTCACCTCAATCGAGTTATCAAGTTATGAAATATGCCTTGTGATTGAATAATCAGGGTATATGTGTAATATCTCTTTATGTATGTACCTCATTATTAGCTTGCTCTCCTTTACCTTCTTTTCCTAAGACCTTAAGAGAAGGTTTGTCCTTAGAATAAAGAGGAAGGGACGATCAAGTAAAGAAGGAAGGACTTAGTTGGAATTAAGGGAAACTTATGAACAAATGTTGAGAATCATACCCCTAGTATATATACACTCTACCTCTCAAGCAAAGAAATCTTTCCTTCATGCATATCACTGTTTCCTCTTTGCTTGGCCGACTGAGGACTATCTTGGAGCTCAAGAGGAACGACCAAGGGTGCAAGGTAGGTTTGGGATCTTCTTCTTGCCTAATTCCATGGTTAGAATTCGAATTCAAGGTCATCTTCATGGCTAACTCTTGAAACCCTACCTTTCTAGCCGTCTCTTTTTCATCCTTCCTTGGAGTTTTCACCTTGGACAACCTGTGGGAACTCAAGGACGCCATTAGAGCTTGGAGCTTGAAAGCTTGGAGCTCAAGAAGCAAGCTTTAGGCGGGTTTTATAACTCTAAACCCATGCTTTACTATATGCATCCTTTATATGCGGTTAGATGATAGTCCTTCATGTTCCTTACTTTTCCCTGCTATTTTGCAAGCAAACCCGTGGGATATCTGTACTGTTCTTGAGCTAGAAGATGAAGGCGTGATTTCCAAGAAAAACCCACTGCTTTTCTTTTCCTTAAACGGTCCTAACAGTTTGCTCTCTCGTACTCAAGACCGCGAGGTGAGCAAACGGTCTCGAGACCGCGACAGGGCAAACGGTCTCAAGACCGTTTGGCCCCGTTGACCGAGCGTGGACCGTATAAGAAATCTGTTCCTAATTATATAGGATAATTACCCTCAAAATTTGGGAGACTAACTCCAAAGGAATCGGGAGATATGACCTTTTTAAGTCACAACTTTAAATGAATTAATTGCTGATTTTCAAACGGTCTGAAATTGCCTTTTTGGGCAAACGGTCTCAAGACCGTGTAAGGTCGTTGACTAAGTGTTGACCGTATGAGATTACTGTTCAAAATTATGTTAATTAACAACTCACCAAGTTTGATGGTCTAATTCCAAACGGGCTAAGAGTTGAAGGGTGAATACTAGGGCTAACCCTAGGTAAAATCAGTACTGAAATTATGGTGACCTAATTAGGGTTTTTAGGGTTGATTGACCTAAACGGTCTCAAGACCGTTTGGGGGTCACCAAACGGTCTCAAGACCGCAAGGGCAATCAACCAAGACCGTTTGGAGGTCTGGGGTCAAGATTTGTTGACCAATTGAAGGTACTTTTACACCAATTTACATTGCAATTAAATATTGATATAATCATCAACTCAATTTGTTCAACCTTGATGAATTTCCACTAGAATCCAAATATTGGATGGGCAAACGGTCTCAAGACCATTTGGAACTCATCCAAATGGTCTCAAGACCGAGAGGACAATCACCCAAGACCGTTTGAAGGTCTAGGGTTGAGTAATTTGACCAATTGAGGACCCTATTGCAAATAAGTTATCAATTTAATCAAAATTCTGTTTTGTGGGTCAATCATGGTTCAACCCCTATCAAATCACCTTATACTTTGATAAAATCTTGGGAAAACGGTCTCAAGACCATGTGGGGTCCACCCACATGACCTCAAGACCGTTTGGGCCAAGTTTGGGCCCAATTGGAGCTCAATTGAAGAGTTCAACCTTGTGTTGATGCACATTGTTGAGTGTTGATGGGTGAACATTGATAGACCCTAATTGAATCGATTTCAATCCTACTTGGTCAACAATTGAGGGTCAATTGGTTGACCAATTGGTCCAGAATAATCTTGATTAACCCAATCCATAGGTGGTCAACATAGATTGGACCTTTTGAAGGCTGCAACATCGTTTGACATTATTGGTTGCACCTTTGAGCCTTGTTGAAGGACCAAGCGGCTGAGACCATGAGAGCCTCGCGGTCTCAAGACCATGAGGGGGCTCGCGGTCTCAAGACCGTGAGAGGGCTCGCGGTCTCAAGACCGTGAGGGGGCTCGCGGTCTCAAGACCGAGAGGAGGCTCGCGGTCTCAAGACCACGAAGGGCCTCGCGGTCCTGAGGTCAAACTAGCTAAACGGTCAACACCTCTTCGCGGACTCAACATCAAATTGATCTTCGCGGTCTCAACATTAACTTGAACCAATGGAAGGCTTTGCGGTCTTGAAGCCTAAGGGGGCTCGCGGTCTTGGAGATAGAAGGAGGCTCGCGGTCTTGGAAAGTCAAAGTGGGCAAACAGTCAACACTTTCAACCGATCTCAATTCAATTGATGATTAATGATTGAAATCAATCAATGTGATTCAAGGTTGACTTCATTAAATCAAATGATGATATAAATGGTTCAATGTTGCCCTAATCAAACCCTAATGACAACCTAGGATATTAAGGGGGTTATTTGACTAAGGTTTTGACCATAATGATGATCAATGGGGTGAATTACCAATATACCCCTGAAGGGTCAATTGAGTTATACCTTGCTCAATTCAAACTCTAATTACATGAGAATGATGTTTTTAGTCATAATGACTCTATCCAACTTGATCTAGTCTAATGTTATCATCCACCATTAGTATGATGAAAGAGAAAGTACTTCTAGAGAGAGAAAGTACCCTAGAGAGAGAAAGTAACTCTAAATCACATAATGATGATGTTTTTGGCTATGTTAGCCTATGATGACTCAATCCAACCTGTTTTAGAGTGATGTTGACATCACCTAACCTTATGATGAGAGAGAAAGTACTTCTAGAGAGAGAAAGTACTTCTAGAGAGAGAAAGTACTTCTAGAGAGAGAAAGTACCCTTTTTAAGTGGAAACTCAATTGAAGCATCCCCAATACACAGAAATGAGCATAATTAGGGTATGATCCACCTGTGTGAGATCATAGAAACCCTAATTATGATAAATGATGAACCTTTAACTAAACCAAGAGCATCAATGAAGATGTTACTCATAACCTAACCTTATGATGAGAGAGAAAGTACTTCTAGAGAGAGAAAGTACTTCTAGAGAGAGAAAGTACCCTTTTTAAGTGGAAACTCAATTGAAGCATCCCCAATACACAGAAATGAGCATAATTAGGGTATGATCCACCTGTGTGAGATCATAGAAACCCTAATTATGATAAATGATGAACCTTTAACTAAACCAAGAGCATCAATGAAGATGTTACTCATATATGATGATGTTATGAGTTTAATTCACCTTGATGTGAATAGTAAACCCTAATTCAAGGGTGATGACATGTAATGTGGATAGTAAACCCTAATTCAAGGGTAATGGCATGCTTTTGAGTATTAAACTCTATTTGATTTGAGTTAAAGATTTAACTCTTATGACAAGAGTAGGAAGTACATTCCTTATTGTTGTATTACCTTTATCAGATATATTAACCATGCAGGTTCTGATATGAAGGTAATCATATCTAGGTATGGATGTTGATGTTATATTCATTAAAGGCATGTTGTTAGCCTTATGAATAAGTAAAGTAATCTGATGCCTTGCTAGTGGCATCCTATGCTGATAATGGGCTATGAGAGCCATGAATACCATCAAGGTCATGCCTTAGAGATGACTTGTGATGAGGATAATGAGAAATGATGATTGATATAAGTTAGGCCTGTTACATTTAGTATTCTTCTTTTATAGCTGCTATGCTACTGTTATTGTTTGAAGAACAATGTATGCTGTTCAAGAATACTGAATGTACCTAACTAATCAAGTATAATGTAGAGCCCTGATCATAAATCCATCATTGTCAGAAATTAAGTGATGGTGAAACAGGTTTTCCTCAGGGAACTCCTGGAGCACATACTTTTGAGTATGTGGGGTACATGGATGTGTACAACCTTACATCCTAGTGTAGGAAAGTGATGTAGATGTGGAATCCATCCATCCTTCACTATAGTTCCATACCGTATCAGTGGTAGGTAAACATGAAACCTCCTGATGACGAAGAAAGCACAGATATCCGTATCAGTGGTAGGTAAATATGAAACCTCCTGATGATGAAGAGAGTACAGAACGCCACTGTGACTCTAGAATAGCGAAGGACCAGTTTACCCTGGTGAGCTATAGTAGTAGAGACACGAGATGTCCTACAAGTGATCCTCTTACTGACTGAGGAAGGTGAAGGTCATGAGAATCCAGCTCTCTTAATGACCTATGTATGATACTGATGCGGCTACTCAGCGATCAGTTGGAGTATGAGTGGTAAGCCTCATCTCCACAGGGCATAATGTTGTTTGTAAAACATAATCAACCATGTAGTAAAACTTGTTAGAGATGACTCCAAGTTAGTTGATTGATGTTACATTGCAATAATGTTGATATTCTCCATATCTCCTAAATTGTAGAGATCTTGTTATACCTGCAACTGTTATAGAATGCTTTGAAGGCTTTACTGTTTAAAATAATCTTTGATGTTATAATAAAGCTTCTGGCGAAGAGTTATAACTCTCGCTGGGACAATTATGTATAATTGTCTCACCCCGTAGGCTTCAACTTTTTAGGTGGACGTCGGAGACGAAGGAACCAACCTACATGTGACCAGTCTCAGCAGCAGCAGCACCAGGGGCAGCAGTAATCTCAGGTGGAGATTTATCATGCCATGTGGTGTAGTTAGAGTCAGTCCTATGTGTCCTCTGTACTCTCAGGTCTTGGAGGTTTTTGTTTAGTGATCTTGAGATTTTGTATCTTGATGTATATAATTACTCGAGAAGTAATTATCCTGAGATGTAAACAGTTTATCTATCTTTATGAAAGAAGCTGTTATGGATTCAAGCTCTTGTCACGAAAAGTTTTAATTTCCCGTGATTTTGTCTTCCGCTGATTACCGATTCGCTTCCGCTAAGTTTTTATCGTGTGTATGTCATGGTTTGGAGATCAGAGCCCACAAGTAGTGGTATCAGAGCTCCAGGTTCAGTTGAGTCTACAGAGGCATAGGACTTAGGATGTTGAGTCTACCTTTAGTACTCCTTCCTCATCTAATAGAATCTTCTGCTCCTCAGGAGAAGAAGATACATAAGAATGTCAGAACATCGTGATGAGCACGTGGCAGAGAGTAGTGCTAGTGTGCCTCGAGGCGGTGCAAGAGTGCCTAGAATAGAACAACCTGCACCTGAGTCGCCAAGAGAGCCACCCCAGTTCGATCCAGCTGACATGAGTGATCCAGCTGTACAGACGATGTTCAGGAAGTTCATGACTGCCATGACACATATAACTGATAGGATGCCCATTCCTACACCTAGGGCACCTGTCCAGCCTGAAGTACAAGGTATTGGTAAGACATTCGAACGACTTCGTCGTGTCAGAGCTACCGAGTACTTCGGAACTGCCGACCCTGCAGATGCTGACTTATGGTTGACAGAGTTGAAGAAGGCTTTCAGGATTCTTATGATTCCGGAAGCTGAGAAGGTTAGACATGCTGTCTATCTTCTCAAAGGCAGTGCCGGTCACTGGTGGAACATGGAAGAGAAGAAGAGACCTGGAGTAGAGTTCTCATGGGAAGAATTTCGTCGGGAATTTATCAATAGATATTTTCCAAAGACCTTCCTAGATGAGAAGATCTCTCAGTTTGAGAAACTAAGGCAGGGTATGATGAACATTAGTGAGTATGAAGCTAAGTTCATGGAGTTATTGCGGTTCTGTCCGCACATGGCTGCTACGGATGAGGAAAGAATCAGAAGATTCGAGAAGGGTTTGAATTCTGATATGTCAACCCCTGTGTCTGCCTTAGAAAACAGAGAGAGATTCTCTACCTTTGTTGAGTCAGTCGAAGGATAGAGAGATCTGTGGTTGAGAAAAGACAAACCCATAAAAGATATCCACAGTTCCAGGGTTCTTCATCTAGGGATTCCAAGAAACCTAGATTCTCTGCACCTAACCCTCCACCACCCACATCGAGTTTTCAAACTCAATGGACACCAAGCAGAGGTAGAGGACGGAGTCAACCACTTCAAGGGACGCACAGTTCTACATCAGTGTCAGTTACTGGACCACCCAGACCACAGCAACAGGAGAAGAGTTGCTACAACTGTGGTAAGGTGGGACACTTGATGAAGGATTGTCGTTCTAGGCCTGTCGGTGTGACACAACAAACCCCGAGACAGAATCAGCAGGGATCTCAGAATAGACAACATCAAGGAGCAGCTCAAGGACGTGGACAAGCGTCTCAAGCTAGATCATCAGCACCACCTCAACACCAGGCGACTGCAAGGTTCTATGCTATGAACCCACCTGAGGCAGTGGTCAATCCACGGGTAGTGGCAGGTCAGATGAAACTTTTATATTATGATATGTCTTTATCCTGTGTTGTATCCGTTCTGATTGATCCGGGTGCTACGCACTCTTTCATCACTCGTGAAGTGATTCGTAACTGCAATGTGACTGTTAGCCATAGAGCAGATAGTTTGTTGTTAGAGACTCCGTTGAGTGGGTCTGCCGTTTTGCAGGAGGTATGTTCTCCCTGCATCCTTTTCTTTTCTGACCATCGCATTCAAGTGGATCTTATACCACTTGATATGCAGGGATTTGATATAATCCTCGGGATGGATACCTTAGAAAGGTATAGAGTTGTCTTGGATTGTGAGTCCAAGTTGGCTGTGTTTGCTGATGAAAGCAACACATGGATCTTTCAAGGTGAAAGAAAGATTCTGCCTACCTGTCTTGTATCAGCTATGGTTGCTGATAAGCTGTTGAGGCAAGGATGTTATGCATTCTTAGCCCATGTGGTAGATGTTACCAAGGAAAGTTCCAATCCTGCCGAAGTTCCTATAGTCAGGGAATTCGAAGATGTGTTTCCTGAAGAACTTCCTGGTATACCACCACCTCGGGAGATTGACTTTGAAATTAATCTGATCCCAGATACGAAACCCATAGCTCAAACTCTGTATAGGATGGCGCCTGCCGAGATGGCAGAACTCAAGAAACAGCTTCAAGAATTACTTGAGAGAGGTTTTATCCGACCGAGTACTTCACCTTGGGGTGCTCCGGTCTTGTTTGTTAAAAAGAAAGATGGGTCAATGCGGTTATGCATCGACTACAGACAACTCAATAAAGTGACAATAAAGAATAAGTATCCTCTGCCGAGGATTGATGATCTCTTTGACCAGTTGTGTGGTGCAACAGTCTTTTCAAAGATAGACTTGAGGTCTGGATATCATCAACTCCGTATTAAGGATAGTGACATATCCAAGTCTGCCTTTAGGACAAGATATGGTCACTATGAGTTCACGGTTATGTCGTTTGGACTAACCAATGCACCAGCTGCATTCATGGAACTCATGAATAGAGTTTTTCGACCTTTCCTTGATCAGTGTGTTGTCGTCTTCATAGATGACGTACTGATTTATAGTAAGAATGCCCAGCAGCATGAGCAACATATTCGCCAAGTTTTGACCTTGCTAAGAGAACATAAGCTGTACGCTAAGTTTAGCAAGTGTGAGTTCTGGCTGCCGGGGGTATCTTTTCTTGGACATGTGATATCCGCCTCGGGAATTCGTGTTGACCCTACAAAGGTAGAATCTGTTCTACAATGGGAACAACCGAAGACACCGACGGAAATTTGAAGTTTCTTGGGGTTAGCTGGCTATTATCGAAGGTTCATTAAGAACTTTAGTTCTATAGCTTTACCTTTGACCAAGTTAACCCGGAAAGAGGTTCCTTTTTCTTGGAGTGATAAGTGTCAACAATCCTTCCAGCTGTTGAAGGAGAGGTTGACAAGTGCACCTGTGCTAGTGCTACCTGAACAAGGAAAAGGGTATATAGTTTTCTGTGATGCTTCCAAGAATGGACTAGGATGTGTGTTGATGCAGGATAAACAAGTGATTTCTTTTGCTTCCCGACAGCTTAAGAAACACGAGGAGAATTATCCAACACACGATCTGGAGTTAGCAGCTGTGGTTCATGCTTTGAAGATCTGGAGACATTATCTCTACGGAGAGACATTCCAGATTTTCACAGACCACAAAAACCTTAAGTATATCTTCTCTCAGCATGAGCTCAACATGAGGCAACGTCGCTGGATGGAATTAATCAAGGACTACGACTGTACAATTGATTACCATCCAGGTAAGGCCAATGTTGTTGCAGATGCCTTGAGTAGGAAATCAGCAACATCAACCATGAATAGAGAACAACTAAACTCTTTAGTATGCTCTAGAAGAGATATGCTTATCTCTTTAAGGCAAGACAATGTACAGTTGAAGGTGTCATTGCTAGCCGGTTTGTTAGCTGAGATGCATATTAAACCTACCCTAAGAGAGCAGATTAAAGAAGCACAGCTAGATGATGCTGCAGTTCAACATATAAGATCTGAGTATGGAAATGAGAAGCAAGATGGTTTTCATGACTCAAAAGATCAAGTAGCTTGTTATAATGGAAGAATGATAGTGCCGGATGTGGACAACTTGAGGAAGCTAGTCCTGGAAGAAGCCCATTCTTCCATGTATGCTATGCATCCAGGGAGCACCAAGATGTATCGGAACTTGAAGGATCTGTATTGGTGGCCTGGGATGAAGAAGGACGTTGCAGAGTTTGTTCTGAGGTGTCCTGTGTGTCAGCAAGTTAAAGCTGAACACCAGAAGCCTGCAGGAACAATGCAACCTTTACCCATATCATAGTGGAAGTGGGACCATGTGACCATGGACTTTGTTGTTGGCCTACCCAGGACAAGCAAAGGACATGATTCCATTTGGGTAATTGTTGATAGGTTGACTAAGACAACACATTTCTTACCTGTCAAAACAACCTATTCTGCTGAAAGGTTATCAGAGTTGTATGTTCAAGAGATAGTGCGTTTGCACGGAGTTCCTATCACAATAGTTTCTGACAGAGGTCCTCAGTTTACAAGTCATTTTTGGGAACAGTTGCACAGAGCCTTAGGCACCGAGCTAAGGTTTAGTACGGCCTTTCATCCACAGACTGATGGACAGTCGGAAAGGACCATACAAACCTTAGAAGACCTGTTGCGAGCATGTGTTCTCCAGTTCACCGGAAGTTGGAATCTACATCTAAGCTTGATAGAGTTTGCCTATAACAATTGCTATCAGCATAGTATTGATATGGCACCTTATGAAGCCTTATATGGTAGACGTTGTAGATCACCCTTGTGTTGGTTTGAGACTGGTGAGCACCAGTTGTTAGGTCCTGACCTGGTGCAGCAAACCATGGAAAAGATTAAAGTTATACAACATAAGATTAAGACTGCTCAGGATAGGCAGAAATCTTATGCTGACAAACGTCGTAGACCCTTAGAGTTCCAGGTTGGAGACAAAGTGTATCTTAAGGTCTCACCTTGGAAAGCAGTCCTTCGTTTTGGAAGAAAAGGGAAGTTAGCTCCTAGATATATGGGGCCTTATCCAATCATTGAACGGATTGGAAAGGTAGCATATAAGCTAGAGCTTCCCCCAGAATTACAGAGGTTACATCCTGTGTTTCACATTTCTATGTTGAAGAAATGTCACCCAGACACCGAGTCAGTTCTACAACCTATGGAGGTAGAATTGAATGATGACATATCCTATGAGGAGGGACCAGTGTCAATCCTTGATAAACGAATTAAAAAGTTAAAGAAGAAAGATATAAGTCTTGTGAAAGTCCTCTGGAACCATCGTGGTGTTGAAGAAGCCACTTGGGAGTTATAGGATGAGATGAGAAGAAAGTATCCTGCCCTTTTCTCTTAGTATGTTTTATCGATTTCGGGGACGAAATCCTTGTAAGGGGTGGATAATTTGTAACATCCCTGACCTGGGTTATGAGTTAACCCTAGGTGTTTTGCCTAAATATGTAATTAAATCTTTGTGATTAACTCTGAGCATGTAATTAAGTTTCTCAGAAACATATATTTCAGTATTTGCTCCTTTTTATTTAAAGTTGTAGCATTGTTTTGATATACATGGACCTATGTGCAATTTACCCAGTTGAAAGGGTTAGCTTGCAATTTGCACATGATGAGATGTTCCTCTGATGTTGAAGACATCATGAGAATCTCTTTGGCAAAGTTTGAGGGATTTCCCAAGCTAGAGCACCAAGGTGCAGCTGTGGAAGCAATCCCAGGGTTTGAAACCCTAGTTTGGGGTAAAATGCAATTTACCCAAATTAAGGGATACAAATTGTGAAATATGTCATCTAATGTATCTTTTTAGACTTTTGCCATCATTTAGAGAAGAAATGATGAGGAAGTCACCTCAATCGAGTTATCAAGTTATGAAATATGCCTTGTGATTGAATAATCAGGGTATATGTGTAATATCTCTTTATGTATGTACCTCATTATTAGCTTGCTCTCCTTTACCTTATTTTCCTAAGACCTTAAGAGAAGGTTTGTCCTTAGAATAAAGAGGAAGGGACGATCAAGTAAAGAAGGAAGGACTTAGTTGGAATTAAGGGAAACTTATGAACTAATGTTGAGAATCATACCCCTAGTATATATACACTCTACCTCTCAAGCAAAGAAATCTTTCCTTCGTGCATATCACTGTTTCCTCTTTGCTTGGCCGACTGAGGACTATCTTGGAGCTCAAGAGTAACGACCAAGGGTGCAAGGTAGGTTTGGGATCTTCTTCTTGCATAATTCCATGGTTAGAATTCGAATTCAAGGTCATCTTCATGGCTAACTCTTGAAACCCTACCTTTCTAGCCGTCTCTTTTTCATCCTTCCTTGGAGTTTTCACCTTGGCCAACCTGTGGGAACTCAAGGACGCCATTAGATCTTGGAGCTTGAAAGCTTGGAGCTCAAGAAGCAAGCTTTAGGCGGGTTTTATAACTCTAAACCCATGCTTTACTATATGCATCCTTTATATGCGGTTAGATGATAGTCCTTCATGTTCCTTACTTTTCCCTGTTATTTTGCAAGAAAACCCGTGGGATATCTGTACTGTTCTTGAGCTAGAAGATGAAGGCGTGATTTCCAAGAAAAACCCACCGCTTTTCTTTTCCTTAAACGGTCCTAACAGTTTGCTCTCTCGGACTCAAGACCGCGAGGTGAGCAAACGGTCTCGAGACCGCGACAGGGAAAACGGTCTCAAGACCATTTGGCCCCGTTGACCGAGCGTGGACCGTATAAGAAATCGGTTCCTAATTATATAGGATAATTACCCTCAAAATTTGGGAGACTAACTCCAAAGGAATCGGGAGATATGACCTTTTTAAGTCACAACTTTAAATGAATTAATTGCTTATTTTCAAACGGTCTGAAATTGCCTTTTTGGGCAAACGGTCTCAAGACCGTGTAAGGTCGTTGACTAAGCGTTGACCGTATAACATTACTGTTCAAAATTATGTTAATTAACAACTCACCAAGTTTGATGGTCTAATTCCAAACGGGCTAAGAGTTGAAGGGTGAATACTAGGGCTAACCCTAGGTAAAATCAGTACTGAAATTATGGTGACCTAATTAGGGTTTTTAGGGTTGATTGACCTAAATGGTCTCAAGACCGTTTGGGGGTCACCAAACGGTCTCAAGACCGCGAGGGCAATCAACCAAGACCGTTTGGAGGTCTGGGGTCAAGATTTTTTGACCAATTGAAGGTACTTTTACACCAATTTACATTGCAATTAAATATTGATATAATCATCAACTCAATTTGTTCAACCTTGATGAATTTCCACTAGAATCCAAAAATTGGATGGGCAAACGGTCTCAAGACCGTTTGGAACTCATCCAAACGGTCTCAAGACCGAGAGGACAATCACCCAAGACCGTTTGAAGGTCTAGGGTTGAGTAATTTGACCAATTGAGGACCATATTGCAAATAAGTTATCAATTTAATCAAAATTCTGTTTTGTGGGTCAATCATGGTTCAACCCCTATCAAATCACCTTAGACTTTGATAAAATCTTGGGCAAATGGTCTCAAGACCATGTGGGGTCCACCCACATGACCTCAAGACCGTTTGGGCCAAGTTTGGGCCCAATTGGAGCTCAATTGAAGAGTTCAACCTTGTGTTGATGCACATTGTTGAGTGTTGATGGGTGAACATTGATAGACCCTAATTGAATCGATTTCAATCCTACTTGGTCAACAATTGAGGGTCAATTGGTTGACCAATTGGTCCAGCATAATCTTGATTAACCCAATCCATAGGTGGTCAACATAGATTGGACCTTTTGAAGGCTGCAACATCGTTTGACATTATTGGTTGCACCTTTGAGCCTTGTTGAAGGACCAAGCGGCTGAGACCATGAGAGCCTTGCGGTCTCAAGACCGTGAGAGGGCTCGCGGTCTCAAGACCGTGAGGGGGCTCGCGGTCTCAAGACCGAGAGGAGGCTCGCGGTCTCAAGACCACAAAGGGCCTCGCGGTCCTGAGGTCAAACTAGCTAAACGGTCAACACCTCTTCGCGGACTCAACATCAAATTGATCTTCGCGGTCTCAACATTAACTTGAACCAATGGAAGGCTTCGCGGTCTTGAAGCCTAAGGGGGCTCGCGGTCTTGGAAAGTCAAAGTGGGCAAACGGTCAACACTTTCAACCGATCTCAATTCAATTGATGATTAATGATTGAAATCAATCAATGTGATTCAAGGTTGACTTCATTAAATCAAATGATGATATAAATGGTTCAATGTTGCCCTAATCAAACCCTAATGACAACCTAGGATATTAAGGGGGTTATTTGACTAAGGTTTTGACCATAATGATGATCAATGGGGTGAATTACCAATATACCCCTGAAGGGTCAATTGAGTTATACCTTGCTCAATTCAAACTCTAATTAAATGAGAATGATGTTTTTAGTCATAATGACTCTATCCAACTTGATCTAGTCTAATGTTATCATCCACCATTAGTATGATGAAAGAGAAAGTACTTCTAGAGAGAGAAAGTACCCTAGAGAGAGAAAGTAACTCTAAATCACATAATGATGATGTTTTTGGCTATGTTAGCCTATGATGACTCAATCCAACCTGTTTTAGAGTGATGTTGACATCACCTAACCTTATGATGAGAGAGAAAGTACTTCTAGAGAGAGAAAGTACTTATAGAGAGAGAAAGTACTTCTAGAGAGAGAAAGTACCCTTTTTAAGTGGAAACTCAATTGAAGAATCCTCAATACATAGAAATGAGCATAATTAGGGTATGATCCACCTGTGTGAGATCATAGAAACCCTAATTATGATAAATGATGAACCTTTAACTAAACCAAGAGCATCAATGAAGATGTTACTCATACATGATGATGTTATGAGTTTAATTCACCTTGATGTGAATAGTAAACCCTAATTCAAGGGTGATGACATGTAATGTGGATAGTAAACCCTAATTCAAGGGTAATGGCATGCTTTTGAGTATTAAACTCTATTTGATTTGAGTTAAAGATTTAACTCTTATGACAAGAGTAGGAAGTACATTCCTTATTGTTGTATTACCTTTATCAGATATATTAACCATGCAGGTTCTGATATGAAGGTAATCATATCCAGGTATGGATGTTGATGTTATATTCATTAAAGGCATGTTGTTAGCCTTATGAATAAGTAAAGTAATCTGATGCCTTGCCAGTGGCATCCTATGCTGATAATGGGCTATGAGAGCCATGAATACCATCAAGGTCATGCCTTAGAGATGACTTGTGATGAGGATAATGAGAAATGATGATTGATATAAGTTAGGCCTATTACATTTAGTATTCTTCTTTTATAGCTGCTATGCTACTGTTATTGTTTGAAGAACAATGTATGCTGTTCAAGAATACTGAATGTACCTAACTAATCAAGTATAATGTAGAGCCCTGATCATAGATCCATCATTGTCAGAAATTAAGTGATGGTGAAACAGGTTTTCCTCAGGGAACTCCTGGAGCACATACTTTTGAGTATGTGGGGTACATGGATGTGTAGAACCTTACATCCTAGTGTAGGAAAGTGATGTAGATGTGGAATCCATCCATCCTTCACTATAGTTCCATACCGTATCAGTGGCAGGTAAACATGAAACCTCCTGATGACGAAGAAAGCACAGATATCCGTATCAGTGGTAGGTAAATATGAAACCTCCTGATGACGAAGAGAGTACAGAACGCCACTGTGACTCTAGAATAGAGAAGGACCAGTTTACCCTGGTGAGCTATAGTAGTAGAGACACGAGATGTCCTACAAGTGATCCTCTTACTGACTGAGGAAGGTGAAGGTCATGAGAATCTGGCTCTCTTAATGACCTATGTATGATACTGATGCGGCTTCTCAGTGATCAGTTGGAGTATGAGTGGTAAGCCTCATCTCCACAGGGCATAATGTTGTTTGTAAAACATAATCAACCATGTAGTAAAACTTGTTAGAGATGACTCCAAGTTAGTTGATTGATGTTACATTGCAATAATGTTGATATTCTCCATATCTCCTAAATTGTAGAGATCTTGTTATACCTGCAACTGTTATAGAATGCTTTGAAGGCTTTACTGTTTAAAATAATCTTTGATGTTATAATAAAGCTTCTGGTGAAGAGTTATAACTCTCGCTGGGACAATTATGTATAATTGTCTCACCCCGTAGGCTTCAACTTTTTAGGTGGACGTCGGAGACGAAGGAACCAACCTACATGTGACCAGTCTCAGCAGCAGCAGCACCAGGGGCAGCAGTAATCTTAGGTGGAGATTTATCCTGCCATGTGGTATAGTTAGAGTCAGTCCTATGTGTCCTCTGTACTCTCAGGTCTTGGAGGTTTTTGTTTAGTGATCTTGAGATTTTGTATCTTGATGTATATAATTACTTGAGAAGTAATTATCCTGAGATGTAAACAGTTTATCTATCTTTATGAAAGAAGCTTTTATGGATTCAAGCTCTTGTCATGAAAAGTTTTAATTTCCCGTGATTTTGTCTTCCGCTGATTACCGATTCGCTTCCGCTAAGTTTTTATCGTGTTTATGTCATGGTTTGGAGATCAGAGCCCACAATAATCTGACAGAAAATTAATCAGATACTGATATAAATCTAAATTGAACCCAACTATAGTTGGAACTAGGACCAACTAGATAGAAGTAAACAATCCGAGATAATCTATACCCATCAGATCACCCATTATAATAGTAATCATCATGGCAACCTGGCCCAATAAATTATCCTGGTAGACCCAACTTTGGTTCTAACTTGACTTGAACTCTTCCCTATCTATCACCTTTTTTTTTGGTCGGCTCTATCTATCACCTTTATTGAATTTCAAACTTCATTATATCAATGCCATATTTACAAATTATCTAAAGTTTCTTAGACTCATTAATCTCTATTCCGAGGGGTTGTCTCTTCATGTTGTTGGACCTTGTTGGGTCTGCTAGTAGCAAGAGAAAAAACCAATATTTTACTTGAGTTCGAAATGGATCTAGTGAAAAACCAGTACAACCATGGAATGAGACCCCAATCTGATGATACCATTCTGCTGACCTCAAATAAGATGACAAATCGAATACTGCTCAACTCAAGGCTGTACTGCTCCAGCCACAGAATCATCTTTTTCTTTTGCTTTTACATCCTTTGCCCCTTCTTTTAAATCAGTCATTTATGATCTCTCAGACCTGAGTCCTCAGGTTATTACAAAGGATACTTTTGTGGAAGTTAGCATGTGACTTTGTGAATGAGCAAGGCCGCATAGAAGTGAAGCTTCTTCTCTGAATAGGGAGGGGGTGTGAAACCTAGATAAAATCTTAGAAATAGTATTGGAATGCAGACTATAGGTACATCTAGTTGTAGTCTTCTGCTTGACGAGTTTTGTCTTATAATTGCTCTGCTGAATACCGATGAACAGTGAACTTGGTACTGTTGTTTCAGTACTAAAAAAAAGACACCACAATCCCAAAGCACCTTTCCTTCTGTTCCTTATCTCTTTATTAATCTCGCATATTTAGTGTGAGAACCATTGAATTATTGTGGGATTCTAATGACTCTTATCTTGTTAAGCGACGACATATGACTAGGAGCGGCCTTAGATCGTGGAAGGCATAGGCCCTGCACAGCTGGGGATAACACTTCTTTTTTTAGTTCTATTTTTGGTGCGATGGAGAGGGATTGCCAGCCAAGTGCGAACTTGGGATTTGTCACATCAAGAATCTTCTTATGCTGGGAATCTACTGTTAGCTCTATTTTTTTAATCTCGGGTTCCTACTAGCATTGGGGAGCCAGAAAATCTAAATAGGCGGGGCACCATTAAGGTGAAGGCTTTGACAACCATAGAAGGTAGGGCACCATTAGTACTTTTTTCAGAAATCTGAGTCAAGTATGTATTAATTAGTAAGCAAACAAAATCTTGGGTAAAGCACTAGCCAACCCAGGCCCAAGTGTAGCTACACCACTGCCTGCTAGGCAAAGAAACATAGGCTGTTACAAAGTTGTGGCATCCAGATGCAAGCCGCTTCTGAAAAATGGATTAACTCAAAATTGAAACCCTATACTATGTATCATGTGTGGTAGGTCTGTCAGTATATCTTTATGTGCCTCTGCCTCGTCTTATCTATTCATGTTTTTTTATAGATGTGAACTACTCGTAGTGATGGAGACATTATTAGTCGAGAGAAGTTATACTGATTTAGAAAACCTCCATGTTTTGGAAGCCTACAAGTTATTCTGTTATGCCTTAATGCACAAGCTTGTAAGGCCAGCAGTTTTAGGAAAAAATGTTATTCCAAAACACCTTTTACATATTTTTTTCATATTTAGTGGTAGGGGTGATTTTGACATTTGGTCTACCGCTATGCTAGTTGACATTGCAGACCTTGCTCTTTGGGGCCTTGGTTCCCTGATATTCGAGTTCTATGGGCATAAAAGTGTTTTATGGGCCTAGGTTAGGCATGATCGACAATTTTAGATAGTGAAGCCGTGATTGCTCCATTTAGATACCATAAAGAATGCCACACTCAATTTAACATACTGATATCTTCCATTGTCCAGACTTCTATCATTCTTACTAGTCTACATGTTCCTTAATTGGAGTAAGGGTATTCTGTGTGCACAGTAGTTTATATTTATTGAATATTTGATGTCAATGAACGCTTTACTTAGAATTTGTACTAACGGTGTAAAATGTTCATATACTTGATGGATGTGGACTAATATAAAATTGAATAAACACTTCCAACCCTTCATATCATATCTATGTTCAGATACATGCTGCATCTTATGAACTGAATACGTTTGATCTTAAAATACAAAACATACAATCCATGCGATAACTGAAGTTTAGAGTATTTGTTTACTTTACAAAATTGAATAAAGTATATGATGTAGTTTATCAAGTATACATAATTAATCTAAACAATTGTATTACATTACATCCAACTTCATCCATAAAAAGCTGCGGATGAATTAAATGTAGTTCAAGACCCAAATAATTTCATGCAGATGGCATAGGGGTTTAATTTTTTTCATAGAAAGTACAGCTGAAGGGAGGTCCATAACCCATCAGGCCATCACCACGAATCAAACCAAAAGCAACAGCATGTACTGATGTACACTAATATAGCAACCTTGGTGCTGCCAATTTAATTCCAAGACAGCACCGTCAGTGTTAGATGATGTGGCGAATCTGAAAAATTCATAATACAACTGTAAGAAATGGCATGGACCGTCGATGCTACTCAGAATGGCCGTCTCTCGGGTATCTTCGAGCATATTGTATAGGGTCTTGAAGTTTACATCCATATTGCCAACATATTCAAATGCCTTAGAATGAAAAAATATAAGAGAGGCAACAAGTCAACAACACTACTGATTGCAATCCAATTTGCCTGACTAAGGAGCATGAAGGTGAGCGGCTTGGTCCTCTTGGATAGGGAGAAGAAAAGTGCAGAAAGGTGGCTCGCATAGTCCGAAGTCTTTAATGTAATGTTACCCTTTCATTTTCTTCTCTTAATGAATTTTGACCTTGGTCCCTTGAAATGTGTATTCGAGGTCTCTCCTCTTGTTTGGATCTGACTCCTTTCTCTGTCCTGCCTTTTCCCTTGGGAGGCCTTTTCTTGGAGAAGGTATATGTGGAAGCATAGCCCATAAAAATCTGAGTGTTGAATGATATGTTAACCCTTGCATTTTCCTTGTTCCCTGAATGAGTCTGGGACATTTATTAATTCAAAAATTTGTTTTAAAGGTCTCTTTACTTAATATGGATGTGATTCCTTCCTCTATCCAATTCTTTATAGATTGTTGATCACAGTGGGGGTGACTAGGCTTGTCTTCTTTACAATTAATGTTCTTGTTATATTGTTTGTTGTGTATGTGAAACGTATATAGCGGAGAGGACCGAGCAACTCGTAGCCTCATATCTTTGGTCATTGCCCTGCCGTTACCTCCACGACGCCACCTCTACCTTGTGTGGAGGGGGTTTGGGGCTTTCGGTGCTGTCTATCTCCCCTTAGGCCTTCTCGTTAATATCTTGACTCCCTCAGCTCTCCCTCATTTGGGGTTTTAGGTTACAGTAAGAGCACATTTTTGTTGTTGTATCTAGATGAATTTGCTGGAATGCAGGATTTAGATAATCCAAGTAGATGAATCTGTGGTTTAAAGTGTCCCCGCAACACCAAACTTTATGTTTGGTTTATCTGCACTTTTGTGAGTTATGCTGGGCATTTGGTCATTTTTGGGTACTGCACTGCAGCATGAGAGCATGCCACCATGCTGGATCTCGGCGCCCGGCCGTTTTGAGAAGGAAAGGTCCGTCCAGCATTTGTTACTTGTCCAGAAATGCAGAATTGTCTCTGTGTCTCCAGTTCCCCGCTCCTTTAAACCAAGCATAGTTCTTACAATGTTGTTACAATGTTGGAGCCTCAGATACAACATACAATCCAATACAGCTACATGTAGAGAAGCAAACGTGCTCAGAGTCTTTGGGTGATAGAGGTCCATTTTGATTGCTTTAAGTCTCTCATCGCCATCGGGGGACCGAGAGAGTGTATCCAGTTTTTCATCAAGTTGTTGATCTTGTATATTAGTGGCGCTCTATATGGCATCAAGAGAAGATCATTCGTCCACAATCTGATTAAGATATATCTCTACCATCTCGAAGCTGTGCCACATAACTTAGTGTAAATGAATCAATCTTTCCCTTAAGAAATTGTTCCAGTTTCATTTAGCATATTTTTGACATGCCTGAATGCATGTTTATTGTTGGGGGGGGGGACTTGGAAACTACAATAGCTTGACTCCTTGCAGTGCATTAGTACTAGGGCTTGAGCACATATTTTTTCCCTGTATCTAAATGTCATTATTGACTTAAGTGTGGAGTTGGTATAGTTAAACACTTGACAGTACTGCAGTCAGTACTTACCACAGTGGTGAATGATTTTGTGAATGCACGGCCATGGAACACTTGGACAGGAGGATAAATTGCTTAAACTGTCCCGACAGTAGCTTCTTCTGACGGTGTTCCCTAAATATATGAGCACTCCTTTTAAAGGAATATTTTCAAGGTTAAAGATGAGTAGAAGAGTAGCGTTGGTGGTTGGTTAAGTAATGGTTGGAAAATCATACCGTGCTTATTCTCATTGCATGTGAAAGATGCATTTATAGACTTTACACAGTTGTATGCTTGCTAAGGCCTGCATTTATAGACTTTACACAGTTGTATTCTTGCTAAGGCCTCTTGGAATGCAAAGTTGGAGGTCCACTGACCATATAAGTTTCATGAATACTATCCCTAACTAAGATCCCTAGAGAAAACTGTTACCATGTTTACTGAACAGTAACTGTGAGATTCTCTATTCTCATAATATATAAGTTTTCATTTAAATTTGTTTGTCTTCAATTTTGATTATTACTGACAAGTACGCGATGTGACTGGATCCTGTACTTCAAATCAAGTTTCAAAAGAACTTTTGATTTTGGTTAATCAAGGCATGAGACCTTTGAATTATATGCTTAAATTAGATAACTCTGAAATAATGCTTCCGCTACATGCTTTACTGACTGATCTATCTGGTTCCAGAGAGTTAATATTACTGCATGTGAACAAACAAGAGTACTTGTGGTTAAAATTTGAATGCGTGTCAAACATTTCGTTCATGTTGGCTAGACTAGAGCAATCATATTTTCTTGTTTAAATAGCTAATGTGGGGGCTAGCGTTAAATTTTTATCGACGGCAACGTAACTATCGAGACAGGAAGTACATACCTAGATCTTAGGTTGCACTAACTGTTTGACAGTAAGGAGCTATTCTCAAAATAGCTAATAATGAGCATACACATGCTATATAGACATGGCTATACTTGTATAACAACAATCTAAAAATTATGAGCATCTCAGATTTAAGTAAAAAGTTATGGGTTGGAGCACAGTTATGTAGCTTTTCTCTTAATGACAGATTATGAAGCTTTGTGAATGGTTATCTTCTACATCTCACGTTTGTATTGATAATGTATATTGCAACATTGATCTGTACAAACCCCCTTTAACAAAGTGTCTAAGAGGATCGTGGAGATGTTAATGTAAGACGATCAGTCTTAAAATCATGCATCAGGTCTGCTGACTTTACCAAACCAGAACCAACCAAGCATACAACTGACCATCCTTTCCCGCCCAGGCAGCAAGGATAAACAAGAGAGCAGGCTTGTAGTATAGGCCATGTTCATATTAGTTCTCCAGCACCATAGGCATTGCAGAACCCAGAGCTGGTGCTAGGATGTAGACGATGAGGTCTATGATGTTAACACCATAGTACCAATTAACCTCATGGAAAAGATAAGGGATGTCAATACTAGAGATCACAGTGAAGATGAGGTATCCATAGGATGTATATGAATATTGCTAAATAGGCCAACCAAGTTGAGATGTTTCCTCTCATAAATAACTTATCCTTTTAGATTATAAATGGATTGTGTCAGGATATTATTTAGATGAGAAATTGTCTTTCATGGGCTGTCATCTCTGCAGATTATAAATCGATTGTGTTAGGATATTATTTAGATGAGAAATTGTCTTTCATGGCATAACCGTCATCAGTACAGCTGGGCGGGAAAGGATGGTCAATTGTCTTTCCACATGACAAACCAGTTGTATGTTAAATTTGGATCTTGTGTTTTCTAGAGCTTCTTCAACTTTATATGCCTTACTAATAGGAGCGGGAGCAGCAAGACGCTCAGGTTATATAATGTGCTTGGTTTATATAATGTCTATGTAGTATTTTTTATTGTTATAAGCTACCATGATATCGTCGCCAGTTGTCAAACACGAGTTGTTCCTGAGAGTTGTTTCCAAAATAGCTTTGGGGCTTGATATCTCTAAAAAATCTTTCGTGTGAGGCTACAGTTTAACAAAGGTTCCTTTTGGAAGGGTGTCATTCTTCACTCTTACAAAATCCCCCTCTTGCAAGAGCAAGTTTTGCATCATCCGGTATGGCATATAAATCACGCCTTCTTCAGGAATAAATCATGCCTTTTTCACTCTTATAGAATTTTTGATTCCGTTTACACATAACTTTTATTAAGTTTTCTGGCTATTTATACCTTTCCATCCTCTTATTTGCTAACAAGTTCTCACAATTATTTAGATAACAAATTAATATTTATTTTGTATAGTGTCCAAAGCAGTCGAACGATACAGATTGTGGGTATTATGTGCTGAAGTATATGAAAGACATCTTTGATATGAGAAATAGAAATATTCCTGAATGTGTAAGATACTTAACATTATATTCTTTTAGTTTGTTCAAATTTCTAAATAAATTGAAAAAATCACAATATGTTGATATATTTGTCATATGATTGCAGTATTATTCGAAGTATATTGGTCGTTGCTTCAACTAAGAAGAAATCGATGAGGTCTGAAACGAGTGGACGACATGTGTTCTTGAGCACACATAAGATTATGTAACATGTGGGGGAGACATTTGTTCTTTACCATAGACCAATGTGTGGAACTTTTTTAGTTAGTTTTCAGTTCGATTCTAGAGTGGATACTCAGTACTTTGTATAATTGAATCATTGTATGGATGATTTAATATTAATTAAATTTAGTACGAGTTTCTTTCAAGGTTTGATGGAAATTTTGTTCAACTATGTGTTTGTTTGTGAAATGAAAAAGTATAATTGTATATTTATTATAATTTATTAATAATATGGTTAATTTTATCAATAAAATTTGTTCGATATATGACCTGTCAAACTCTAATCAAAGACAACAGTTAATGGTATGTTGTAAAATGTATGATTTTACAACAAACAACACATGTTGTGTTATCCACACCTATTACAATAGGTTTGTCAGGAAAAAATACACCTATTACAACGGGTGTTTCTAGTGAACTACAACATGCATAACATGTTGTATAAATTGTGTATATTACAACAGACACACACCATGTTGTCTAAACAATCCTATTACAACGGTTAAATGTATGGAAAGACAACATACTCCAACTGTTGTATAAACGTGTATATTACAACAGGTGCACTACATGTTGTAATAGACCTACCTATTACAACGGGTGTGTTTAATGAAAGATAACATGCTTCGACTGTTGTATAATATATATTACAACGGGTGAACTGCATGTTGTAAAAAATACCCCTATTACAACGGGTGTGTTTAGCGAAAGACAACGTCGTTCAACTGTTGTATAATATATATTACAACAGGTGCACCGCATGTTGTGTAAAATACCCATATTACAACATGCCATTCCTTAAAAGACAACATGTTTCAACTGTTGTATAAAATACATCTATTACAACATGCGATCACATGTTGTGTAAAGCACCCCCCCCCATAAGACCACGCGATCTAATACAACGGTTAACACCTGTTGTAAATTGAGAAAAGGAACTGTTGTAAAAAGCATTTTCTGTAGTAGTGTCATGTAGGTGTCCTGTGCCGCAAACCCTTTCTAGTGTTAGATCAAATTGCTAGATTGGTGAAATGAGTATAACTCAGAGAACATATTTTTAAATATGCGGGGGTGCAAGTAAAGTATCTCCTTACATCCACAATTACAGGTTGTGTGAGATGACCATGCGTGAGCTGATCTCCTTGTGACACAGATGGCCATGAGTGAGCCAATCCTTATTTTTAAAATGGCCATGCATGAGCATGTTCTTCTAGCACTGTTACCTGTACCAAGTTAGGCTAGGTGTGATTATATGTGTGGATGGACATGTGTTAGCCAATCCCTAAGCTTAACTATATGTCATTGTTACAGTTGATTGGTATGTCTTTATAATGTTTTCTCTTGTGTTGACCAACATGTGTGGGGATGTCATGGATTCCGTCTCTTCCATTGACCTTGTTTGGCACTGCTTTTGACTTAGTAGTGGTCGGTTGGATTTGGGTGGTACGACTCAAATCCTCAGGGTAATAATAAAAGATGTAACATAGTCATGGTGTATCTTGCTTAGGGTCAAATATGGATAACATTGGTTGAGCCCTTTGCCTTATCTTTTTACTAATTTCTTGAACTATAAGGCATTGAGAGAAGTTAACTATTATATATGTTCTTCATATTTCTTTTTAGAATATTAATTGTTCTACTACTCAAGTGATAGCTGCCTAGTTTTTCTTAATCTGCAATTTTTGCTAGACACATATCATTTAGTTGAATCTGCTCAACCTACTATGTACTTTTATCTACCTACTTAGTTGTTTGTGCTTTTAATAGATGTTGGAAGAGAATTATGTCTCTCTCTGAGACGTTTGGTCTAACCCCACAAGTTTCCACATCTTTTAGGTGGTCGTACACAAAGAGGTAGAGATCGTGCAGCTGAGCAAAAGCAACAGCAAGAGCAGTAGCTAATAAGGTTGGATGTGCTGCTAGTCTTTTGGTGTTAGTGTCATAGAGTCGTTCATGTACACTCAGGTCTTTGAGGGTGCTCACATTGTGTGTTGTGGTCATGTTATCGATACAATACTTTTGGATTTTAAGCCATTTATATAAGATCTGACATGTGTGTATGTACATAAATGTGGAACAGGTTGATGACATGAATGTTTGTGTATCTCCTTGCATCCACAATTATAGGTGGCATGAGATGGCCATGTGTGAGCTAATTTCCTTGTGACATGGATGGCCATGAGTGAGCCAATCCTTCCTTTTGAAATGACCATGCGTGAGCCTATTCTTCTAGAACCATTATCTGTACTAAGGTGGGCTAGGTGTTATTATACGTGTAGATGGTCATGCATTAGCCAATCCCTGAGCTTGACTATATGTCATTGTTGTAGTTGACTAATATGGCTTTGCGGTATTTTCTCTTGTGTTGACCAAGAGGTGAAGGGAGGTTGTAGATTTCGGCTCTTCCATTGACCTTGTGTGGTACAAATTTTGACTTAGCAGTGGTCAGTTGGATTTGGGTGGTACGACTGGAATCCATATATAGGAAAATATAAAAGATGTAACATAGCCATGTAGTATATCTTACTTAGGGTCAAATATAGATACCATTGGTTGAGCCCTTTGCCTTAGCTTTGTATTTATTTCTTGAATTATAAAGCGTTAAGAGAAGTCAACTATTATATATGTTCTTCATATTAATTTTTAGAATATTAATTGTTCTACTACTCAAGTGATAACTTCCTAGTTATCCTTAATATGCTCTTTTTACTAGATACATATCATTTATTTCAATCTGCTCAACCTAATATGTACTAGTATCTACCTGCTTAGTTGTTTGTGCTTTTAATAGACATTGGCAGAGAGTTATATCTCTCGCTGGGATGTTTGGTCTCACCCTGTGGGTTTTCACATCTTTTAGGTGGTCTTGCACGAAGAGGTAGAGATCGTGCAGCTGAGGAAGAGCAGCAACAAGATCAGTAGTTGATAAGGTTAGATGTGCTGATAGTCTTTTGGTATTAGAGTCCTAGAGTCATCCATGTACACTCAGGTCTTTGGGGGTGCTCGTGTTGTGTTTTGTGTTCATGTTATCGATACAATGTTTTTGTCTTGTAAGCCATGTATATAAGATCTGACATGTGTGTATGTACATATATGTGGAACATGTTGATGACAAGAATGCTTGTGTAACATGATGTGGCTAGAAATCTTGTGAACAATATCTTGTATAATGTTTTGGCTGGTGATACGTAACACAGGTGGCCTTTGTGGACTCATGTGCATATGTCATGACCCTTATGGTTATATAAAATCCCTTTTATTTTCTTGTGTTTTATAGTAACTTGGATGTTTAGTTTTAATTTTATAGTTTAGTTTTGAGTAATCTCACATGTGGCACATCGGGGCGTCATAATAAATTTCCAATATTTATGGGATTTGGAAGTTTTGGTCAAGTAGTAGTAGTCTACCAAAATATGCATGAGCAATGCTTATTCTAAAATTTGATGTATTCCTAGGAGGTAGGAGGTGATTTAATAGCAGTGCCTCTTAATGTCCCACAGTCGAGAAACCTATACAGAAGTGGAAGCATTTATTGCTAATGATATGGGACAAAGTAGATTCATTTTCTAATATGTATTGAGTAATGACGTATACGATGTAGAGGGAGTTAATTTTGGGAAGACAAGCAAGGAATTTGCAAAACATGCAATGCAAATGTACTCTATGTCAAGTATGCCCAAACCAAAAGGGTGTTTAAGCCATAATAATGTGGACCTGTTGACAAGATGGATCATTTTGCTTCTCAAAATTATGCCCAAATGAAAGTTTTCTCTTAATTTATTTAGTGTGGACTCCACTCCTTCCGTACAGGAACATAGTTGAGGAAGTACAAAGTTGGGCTAGTAAGGTTGTGTTTGATACATGGTGAAAAATGTGATGGTGATGGGGACAGTGATGGGATGGGAAAGGGGACGATGATGGTGATGAAAAATTGTTAAAATGTGTTGTTTGGTAATATGTGCATGGTGATAGTGATGGGGATGGATTTTTTTTTAAATGTTGTTTGTTGCATGGCTATAGGGACAGTGAGGGATAATTTCTTTATAAAAACACCCTACACAAGTAAGAATCATATTTATTAGAATATTTTTTTCATGTATGTCTAAATAAGTAGTGGAGTCTTGAAAGAAACTTTTTTCACCATGATTCACCATGCTTTTCCATGGGGACAAAAATAGACCAAATTTCACCATGGATTCACTATGATTCCCTATCACTATGGCAAACAAACACAATTTTTATTTCATCATCATTCCCCTCCCCATGATTCACCATGTAACAAGCACAACCTAAGAGAGGCGTTGATGGAGTGACACAACCAACAAGTTGGAGGAAGTGTTTTTTCTAAGAAGCCAACTTGTGTTGGGTGTTTATGAATAACACGTCTCCGTTATGATGCAAGAAGTTTGTAAAGTCACATATGAGACCCAATTATTTAGGAAAGCCATCTTCATGTTGCACTTGAGCATAAGGAATAACATACTCATACCAAACTCAGAGACATTTATAACCAGAATAGAGGATTTATGAAAGTTGATTTTCAGTCCCGGGAGATGTAACATGCCTCAAGATCCACAATATGTCCTAAATATTTTGGTCGTTTGATTTTGAAAAGATAATTGTTTCGTTCACAAAATGCACGACATTGCGATTGTTATCATAATTCCCTTCAAGCTTTGTTGATGTTGTCTATGGTAGTGGAGATGAGCATAGAAGCCAAGATGTATATGACAGCGATAAATAAATTCCCGGAGAGGGGTTCATCCCTCCACAAACCATTTGAACATTTCTTGTGTCCAAAGGATGAACCATTTATAAAGACAGGAAAGTGACTAGAGTTGACACAACTCTGGATCGAATAAATATGCTTATACTTATTTTACATTATGTTAACATAAATGAAGCAAAAATAGAAAAATATATAGGTCGTCAGTTGTTGTCCATCCAATTAAAGTTGCTTAGGTTTGAATCCTGGCTTGAAATATTTTCTGACCCCTACTAGTGGAATTTTTGTATGACTCACTGCTTTTCTTAATTTCGATGTCAAAATAAGTGAAAGACGCCTTGGTTGGACTTCCAGTTGTGCATTTAGATTTTCACCAAATAGCATATACAGAAAAATAGTATAAAGAGGATGAGTAGAATTTGAGGCGGTACCTTCTACAAAATAACAGACAAACATCTAAGACTAGGGACGCCACCTAAATCGCACAGATCCGTGTACGTGTTAAACTACAACGTTTATTTCCATTTTGAGAAAGCCCAGTTACACTATCCCTTTTCTGATGGATGACCACTGCCCAGTTTAAGGCTGGGCTAAGGACCTTATCGCATCCTTCGGCCCCACGGCGCTGCAGCAAACTTGGATTGATATTGGGCCGATAAATTCGCTTGAATCCAACACGCTGTACAGACTTACCGACTACCGGGCAACTTCTATAACAAAGAGATACATTACAGAAACAATTATTAATTAGTCAAACGGTAAGACCAGGAGCGCATATAATTGTTGAGGGGAAGTTCACTAACAGAGAGTTGAGTCTAATTTGGCGCTTCCCAATGCGATACATCATCAAGTGTTAACGAAACATCTTATCAAATGAATATGGAACTTCCTGTAAATGTTAGAAGAAATGACTATAAATCCTGTCGGCTGCTCACACTCCACCGCGCCACAAGCAGATTATATGCACCACAAATGCTATATATCTAGTATAAATATGTACCTCACCGTTCAACAATTGAGGAAAAAAACTGAACCACGCCAAAGGGGATTCGAAATAGCGATTCTAAAGTCAAGGGTACATCTCTCGTACCACCACAGAACACACACATTGACGTGATGTAGGTATTAACATTATATATATTATTATGTATATATATACTAGTTTATGCACGTGCTTTGCACGTCTTATATTTAGTTTGGCATAAAACTATATAGAAGTTTAATACCTTTATTTTTACGATACATGTAGTGCTTGCTTGACTCCATATCTCCATTATATGAAAAAGAACCCCTACTGAAAACGTAACCAAAACTAATAAGTAATAGAGATCATGTTCTTTCTTTTGAAATATGTTTGTGTAGATCATATTAACTTCTTAATAAATATTGACTAAGAAAAAGGTTGTTAACGTACAACACATCCTATGAGCTAATATAGCCTTTAATATCCATAGAGGGGGTAGGTTCATCTACATGTGACTGCGATGGAAGATCTCTAACTGTATTCTTCAACCACCGTAGTGGTGTGGGAGCAAGATGTGGGTAAAAATATGAAATATAGAACATAATATTTCCCCATGTGAGTTGTTTTATATTGAGTTTCTAGGTGGATTTGACCAGGTTATCAACGAACTCATTTGACTCAAGAACATCATGCTTTTGGTTGGTGGATCATAATAAATTATTTTATAAAAATAAAGGAATAATCACTACATTCAAGTAAAATGGGTGTCATAATGCAGAAAGGAGAGTGAATAGTTACACACTATACAAGGAGAATTTCATCAAACCATTGATTTTTATTTGAACACTACTGATTATAACATATCAAGCTTTTGAGTTTTCCAAGAATTTTTTACCATTAGTTTTCTAGATTATATGCAAAAAATACAATAACCTTCCTCTAAGAAGGTCTAGGTCATGCTATTGCTTGGGACTACATGAACCTTCCATTTGAGTTAGGTGAAACTATATTATGGAACATACCCAATATAAGGAAGAGAAAACAAATTGGCTCATATGATTCCTCATTATATCAACATTCATTTGATCTTTACGGATGAGAACACAATGAGGAGTAAAGATCACTCATGAACCATAAATGATATATGCACTCACTGGTTATTGCAAGGATTTGCAAAGAAATGGAATTTGTTTTGGAAAGTGTTCAACATATTCTAAAACAATGCATACATTGTGATAAATTGGTTGGTTGATCCTGGTAGGTAGTTAGAAAACACATAGAAATGAATCCCTTTTGCAAACATATGTTGAGGACCCAACCTGGGTCTAGGTAGATTGATTGATGTACTAAGCACCCTATTTATTGTGGCTAGCATTATAGTATATCCTCTTTCCACTATTTGTTTTAAAATAGGATAAAATTACATCTATTTATTTCTAAGTTTTTTCAATAAAATTTGGATGATTTCAGAAAAAGTTAGACGCATGTAACTCATACAATGGGATCACTTAAGCATAATAAGGAAGTTGTTGACTAAATGACTTTGGCAAAAAAGTATTGACCAACATTCTCATGTTGAACATAATAATATAAGATAGAGTTACGTGGATACAATATTGTGGACACCAACATTAGTTTTGTCCCTTGTCATATGAAAAATACTCAAAGTTTTTGATAGATTATAATTACATATATATATTGATTTCCATTAAAGATAGATTTTATACATAGCTTGTGTAACTAATATTTAGAGGACAAACTTATTTTAGACTGCTTAACCCTTTGATAATCAAAATACTTAATGAATATATTTAGAAAGCTTTATTGATTATTGGATGTGAACTTGCATGTGATAAATGTAATCTTCTACTAAAGAAATACAAAAGCATCATGAGGAAATTTTACTTAAGAAAACACCATTCATAATATTATGTTATAGAAGATGAATAAAAATAATCTATATATCCAAGTGCTAAGATGTGTAGGACTTTAAAGTATCAAGAAAATTTCAGTAGAGAAAACCATGCATTTGAGTTTAAGCTACATAACATGGGACTTTTTAGTATTAAAATTTTTTGAGAGTGCTATTTCAGAAGGAAAGTTTCCACACACAAACAATGATAACATTTTTCATCATTTTTAAAAGACATATAAACTCTTTGCTAAAATGGTTTATTCATAAGTGTATAACCTAGGTTATACATATGATCACCATGATGGATAATTTCCCATAGACCATAATATAAATTTTTTTACCTCCAAATATGATGAGCTATAAGGATATAATATATTTAATATTCCTAATTTTTAAAATAAAGTTTTTGAAATAAATCAAATATAACTAATTGAATCATTCATTGCCCAACTTGATTAAAGCTATTTTAATAATATATACATAGATTCAACAAGTGTATATGGTATGCCAAATTTCTAACCATACCAAATGGAAGTATGTATTCTTAGTGTATGGATTGAATATTTTGAATACTCAAATTATATCACATGGTTAAAAGGTAGGAATAATAACCTTATAAAATCAATAATTGGTACAAATTTCCGAATTTTCTGAAATGCATGGATGTATATTTACATTATTTGTCAATAAGTTATTTTTGTGTATCTAATGTAAGATAAATATGAATCTTAAATTTAGTTAAACTCGTACAGAATTTTAGAGCAAACCAATGTGAATCAAAGTGGTTATACACCATTATTACCTGTTTGTGTTAAGCCATATACCTATCATAGTATATTAGATGATCTCTATTGTTTTTTCTATCATCTCACTACAAGCTTATCAATTTAGGAGTAGCACAATATGTAGGATAAATGAAGCAAATTTTGGCAACTAAAATGATAGCCTTGTGAACGTAAATGTCTCTAAATATTCTTGGGATCTAAATTACACAGAGAGTTCTCAGCCTCATCGTTCTCGTCATATCAACATGACTTCCTCAAACAATATGGATTTCTTATATTCCCTTGTAATGCAACACTACATATGTGCACACCTAGCACCAAAACCTCAATTTATGTCTATAAAATTATTAGTCATCCTATTTCATAAAAAATTGTTCATAATGATTCAGCCTATTGCGTCTAAACTTTAACCAA
Source organism: Alisma plantago-aquatica (assembly GCA_963693085.1). Lineage (NCBI taxonomy): Eukaryota > Viridiplantae > Streptophyta > Magnoliopsida > Alismatales > Alismataceae > Alisma > Alisma plantago-aquatica. Next base: position 626,403,700 of record OY856411.1, read on the forward strand.
GTACATCACAATTCAGTTTTGAATATCCCTTTCTTTGGAAGACGTGAAAATCACCCATGAGAAGGAGCTACATTGGTGATCCCATACAATTACCAGCACATTGGGGTGATGGCTTAAATTCACACAGAGTTCGGCCTATGTGGCTTGATACATATCACTGAGGCGTGCTTGTAGGAACTCAAACCCGGGTCTCTACTCAGTGGAGCCCAGACCTTCACTACTACGCCACCACCCTGCTGGAAAATATCTTGATTTTGATGAACAAGAGCAATAGGTTGTAAATGAGGAAGACAACAATGGTTTTTCCGCTAAAAGTAAGATACAACTGTGCTAAGTATGCTATGTTCCACACTGTAAGGGAAGGGTTTGCTAAACACCTAATAAATGGAGTTGTACATAGTGAAGTCGGAGAGTACATACACCTAGTACTTGTTTGAGTCAATACCAGTTTGAGTACGTAGTACTTTGAAAATAGATTTAGTAGGTATAAAATTAAAATGTCAAGTGCGAAGAAGGGACAACAATAAAATAATAACAGAACGGAAAAGATTAAAAAACATGTATTGGAATATATTTACATTGAAATAGATTTACGTCAAAATAAAAATATGAAATTATGAGTTCTTAAATGCATACCTCTAGTGTATAAGAAAGAAGTGATAGATATTGGAGACAACGTCAATGATGCTGAACAAGGTTGTATCATAGAACAAACCTCACCGCACAAGTAATACGATGAGAGCTTTGTGAAGTATAGAGCCGACCATGAGTTCAGACTGACATGTAGTGATCTTTGTTCATGGAAGATTGAAGTCTGTCAAATAAAAAAACCATCTCTTTCGGGAACCCTTCATGATCTCCTTGGAGAGTCCAACTTGTATTTGACGACTCAATTCACTTAAACATTGGGTGATCAACCTTCTTTTCATCCTCCTTAACATGCCTAATCCTGCCACACTTGCAGACATGAGCTAGGAGGGGAATCACTGAATCAGGGGCAGAGCCACGGGGGGACAAGCATGGGCCATGGCCCCAAAAAAAATATAATTTTTTAATATATATACATGTATAAAAAGATATATTTATAAGAAGACACTAAAATATATAACGCAAAGTGCATATAGAGGTAAAAGTTGCCTGTGGTGCAGCGGTATGCTATGTGTGTCCTGACTTGTAGGTTGTAGGTTCGATTCTTGCTGAAGGTGTAATGTTTTTCTCAGTATTTCGACTCTATGTCTACGTAACTATACATATATACATATAAATGCATGTCATAAGCATAAAAATGGAAGTAGATGGTGGTGCATTGGCTCACTTGTTTTGTCATGACCTAGGCTACAAGTTGGAGGTACAAGATATATTTATAAGAAGACACTAAAATATATAACGCAAAGTGCATATAGAGGTAAAAGTTGCCCGTGGTGCAGCGGTATGCTATGTGTGTCCTGACTTGTAGGTTGTAGGTTCGATTCTTGCTGAAGGTGTAATGTTTTTCTCAGTATTTCGACTCTATGTCTACGTAACTATACATATATACATATAAATGCATGTCATAAGCATAAAAATGGAAGTAGATGGTGGTGCATTGGCTCACTTGTTTTGTCATGACCTAGGCTACAAGTTGGAGGTACAAATCTTGCCACTCTTTATCTAATGACAACATTAACTAATTGTACAAAATTTTGGCCCCTCCAATGCTCAATTGCTGGCTCCGCCACTGGGAATCACACTGCAGAATTCACTGGAACTGAATGTTGTGGATGAGCAAAACGTGAGAACAAACCCTTTTGCACCCGAGGAGAAGGCATATAAACTATTGGAGCTGGTGGTTGCTTTCCAACAAGACAATTCTTTGGTGATATATCAATGCTAAAAAACATAATTAAGGAATGATGGTCTAGCTGAAGCCTGCAGGTTGTTGTTAGATCTTAATATAACCAAAGAACGGCACAGATGAAGATATAACTAATGAGAAACAAATAGATCGTAACAATGACTCTACTTAATACAAAGCAAGAAATCACGTAGTATGGAGCAGATTCAAAGCGGTGATAGATTGTGCCATGCAGTGAAATTAACATATTGAGCATACCGTGTTTGGTATGCTGGATATAATAGCCGGAAAGGGGTTATATTCCTTGGGAAACGGTTATCCACTATATGCAGGAAAACTAAATAGGGCGCTACCCGGCCTCTGGGATTCCAAAGCCCATCGTTAGCACGCTGCATATTGAAACTGTGTCCGCAAGGCTCTGCTGTGAGAAGGAAGGATTCTGATAATTTTTAATTAAACCCGATACAGGTCGTCGACTACATGGTGTTGTCAGCCGTCGATCATGGTGTCCGCATGGTTGTCTGTCTACCCATCCACAATGATATGGACGAAGGCGACAATATTTGATTTTTCTTCTTTGGGCGTCTAGGCTGCCTTAGGGGCTTTGCCTGGACGGTGATCAGCAACCTCCGGTGTGTGTAGTAAAGAGGCTTGTTTGTTGAGCGGTGGTGTCTCCAGTGACCTGAAGTAAAGATTCCAATTTTTTCTCCTAGGCATCGTCAATTCTTTCCGTGCGTTTAACCAAACAGCTGAATGGAAATCTAATTTCCTTTCTGATCGTATTTGTTCGTACTCCATCCCTCATTACATCCAGCGGTTCTAGTTTCCTGCAAACCAAACACAATCTACTTTTTGGGGGAGCGGAGGAGACATCGGGTTCCGGTTATGAGAGGGTACGTTTTATAAAGACGGGTTGTCAAGTTTGTTGAAAAGTTCAAGATTATCGGGACACAAGTAGGACGGAGGCATAGAGTCTGGAATTGATACAATAACAACAAGAGAGAGACATCGTTGAGAGTAGGGAGGGGACGGAAGAGTCCAACATTTTTAAGATTGAAGGAGGACGGAGACGAGCGGTGTTGCTTAGATTGGTAGAATAGTAGATATATATATATATATAGTCAGACTAGAATACACTCGAGTGTATTCAGAGCAGAATATATGTTTTTCATGATGCAATATATTTTTCAAAAATCTAATATGATGATCTTTTTAAACATCTTGTGAATAACTCATATACAAAATTTGAGCATATTTGGACATTTATAGGTCATGTTATAAAGACTGCAAAAATTATGCATTTCAAATTAGTTTCGTGCGTCGATTTTATTGCCCTTGGATGAGTGACTTACATTCATCGAAATGAGCTCAAAATTTATGTGTAGCCTAATTATAGTAGACAATAAAGATCAATAATTTACATTAAAAAAAAATAGTATTGATATGCAAACACACTTGAGTATATAGTACACTCGAATATATTCTAACCTGACTCTTTCTTTATATATATATATATTCTTGAGGGGGTTAAGGTCCCTGCTTGCCCTCCCTTTACTCCGCCCTTTACTCCGCCCTTGTAGACCGTCCCCCGGACCCAGCGTCTGCCATACAGATTTTATTTCTGTACAAGACACAAGAGTATGTGCTATCGTCTCCGGCGCTTCGTTGCTTAGTGGACATATGATCTCTTGTATGACTCTCCCGCACCCTATTCGTAGTGGCCAATGATCACATAGCGGCTCTCCATATGAAATGCTTAAGTTTTGGTGGCCATTGCATATTCCATATCTTCTTCTACCCCTTCTGTATCACTTCCTGAGCGATTCCACAATAGTGTGTTCCCAAGAAGGCCAAGTCAACATGCGAACTTGAGTGAAAATTGAGCATTTTTATTTGGTGCCCAAGCCAGTTGATCCCTTTGTGAAGTATGTGGTTGCGACGTCAATAAAATCTTATACATTAACTGCGGCCTGATGGTCTGCACGAGAAGGTTAGTCTTCCTGTTGCCAGTTGAGGGGTTGATGAGGTCGCTAAGTGAGGTGAGCTCTTCATTGCCTAGTATATCATCATGTTGGATTATCCCTTTCTCGCTAGAAATCCAACATCATCCTAGAATTTTACATCCTTCCAATCACCTATCCGTCATTCCAATTCTTTCAAGAGCAATGCTTTTACATCCCAAATGCTTATTTATGTATAACTTGGAGCATAACCTTTTCTTGTCTCCAACAATGACGTTCTCTTGTAGTATTTAGCCTGTAGGACCCGGGTCCAAATCTTCTGTACACATACTCGATCCCGAAACATCTCATTTTTTTTTATTTGTGGGCCCCAAGAGAAAATGTATGGTTGGGATGTGACATGCACATTGTCCCGAGCTCAGAGGATGTGAACCAGTAAGACCCTCCCTATTAACGAGTCAAGATTGATCAGGAGACGCCAACATTTTTTGGCCAATAGCACTTCTTTAAAAAAATTTAAATCTTTGAATCCCATAGCGCCATCGTGCTTTGACAGACAATGTTTATCCCAGCTCTCTAGTGAATCTTCCGCTTAGTGCCTTTGCCCCCCCCCACTAGAATCTTGTTATGCAGCTTTAAAACTATTCAATAAGGCCTTTTGGGATTTTGAAGACACTCATCATATAAATAGGGATTGCTTGGGTAAATTCTTTGTTAAGAATATCCTTCCTGGTTTAGACATAAGTTTTTCTTTCCACTCCTAAAGCTTCCTCCAACTTAGAAAAGATGAAAGATCCATTGTCCTTCCTGACTTGATCTGGCCTCGTGAATCCATGCGGAAATGTTTGCCTTATTTATGAACAGAGAAAAAGTTTCAACATAAAATAGAAATAAATAGGGTGAGATAAGGTCACCTAGACATAGGTCTCTGGTTGATGCAAGTTCCCTCTATTCTTCCCAATCTGACATACTGAGTGGGGTACGCTAGATACACAATCAACAATCATCGTACAAGTCTTCTTCCCGAAACCCATCCTTCTCATCACTGTATCCAAGTATCCACGAAACCCCATTCAATTCTATCTTATGATTTGCTCATATCTACTTTCACATCCATAGTACTTGTTTTGCCCTTTTCTTCAATTTGATTGCATGGAACATTTTGTAGACAACCAGAGCCTACTAATAACAAACCACTTTGGTTATCAAAATTAGTATTTTTGCATCCTCAGTTTACGTCTGTTTTATAGAAGTTTTGACATAATCTTGTACAACATATTATGCAAACTAATGGATTTGAATTTAGTGATTTTTCTTGGTTGCTTACACTTCAGTATTAGCACGATTGCAGTAATATTCACTACATTCGGGTCTTGTCTTTCATTTCATCACCCGTTTATGAAATTCGCCACGTGCTCCTTAATAATAGCGAAATTTTTTGAAGATAAATAGCTTTCGTACCATCGAAGGATGTTACTTTTGTACTATGCATGTTATTCAAGGCCTGCCATATTTCATCTTCTGTAGGCCCGTCTTCCATTTCTATAACTTCTCTCTACGTGAGCATTCTTTCTATACCCTAGTCCTCGCCATCTGCTAAAACGTCAAATGTGCTAAAGAGATCTTCAAAGTAATTCACAACAACCTCCAAAATATCCTTCTCCCCCACTTCCAACTTCCATTTTTATCATCCATCCCCTTAATGGTGTTGGTTCTCCTTCTTTGATTTGCCTTACCGTGAAAGTGTTTTGGGTTCTTATTACCATCTAAATCTCATTTGATCTAGCCTAGACGTACCACAAACTTTCCTCCTTTCTTAGCTCTAGAAGTCTTGCATGGTCCTCCTCGCACACTCTCAACTTATCATTTTAAGATGGTCTCTCCTACGCCTCTTCTAATTCCTTCTCAATGGCTTTAATATGTTTTCTATTGCTTCTTAATTTATACTTCGCCCAACCTACTAGGCTTTCCCCACATCTTTTGATTTTATGAGTGGTTTCCTCCCTGTGCCGCCCGTTCAAAGCCCTTTAAATAATTCCCTCACACTCCTCATCATCCATGCACTAGGTCTCAAGTTGTGCTCTTTGGTCACAGTAACCATAGCTATATCCACTCCCCGTTGAAAGCTAAATTGATGTGTGATCTGAATTAGTACTAGAGAATGAGAAATTACTAATTTCCCATATATTTAGATCCATGCCTCATCTACAAAAAAAAAATTCTAGTCTCTCTCTTATTCTAGTACTCGACGTATTTCCCAAGTACTGTGTCATTTTTCTTCCTCTAAATCCCATGTAACCGATCTTCCTTTTGTCTACTACATCTTAGAACTCAATGATGGCTCATTCTAATCTAGGAGGTCCACCTTCCTTCTCATTGTTGGATAGAATTTCATTTAAATCATTGAACTAGAACACCAGTAGAGTAGATTTTTGATATAGTTCCCTAGTTTGATTCCACGTCTTTGCTTTGTCCTGTTGATGGGGCTAGCCATAGATTTTGACGGCCCTCCAAATATCATAACCTTTATCATCCATAACAATACAACCCACATGGTGTTGAGAATAGCATTTGGTATGAATGTCCAAATCTCTCCACCACAGGGCCATGCCACCTGCATGGCCAACACTATTCAGATTAATGCCATTAAGGAAACCACATGTCCTTCAGATATCTTCAACCTATCTTGTTGTCGTCATTGTCTCCATCAAGAAAACCACACTGGGGCCCTTTGTCCAACTCCATTGTTGAAGAGTGCATATAGTTTCAGGGTGTGCCATACCCTGCCATCTCCATGATAAGATTTTTATTGTTGCTCATGTAGAGGTTTCACCCCATCTTCACTACTTTGTCAACCGCCTCGACATGGTTCCTTGTATGTACCTTCTTCTCTTTAGAAAGATATATATTTTTGATAGTGTCTGCCATCTGAGTTTCCTCAAGACACTCTTGTTTCTTCCTATTGCGTCCCGTCAGTCCCCTCCTTGCTACCCCTGCCAAGGCTGGCGATCCACTACAATGTTTCCTTCTAGATTCCCTCGTCACTCCGGCTTTACGCAACCCTCACCTTCTCCCACCCTGCTAGATGGTTTGGTCTTCTCCCACGTCCTAGGTGGAAGTTAGGGATGTGTTGTGACACATCCTTCTGAAGTTGCTTCAACACCTATTGGTTATCCACAGTCAGGTTGTCAATGTGTCTAGTTTAGGGATAAGTTTCTAATCCTACTATCATGTCTAATTCAGACCACACCCATCTGGGTGTCCCTCCTCCTACCTTGCTTCCTCTGTAGCATCCTCATTACCGTCAACCTTAGCTTCATTTAGCATTGCTGAAGACACCTCCACTCCTGGCTCAGACACACCTTCCTTCTCATTGCCTTGACTACCTCAAACCTAACTTCCTTGGATTTCTTCACTCTACCCTAGGGGTTTGTGCTTTGATTGTTGTTTCCTCCACAAACCAATATGTTGTGGTTCTTGTATTTAGTTGTTCCTCCATCTTAGTTCCCCTTTTGGATGCCCTTTCTAGATCCAGGCAGTTTGGTGCTGCTACTTCTTGTACTCCATGGTGTGGCCTCAAATAGTATCTTCTTCTTACATGATCCACTTCCTTGTATTTCCTCCTACATCGACCTATAGTTGAGTTTTGTTGGTGATGATCGAATCCAAGCCCCACTTTATTTCTAGCGGCTCATCTTCCTCATCCTTCTTAGGGCAATAATGGTTTATGTGGCCAATGAAGCCACACATTTAACATAGATTATGGAGTCACTCATTGTTTCATTTGACTTACACCACTTTTCCTAATTTTTCTTGAACTCAAAATACTTGTTTCACAGGCTTAGTAATGTTGATGATCATCTTCGCACGGTATTAACTATCCCAGCCGTAACCCCCCCCACTCATATAACTTCTCCCACACGCCTTTCTATTACATTGACTACATCTTTGCTCTTGTATCCCATCAGTTAGTCATAGATGTGAATACACATAGGGCTTGTATTTATCATGGTTTTTAAGGGATGCTCATCTGGTAGGATCTCTCTAAACAAAAGGAGATTCCCTTCAAAGAGCTAAGGTTCTCCTTTAATAACTCAATCTCAATCTTTCCAATAGGTGAACTGGATAATAAACTCGTTGTTTTCAATCATTTGAAACATCACGTTCCTCTGTAAACTCCAAACCACAAACATTGTCCTCGTCAACTTGATGAAATGATTTTTTTTTCCGTTGAGAGTTGGTGCATTAGTGCTACATCAAGATGGCCTTTAGTAGGGTTGATTCCCTCTTTGGTGATGATAATCTCTTCACTCTCCTCATTGATCTTGAGTCTAGCGCACCCCTTTGTGTTCACATTCTCGATGGGAAGAACTTACATAAAAAAACCTTGTTCCATCCGGTGGCGACTACACACCAGAAACCCAAGACCACATTCAGATGTACTGATGGATGGGAGGATTATAGTGGCAACCTCTAGTCTACTCTCACTGTCATCTCTTGGATGACACTAGAGATGGCTAGGGATTCATGGGATACAAGTAGGGTTTCTATATTGAATATATTGATTGAATTGTTTAATTTTTTCAATTAAAAGTGGTAGACATTGTGAATAGTCCAAGAAGCTTATACAGGAATGGGGAATATAGGTTAAGAAGATGAACTAGGTAAACCCATTATATTAGTTCATTGGACTATGTCTGATAGTAGGTGTTCAGTAGTGTGAGCTTATTGTTTTATTTAGTTTCCCAGCAGGTGAGAACATCTCCAATAGAACTTAACACCATAGATATATAATCTTAGAATCCCAGGCTAGCCGAGTTGTTTTGGTGTTATTAAACCAAGTCATTAACACATGACACTCAAAAGGTGACTCATTCGGTACCATTTTGAGTGTGATTTGGTTAACTAATTGAAGTAGGTTGAACCAACCCATTTCCTTCTATATGTAGGTCATTCAAATTTGGTTTAGGGCACCTAGCCATCTTCAATCCACATAAATATAAAATAACTAGGTATAAAAATTACAGTGGTGGGCAAACCTTTGACATGTAATCTTTTTATGAAAATTAATTGCATAGATTAAAGATTAGCATACAACTACATCTAACTCTATGAGAATATAGAAAGTTACATAAAATTCCATGTCAAAATCATTAATAACACGAGAAGTGCCAATGATACCATGAAGCCTGGAACTAGGAACAATGATGTAAAAGTTAAATTACCAAAAATTCTAGACATTTTAAAGGGGAGACATCTCAACAATAGGCCTTAAGACTAAATAGATGACAAATCAAAATTCATTTGTTTATACTGGAATATCCTCAATGATGTATGTCCTCTATGCAGTTGTTTTGATGTAAACCAAACACATTAACCTGGATTTATGTCTTTCAAAGAGGGATTAGTGTAACTATTCACTTGTATCCACTAACTGAAAATTAGTCTATTTTTTTTTCTTTTTTTTAATCACATAGAACTAATGAAACATATGGTTAACTTATAATATAACATATGTTTTAATCATAAGAATCACACGCTCACACCTAAGTCATATGCTTGCATCATAATCAATTCTTGCTTTAATATACATCAAATACAACCTAATAAGAAAAATTACCTAAATCCTTACACTCACATTTCCATGTCCAGAGGAAATATATGATACCATCTAACGAACTAGCTACTCATCTCAATACCTTAATTGATCTATGCCTAATAATAGCTAGCTTCCTACTCCTCATGTTAACTTAGAGTGATTTTTGAAAAAAAAATGATTCATTAGAGTGTGTGAGCTATTGGATCAGTGCATGGAAATTCAACAATTAACTATGACAATTCAAATGTATATTGTTAATAGAATTAAATGCATCCTTGGTTTTTTACCAAGAGGTATCAAGTTCAACCCCTAAAGAAGAAACAAATAGAATCACCAATTTTTTTATAAAAAATACATAAGAATACAAGCATGAAAGTGCAAAAATTGTAGATCATCCAACAAAGAAGTAATTTTGTTAAGAGCTCACATAAACTAAATATATTCATTTAACTTATGCCATAGACCCACGTGAAGTTTGCCACAACATGAAAAATACCACAACAAGCTACAATTTCACCGTATAGGTCTTAGAGTAGATTTGGGACTCTAAGTCTACTAAACTAGATCCCCAGTCCAAAACTAGGCTCGCCACATCTAGTCTTGGTAAATAAATAGCTGGGTGGATAAGATGGACTACTCCTATAAAGCTGGGTATGTAGGAGGAGAGTAAAAGGAAGTGGCTTAACAAACTGTAGTAGTGGTTCCATAAGAGCTGACCCACCGAGCAGAAACTAAACTAACTAAAGTACAATACGTCCCACTGGAATATCTGATTAATGTAAGGTACATTACTAAATTAAGGAGACCATCTTCACTGGACTTAGCCCCTCGTACCTTGTTTCTATTCTCTAGGTACCTCATTCTAAACTCTGCCTGTCAGTAGACATGTTTACTCCTTCATGGTGCAGGCCTCCGTGATGGATTCCATGGTGTTCAGGACATCTAACATCTAATTTTTCATTAATTTCACTAATAGTCTTACTATTGTACTATTCTTGGCTTAGCTTTATAGTTTAGGTTTCTATTTTCTCTTTTGAATAATTAACTTAATGAAATCACTTGTATTTATACAATAAACTATTTGAACTAAAAAATGTAGCACAATGGTAATTACTAGAATGAAACATTCCTTGAAATTTATAAGCATCTAACTAGAAATTGTCATCGACTAGATCCCATATTCAATATATGATTTAGTATCGTAGATATCAGGGGGGACCTACGATTCTGGTGCCTCTAGTTCTACTATCAAGATTCAAAAAGATCTCACAAATAATCATTTTTGAGTTGAAATCATTTATTAAAAATCATATTTATGTATAAACAAACAATAACTTAATTGAAATTTTAAATCTTATTTCAATAAATCTAATACAACAATCACCACATATAGCAATATAGGTATTTGATGATTTTCAAACTTTTCTCATATAAAGTTATGGTTTAGAGGCAATATTCTAATCACTTGTATGTGTTCTACCTTACCAATCTCGTGCTTGAACTTGGATAGGTTGGATTACACTATGTTAAGCTTGGATTTGAGCTTAAAGCTTCAAGAACTACCTCTTGTGAAACTGATGATGGGTGGAGCGACTAATAGGAGACTGTACAGATTCCTTAACTGTTTGGACTCTTCGTGGGTGATATGGATGACTGAAAGGTATGGGGCCTTGGGGAATGGCTGCTACCCAAATGATTCTAGGATTTGGAGGAAAATGGTTGATGCTCGGGAACAAATGAACAACCATTATGTGCTGCATGTCCAGATGGGCGGCTTGCTTACAAAGATCAGACCTTGGAATCTTAACAGGCATATACCACAGGTCCTATGGCATTCGATTGTGTGGATGAAGAATTTATGCCCAAAGTGGAGCTTTGGTGCGTATAGGGCTATCATGGGGCGCCTGCCTACCAAGGACAGGTTGATCGAGTGGGGGCTTAATTGCGACCCTTGCTGCTTGTTGTGCAAAGGGGCCGCTGAAACGCACAAGCACATATTCTTTGAATGCGACTATACGACCTACCTCTGGAGGAGGGGAGGCTGAAGTGTGAGTGGGGTGGCCAAGCCCGCTTGGAGTTGAATGAGGCGATGTAGTGGATTTTGGAGAGTACCATTAACAATACAAGGAATAGAAACTTGGGAGGGATCTTCTTTACCTCTCTCATCTTTCACATATGGGGTGAAAAGAACAATAGGTTGCATGGCAAGAGGCCTTGGGATAGTCTCAACATTTTTTATGTAATTAGCAATAGCATTGGGTAGTTCTTCAAGGTGAACCCAAAAGGCATGGTGGGCGTTGATACCATGACTCTCATGATGTGGGGTTTGTTGTAGACCTTGTATAGTATACGAGATTTTGTTGTTTCCCTTATACTCCCTTTTGTTCATAATAATATTTTACCTTATCCAAAAAAAAATTAATGATGGGTTAATAGTCCTAAGAGATGCCTATTGGAGGTAGAAGACAAAGGAAAAAGATTAAAGAAAACCTTTGATTCTAATTCCTATAATCCACAATGAATTTGAGGAAGACCGACATGATTCTGTGAATTTGATGTGACTCTAGGATTGAATAAGACTTCATTCCTCATAGACCAGTTTTCCTAGCACTACATCAAAATATTTTCAGCTTGAAAACATGTGAGGTCATCCATAACTCATATGCAAAAGTCATGAAAAGTATCACATAAGACATCTCCTAGACCATTCCTCAGACCCAACGTCCACCATACAAATTTTGTTTCATTACAAGACGCATGAGTATGTGCTATCATCTTCGACACATCATTGCTTAGTGGACATATGTTGTCTTGTATAATATGACTCTCCCACACCCTATTCCTAGTGGCCAATGATCCCATAGTGGCTTTCCATATGAAATGTTTAAGTTTTGGTGGCCATCACATATTCCATATCTTCTCCTACCCTTCCCAATCACTTCCTGAGTGTTACAATTCCACAAAACTGTGTTCCCAAGAAGGCCAAGTCAATATGCAGACTTGAGAGAAAACATATCGTTTTTATTTGGAGCCCAAGACAGTTGATCCCTTTGTGAAGTATGTGGTAGAGGCGTCAATAAAATCATATCCATTAACCGCACCCTGATGGTCTGCATGAGAAGGTTAGTCTTCCTATTGCCAGTTGAGGGGTTGATGAGGTCGCTAACTGAGGTGAGCTCTTCATTTCTTAGTATATCATCATGTTGGATCATCCCTTTCTCGTTGCAAATCCACATGTCATCCCAGAATTTTACATCCTTCCAATCACCTATCCATCATTCCAATTCTTTCAAGAGTAATGGTTTTGCATCCCAAATGCTTATCCATGTATAACTTAGATGATAGACTTTTCTTGTCTCCAACAATGACTTTCTCTTGTAGTATTTATCCTGTAGGACCCGAGTCCAAATCTTCTGTGCCCATCCTCTGTCCCAACCTCTGTCCCAAAACATCTCATTTTTTTATTTGTGGGCCCCATTAGAAAGTGTATGGTTGAGATGTGGCAGGAACATTGTCTTGGATACAGAGGATATGAACCAATAGGACCCTCCCTACTAGTGAGTCAAGATTGATCAGGAGATGCCAACATTACTTGGCCAATAACACTTCATTAAAAAATTTGGAATCTTTGAATCCCATAACACCATCGTGCTTTGATAGACAATGTTTATCCCAACTTTCCAGTGAATCTTCCTCTTAGTGCCTTTGGGCCCCCACTAAAATCTTGCTATGCATCTTTAAAATCTCTTCAATAAGGCCTTTTAGGATTTTGGACACACTCATCGTATAAATAGGGATTGCTTGGGAAAATTCTTTGATAAGAATCTCCTTCCTGGTCTAGACATAACCTTTTATTTCCACCCCTAAAGCTTCCTCCAGATTCCCTCCTTAACTTGTTAGTACTTGGACCTTCTCATACCTGTAGTAAAGCCTGAGTATATACATGTCTGTCCACCTCATGCATATGTTAGAAATTACAAATATCTCTATTTCTTTGCGTATGCACATTCTTACTGAAAGATACCTCTAACTTAGATGCATTAGTTTTCTATCATGATGCTCTCTCATACTTGTTGATAAGCTCAACTAAACATGAACATTCCTCCATAGATGCTCTGGTAAAAAGAATGTTGTCATCTTCAAAGAAATGATGAGAAACCCATTGTCCTTCCTGACTTGCTCTGTCCTCGTGAATCCACACGAAAATGGTTGCTTTATTTATGAACATAGAAAAAACTTCAGCATAAAACAAAAATAAATAGGGTGAGATAGGGTCACCTAGACAAGGCTCTCTAGTTGGATGCAAGTTTCATTTATTCTTCCCAGTCTAATAGACCGACAAGGATACACTAGATACGTAATAAAAAATCATCGTACAAGTTTTCTTCCCGAATCCCATCCTTCTCATCACAGTATCCAAGTATCCAAGAAACTCCATTCAATTATATCTTATGATTTGCTCCTATCTACTTTCACATCCATATTAATTGTTTTGTCCTTTTCTTTAGTTTGATTGCATGGAACATTTTGTAGACAATCAACGTATTGTATATAATTAGCCTACCAAGAACAAAACCACTTTGGTTCTCAATTTTTTGCATCCTTAGTTGAAGTTTGTTTTATAGAACTTTTGAAAAAATCTTGTACAACATATTACACAAGCTAATGGATTTGAATTCAATGATTTTTCTTGTTTGCTTACACTTCGGTATTAGCATGATTGTGGTAATGTTCACTACCTTCAGGTCTTGTCTTTTATTTCATCACCCATTTATGAAATCCTCCACGTGATCCTTAATAATAACCCAAAAGTTTTGGAGATAAATAGCTTTGGTAGCATCGAGGTTTGTTACTTTTGTACTATGCATGTTATTCTAGGCCTCCCATACTTCATCTTATGTAGAACCGTCTTCAATTTCTATCACTTCTCTCTATGTGAGCATTCTTTCTATACCCTAGTCCTTTCCATCTACTACAACATCGTCTATGCAAAAGAGATCTTCAATGTAATTCACAACAATCTAAAAAATATCCTTCTCCCCCATCTTCCAACTTCCATCTTTATCTTCCATCCCCTTAATGGTGTTGGTTCTCCTTCTTTGATTTGTCTTACCATGGAAGTGTTTTGTGTTCTTGTTACCATATGAATCTCATTTTCTCTAGCCCATATGTACCACCAACTTTCCTCCTTTCTTACCTCTAGGAGTCTTGCATGGGCCTCCTCACATATTCTCAAAATTTGAAGGTGGTCCCTCCTATGCCTCTTCTAATTCCTTCTTAATGGCTTTAATCTATTATCTATTATTTCTTAATTTATACTTTGCCCATTCTGCTAGGCTTTCCCCAGATCTTTTAATTTTATGAGTGGTTTCCTCCCCGTGCCACCCATCCCAAGTGCTCTAAATAACTCCCTCACACTCCTTATCAACCATCCACTAGGTCTCAAGTTGTGCTCTTTACTACAAGTAACCATAGCTATTTCCACTCAATGTTGAAAGCTAAATTGCTACGTGATCTGAATTAGTAACTAGAGAATGAGAAATTTCTAGTTTCCCATGTATTTGGAGACATGCCTCATCTGCAAAAAAATATGTGTAGTCTCTCTCTGATTCTATTACTCGACGTATTGTCCAGGTACTGTGTAATTTTTCTTCCTCTAAATCCAATGTCACAGATCTTCCAATTGTTTACTACATCTTAGAACTCAACCATTGCTCATTCTAATCTAGGTGTTCCACCTTCCTTCTTATTGTTGGATAGAATTTCATTAAACTCATCAAACTAGAACACCAGTAGAGAAGATTTTTGATATAGTTCCCTAGTTCAATTCCACATCTTTGCTTTGTCTCGTTGATGGGGCCAGCCATAGATTTTGATGGCCCTCCAAATATCATAACCTCTATCATCCCTAACAATACAACCCACATGGTGTTGAGATTAAGATTTGGTATGAATGTCCAAATCTCTCCACCATAGGGCCATGCCACCTGCTTGGACAACATACTCAAACAATTTCCATTAAGGAAACCACATGTCCTTCTGACATCTTCAACCTCTCTTGTTTTCGTCATTATCTCCATCAAGAAAACCACCATGAGACCCTTTCTCAAACACCATTGTTTAAGAGTGCATATAATTTTAGGATGTTCCAATGCCCTGACAACTCCATGATAAAATTTCTATTGTTGCTCATGGAGTGGTTTCACCCCATATTTACTACTTTGTCAACCACCTCAACTTTGTTTCTTGTATGTACCCTCTTCTCTTTAGTATGAGATCTAACTTTGATAGTGTCTCCCATTTGGTTTTCCTCAAGACACTGTCATCTCTTCCTACTACGTCCCTTCAGCTCCCTCCTCGCTACCCCAGCCAAGACTGGCAATCCACTACAATGTTTACTTCTAGATTCCCTCATCACCCCATCTTTATGCAACCCTCTCCTTCTCCCACCCCACTGGATGGTTTGTTCTACTCCCACATCCTAGGTGGAAGTTAGGGATGTGTTGTGACCCATCTGAAGTTGCTTCAACACCTGTTGGTTATCCACAGTCGGTGTAACATCCCTGACCTGGGTTATGAACTAACCCTAGGTGTTTTGCTTAATTATGTAATTAGATACTTGTGATTATATATTGGTATGTAATTAAAGCTTCTGAGGAACATATAATTCTATTTCTGCTCTTTTTGAACAATGTTATAATATTGTTTTGTTAATAGGGACTTATGTGCAAATTACCCAATTAAAAGGGGTTAACTTGCAAATTGCACATGTTAAGATGTTCCTTTGGTGTTGAGACATCATAAGAATGAATATGATGAAGTATGATGGATTCTCCATGTTTGGGCACCAAGATGCAACTTGTGGAGCAATCCTTGTACTTAAAACCCTAGTTTTGGTGTAAAGTGCAATTTACCCAAAATATGGGGTGCAACTTGTAAAATACACCTTCTAGAGTATCTTTTATGACTCTTGGCATCATTTAGAGTAAGAATGAGGAAGAGGGCACTTCAATTGAATAATCAAATAAGAATGATAACCCTTATAAATTAAATAATCAAGTTATAAGCCTAATAACCCTTCTATATGTGCAACTTAGTAAGAAGTTGGATTTCTTCACGTTTAGACCTTGGGTTTAAAATGATTTTTGATTAAGTATGGAAGGGAGAAACGTGGCTTAGAAGAAGGGAAGGACCTAGATGAGAAATGGAGAAACAAGTTGCCCTTATGTTGGAATTTCACCCAAAGTATATATACACATTTTCTCACTTAGCAAGGATCGTTTCCTTCACTTCCCTTCTTATCCCCTTGCTTAGACCGACTTAGGACAGAGCTCTGGAGAAGAGGTGAACGGCCAAGCAGTTCTAGGTAAGCTTTAATCACCATCTTGCTCGAATTCATGGAGGAAATCATGTTGCAAGGTTGGTTTGCTAGTTTTTCTTACTTAGTTCTTCTTTCTAGCCATCCTTTCCAACCAATTCTTGAAGAAGAAACCTTGGAAGACCTGTGGATATCAAGCCACCATTAAAGCTTCTAAGCTTGGAGCTCTAGAGCTAGTTCTAAGGTGGGTTTTATAACTCTAAACCCTTAAACTTTGTTATGCATCTTTGTTTCTTGCAAAAGTAGCTTGTTCTTCTTTCCCCCATCCTTCCTTGATTTCTTGCAACTAAAACCACGAAGAACAGACCTTGATCTAGAGGTAGAAGAAGATGGGCGTGATTACCAATGTTACTTTATCAAACAATCTTGCCCCCCCCTGGCCAAACGGTTTGCAAAACCGTTTGAAGGGCAAACGGTTTCACAAGGTCGGTTGGAGAAAATGGTCTCCAATACCGTTTGGTTGAGTTGACCAAGCATTGACCGTTTGATATTTCTATTCATAATTATGTTGGTTGATAACCCTCTAAATTTGAGGGATTAACTCCAAAGGAATCGTGAGTTGAAGGCTAATCAATTAGGTAAACCTAATTGAATTAAGTGCTGATTTTCAACCTGATTAACTTGACCTTTTTGGGAAAACGGTTTCAAAACCGTTTGAGTGAGTTGACCAAGCATTTACCGTTTGGTATTCCTGTTCATAATTATGTTAGTTAATAACCCACCAAATTTTATAGGTTAACTCCCAAGTAATCATGAGTTAAAGGCTAATCAATTAGGTAAACCTAATTGGATTAAGTGCTGATTTTCCAACCTGATTAACTTGAACTTTTTGGGAAAACAGTTTCAAAACCATTTGAGGGCGTTGACCAAGGGTTGACCGTTTGAGTTTCCTGTTCGTAATTATGTTGGTTAATAACTCACCAAATGTTATAGGTTAATTCCAAAGGAATCATGAGTTGAAGGCTAATCAATTAGGTAAACCCTAATTGGATTAAGTGCTGACTTTCAACTTGATTGATTTGACTTTTTGGGTTTTCTTGCCCAAACGGTTTCAAAACCGTTTGGGGATCACCCAAACGGTCTCAATACCGTTTGGGGGTCACCCAAGACCGTTTGAAGGTCTAAGGTCAAGTATGGATATGTGTTTGAAGATCCAAAGATGTGGTATGAACCCTAATCGGCTAAGTGCTGATTTTGCAAGTGATGAGTTGATTGTTTTGGGTTGATTGACCCAAACGGTTTCAAAACCGTTTGGGGATCACCCAAACGGTCTCAAGACCGTTTGGGTATCACACAAGACCGCTTGGAGGTCTAAGGTTAAGCATGGTTGACTAATTGAAGGTGTAAAGATACCAAATCATTTTGCAATTAAGTGCTGATTTGATGATCAACTCAATAGCTCAAACCCTAATGGTTTTTCACTAGAATCCAAGGGTTGGGTGAGCCAAACGGTCTCAAGACCGTTTGGAACTCATCCAAACGGTCTCAAGACCGTTTGGAGGTCACCCAAGACCATTTGGAGGTCTAGGGGTGAGTATGGTTAAGCAATTGATGATCCAATGATACTAAGTTGGAGTGTAATCAATTGTTGTTTTGGTGATCAATCCAATGATCCAAACCTTAATTGGTTGACTTGGATTTTGATTATATGATGGGAAAATGGTCTCAAGACCGTTTGGAGGTCATCCAAACGATCCCAAGACCGTTTGGGGTCAGGTCATGTCCCAATTGAATGATGGTTCAATGGGTTCAAATCAATTAAACCCACATTGAAATATGTTGAAGGGTTATTGATTCCAAACCCTAATTCAATTGATTTAAACCCTAATTGATGGTCAATTGAGGGTCAATTGAGGGTCAAATCAGTTGAAGGTTGACCTATTAAACTCAATTGAGGTATGAGTATAGGTCCAATTGATGATTGGTTCCATGAATTCAATGATTGAAGGAATCAACATTGAAAACCCTAATTCAATTGGATACCTTATGTAATGGAGGTCCAATGTGATTGAATATTTGCGAATTAAGATGATGAATGTTCTATTGACCCAAGGATGATTAGTAATGATAGACAATGAAGGCACAAAGGTTGAAACCCTAATAGTACCTAAGTGACTAGTACCAATTAAAGGGAGAATTCTTAATTGTTTATAGGATTAATAGCTTGATACACTATGTTAGTCATAGTAGTATGTACTTGATTGAAGGGTTGATGTGACCTAATCAAGTTGAAAGAATGAAAGATTAGAATACATATATATATATATATATATATATATATATATATATATATATATATATATATATGAATCATGTAATGATCTTATGTAGCACGACCGTGTAAGGGAGCACGGTCATGGTAGCCTTAACTTGCACGACCGTGCAAGGGAGCACGGACGTGGTAGGCTTACTTTGCACGACCATGCAAGGTGGCACGACCGTGGTGTCCTATAAAGAAATTGAAAAGGTTTGGTATTGTGATTACATTGTTATATATGCATGTCCTTATTTGTATTAGTCATGCAGGTTGATATTATGATGTGATCATAGCCAGGTAAGAGTTATGATGTCATATTCCTTGAAAACAATTATAAGCTTTTAGAGTAATGATATGTGAAAAGTATATACATTGCTTCAATCATGGTCATGTTGTTAGATGACTTGATTCTTATATGCCACTTGGTAGCAAGTGTTATGATAATCTGAGGGTTTGAATAACCATATTCCTGAATCATATGATGAGATGGTTAAGAATTAATATCCATATGATAACTGATGTGAGTTAAACTTGATACATTTAGTATTCTTCTTTTATAGTAGTGTTTTAATGATTAATGATTGAGAACATGCTTGATGCTAAAAGAATGCTAAAATGTACCTAAATAATCAAGTATAATCATATCATGTAGAGCCCTGATCATAGATCCATCATTGTCAGAAGCCAAATGATGGTGAAACAGGTTTTCCTAAGGGAACTCCTGGAACACAAACTTTTGAGTATGTGGGGGATTATGGACGTGAATATCCTTACGTCCTAGTGTAGGAATTGATGTAGATGTATCTTAAATCTATCAACCCTTCATTATATGTTTATGCCGGGATGATGTATCACTAATCTCCCGAGGGAATCTTTAATGCCGCATCGATGAGAGATTAACAAGAGATCTTTCAATGACGAAGAGAGTACAGAACTCCATTGTAACTCTAATAGCGAAGTGCCAGAATACCTTGGTAAGCTATTGTAGCAGAGGCATGAGATGTCCTGCATGTTGATCCTCACACTGACTGAGGAAGATGAGGTCATAAGAATCCAGATCTTTTGATGACCTATGTATGATACCAATGCGACTTAGTAGTGATCGGTTGGAATATGAGCGACATACCTCATCTCCACATGGCATAATAATATTTAAAAATCATAATCAGCCGTGTAGTATAACTTCTTAGGTTGAACTACGAGAAACAATGATTGATGTTACATTGTTTATAATATTCTAGCCATGTGATTAGTATACATGTTCTTCATATTCCTTATTGATATGATTGCTTAAGTAAATGTTGTCTTACTTAATACCAAATCTATTGTTGAATGCCTTAAAGATTATATTTCTTATGTTAATTGTTTATTGCTACAACAAAGCTTCTGGCGGAGAGTTATAACTCTCGCTGGGACAATTATTCAAATTGTCTCACCCCTGTGGGTTTCGACTTTTTAGGTGGACGTCGAGGACGGAGGAACCAATCTGAGGGTGGGCAGTATCAGCAACAACAACACCAGGGGCAATAGTGAATCTCAGGTGGAGATACTGACTATCGAGTCTCATAGATAGTATGTCTTATGTCGTCTCTATACTCTCAGGTCCTAGGAGTCAGTAGGTCTGAAGTTTTTGGCTTAGTGCCTCGAGATTTTGTATCTTGCCTTCTTCATATAATAAGGCAATGGATGTATGTAATCACAGAGATGTAATGTCAAGTTATGATATAAACAGTTTACCTTGTTTTCTTATAAAGGAGTTATGGTTTAAAGTTCTCATTCCAAAAAGTTTTAAAATTTAGTGATTTTTCATTATTCCGCTGCTAATAATTTGCTTTCGCATTAGTTAATATCATTTTCCGCGACGGGTCGTCTCAATTTAGTGGTATCAGAGCTCCAGGTTCGCTGAGTCTACAGAGACATAGGACTTAGGATGTTGAGTCTATTCTTAGTGTTTTCTAGTATATCTAATAGTGTCTTCTGCTCCTCAGGAGAAGAAAATAAGTTATGGATGTCTGGACCACATGAGGAATATGTGGTAGAGAGTAGCGTTGCTGCACCACAAGAAGGTGCAAGGAACCAGGAGATAGAACAACCTATACCTGAGCCACCCCAGTTCAATCCAACTAACATGGGGAATCCAGCCGTCCAGACCATGTTTGGGCAGTTTATGACTGCCATGACACACATAACAGATAGGATGCCCATGCCTGCACCTAGGGCACCTACCCAACCTGAATGACAAGGAATCGGCAAGACGTTTGAATGACTTCGCCGAGTTGGAGCAACCGAGTCCTTTGGAATGACTGATCCTGCAGATGCCAAACTGTGGTTGACTGAACTAGAGAAAGCTTTTAGAATCCTAAATATCCCAGAAGCTGAGAAGGTTAGACATGTTGTCTATCTTCTCAAAGGGAGTGCTGGTCATTGGTGGACCATGGAAGAGAAGAAGAGGCCTAGTGTGGAGGTTGCGTGGGAAGTCTTTCGACGGGAATTTATCAATAGATATTTCCCTAAGATGTTCCTGGATGAGAAAATCTCTCAGTTCGAAAGGTTAAGGCAAGGTCTGATGAACATTAGCGAGTACGAAGCTAAGTTCATGGAGTTGTTGCGGTTTTGTCTGCATATGGCTGCTACAGATGAAGAAAGGATCAGGCGGTTCGAGAAAGGGTTGAACGCTGAGTTGACTACTCCCGTGTCTGCCCTAGAGAACCGGGAGAGGTTTGCTACCTTCGTTGAGTCAGTCTGAAGGATAGAGAGGTCCGTAGCAGAGAAGAGGCGAACCCATAAGAGATATCCTCAGTTCCAGGGATCTTCATCTAGAGACTTCAAGAAGCCTATATTTTCTGTGCCTATACCACCACCACCTAGACCTAGTGCTCAGACACAGTGGACACCAAGTAGAGGTAGAGGACGAAGCCTACCACTACAAGGGGCTCGCAGTTCAACATCTATGTCGGTTACAGGACCACCCAGACCACAACAACAAGATAGAAGTTGTTATATATGTGGGAAGATGGGGCATCTGATGAAAGACTGTAGAGCTAGACCAGCGAGTGTAACCCAACCACAGAGGCAGGGTCAGCAAGGATCGCAGAGGAGACAGTTTCCAGGAGGAGCTAGAGGACATGGACAAGCGTCCCAAGTTGGATTGTCAGCACCGAATCAACCACAAGCAACAATAAGATTCTATGCAATGAATCCACCTGATGTAGTGAT
Source organism: Alisma plantago-aquatica (assembly GCA_963693085.1). Lineage (NCBI taxonomy): Eukaryota > Viridiplantae > Streptophyta > Magnoliopsida > Alismatales > Alismataceae > Alisma > Alisma plantago-aquatica. The sequence goes on from OY856411.1 coordinate 626,425,945, forward strand.
CAACCCTCGGGTTGTTGCAGGTCAGATGAAGTTGTTATATTCTGATATGTCTACATCCTACATTGTATCTGTTTTAATTGATCTGGGTGCTACACACTCCTTTATCACTCGAAGGATGATTTGTAACTGCAATATGACAGTTAGTCTTAGAGAAGATAGTCTGTTGCTAGAGACTCCGTTGAGAGGGTCTGTTGTGTTACATGAGGTATGCTCTTCCTGTATCCTTTTCTGTTTTGAACACCACATTCAAGTGGATCTTATACCACTTGAGATGCAAGGATTTGACATAATCCTTGGGATGGATACCTTGGAAAGGTATAAGGTTGTTTTGGATTGTGAATCCAAGTAAGCTATGTTTGCTGATGAAAGCGACACATGGATCTTTCAAGGAGAGAGAAAGATTCTACCCACCTGTCTTGTGTCAGCTATGGTTGCTGAGAAGTTGATGAGGCAAGGATGTTATGCATTCTTGTCCCATGTGGTAGATACTACCATGGAAAGTCCTAACCCTGCTGAAGTTCATGTAGTCAGGGAATTTGAAGATGTATTTCCTAAAGAACTTCCAGGTGTACCACCGCCTCGGAAATTGATCCCAGACACACAACCTATAGCACAAACACCATATAGGATGGCGCCTACTGAGATGGCAGAACTCAAGAAATAGTTGCAGGAGTTGCTTGAGAAGGGTTTCATCCGACTGAGTACTTCGCCTTGGGGTTCTCCAATGCTCTTTGTTAAAAAGAAAGATGGATCAATGCAGTTATGCATTGATTACAGACAGTTAAATAAAGTAACAATAAAGAATAAGTATCCTCTGCCAAGGATTGATGATCTTTTTGACCAGTTGCGTGGTGCAACTATCTTCTCAAAGATAGATTTGAGATCGGGATATCATCAACTCCGTATTAAGGACAGTGACATACCCAAGTCTGCCTTTAGAATGAGGTATGGCCACTATGAGTTCACAATTATGTCGTGTGGACTAACTAATGCACCAACTGCATTTATGGAACTCATGAATAGAATCTTACGACCTTTCCTCGATCAGTGTGTTGTTGTCTTTATAGATGACATTCTGATTTATAGTAGAGATGCTCAACAGCATGAACAACATCTCCGTCAGGCTCTAACTTTGCTAAGGAAAAACAAGCTTTATGCTAAGTTTAGCAAGTGTGAGTTTTGGTTACCGGAAGTATCTTTCCTTGGACATGTGATATCTGCCTCGGGTATTCGCGTTGACCCTAAAAAGGTAGAATCTGTCCTACAATGGGAACAACCGAAGACCCCGACAGAAATCCGTAGATTCTTAGGGTTGGCTGGATATTATCGAAGGTTTATTAAGAACTTTAGTTCCATAGCCCTACCTTTAACTAAGTTGACCCGGAAGGATGTCCCTTTTTTTTGGAGTGATAAGTGTCAGCAATCCTTCCAGTTGCTGAAGGAGAGGTTGACAAGTGCACCTGTACTTATGTTACCTGAGCAAGGAAAAGGATACATAGTTTTCTTTGACGCCTCTAAGAATGGACTAGGATGTGTGTTGATGCAGGATAAACAAGTGATTTCTTTTGCTTCTCGACAGCTTAAGAAACACGAGGAGAATTATCCGACACACGATCTGGAGCTAGCTGCTGTGGTTCATGCCTTGAAGATCTGGAGACACTATCTCTACGGAGAGACATTCCAGATTTTCACTGATCATAAGAACCTTAAGTATATCTTCTCTCAACAAAAACTTAACATGAGGCAACGTCGCTGGATGGAGTTAATCAAAGACTATGATTGTATAATTGATTACCATCCAGGGAAGGCCAATGTAGTTGCAGATGCTTTGAGTAGGAAATCAGCAACACCAGCCTTAGATAGGGCACAACTAAACTCTTTAGTATGCTCTAGGAGAGATATGCTTATCTCCTTAAGGCAAGACAATGTATAATTGAAGGTGTCATTGTTAGCTGGGTTGTTAGCTGAGATGCATATAAAACCTACTCTGAGAGAGCATATCAAGGAGACACAACAAGTTGATGCTGCAGTTCAGCATATCAGATCGGAGTTTGGTGATGAGAAATGAGATGGTTTCCATGACTCTGATGACCAAGTAGTCTATTATCATGGGAGGATGATAGTGCCAGATGTGGATAACTTGAGAAAGTTAGTCCTGGAAGAAGCTCATTCTTTGATGTATGCTATGCATCCAGGAAGCACCAAGATGTATCGAAACTTGAAAGATATGCATTGGTGGCCTGGGATGAAGAAGGATGTTGCTGAATTTGTTATGTGGTGTCTTGTGTGTCAGCAAGTTAAAGCTGAACACCAGAAGCCTGTGGGAACAATGCAACCTTTACCCATACCACAGTGGAAGTGGGATCACGTAACCATGGACTTTGTTGTTGGCCTACCTACGACAAGCAAAGGGTATGATTACATTTGGGTAATAGTTGATAGGTTGACAAAGATAACACATTTCTTACCTGTCAAAACAACCTATTATGCTGAGAGGCTAGCATAGTTGTATATTCAGGAAATAGTGCGACTGTACGGAGTTCCAGTCACTATAGTTTCAGACAGGGGTCCCCAGTGTACGAGTCATTTTTGGGAACGACTTCATAAATCTTTAGGCACCTAGTTAAGGTTTAGTACGACCTTTCATCCTCAGACTGATGGATAGTCTGAAAGGACTATACAGACCTTGGAAGACTTGCTGAGGGCATGTGTTCTCCAGTTTATAGGGAGTTGGGATCTGCACCTAAGCTTGATAGAGTTTGCCTACAACAATAGCTATCAACATAGCATTGACATGGCACCTTATGAAGCTTTGTATGGTAGACGTTGTAGATCACCCCTATGTTGGTATGAAACTGGTGAATATCAACTATGAGGTCCTGATCTTATGCAGCAGACCACAGAAAAGATCAAAGTAATACAACAACAGTTCAAGACTGCACATGATAGGTAGAAATGTTATGCTGACAAGCATCGTAGACCTTTGGAGTTCCAGGTTGGAGATAGAGTGTATCTCAAGGTCTCACCTTGGAAGGGAATTCTGAGGTTTGGAAGAAAAGGGAAGTTAGCTCCTAGGTTTATGGGGCCTTATCTAATCATTGAACAGATTGGAAAAGTAGCCTATAAACTAGAGTTACCCCCAGAGTTATAGAGGTTACACCCTATGTTTCACGTTTCTATGCTAAGGAAATGTCACCCTGATACAGAGTCAGTTCTACAACCTATGGAAGTAGAATTGGATGACGATATGTCATACGAGGAAGGACCAGTGTCAATCCTTGATAACAGAATTAAAAAGTTGAAAAAGAAAGATACAAGTCTTGTTAAAATCCTCTGGAACCACCGTGGTGTTGAAGAATCCACTTGGGAACTAGAGGAAGAGATGAGAAGGAAATACCCTGCTCTTTTCTCTTAATATGTTTTGTTGATTTCGGGGACGAAATCCTAGTAAGGGGTGGATAATTTGTAACATCCCTGACCTGGGTTATGAACTAACCCTAGGTGTTTTGCTTAATTATGTAATTAGATACTTGCGATTATCTTTTGGTATGTAATTAAATCTTCTGAGGAACATATAATTCTATTTCTGCTCTTTTTGAACAATGTTATAATATTGTTTTGTTAATATGGACTTATGTGCAAATTACCCAATTAAAAGGGGTTAACTTGAAAATTGCACATGTGAAGATGTTCCTTTGGTGTTGAGACATCATAAGAATGAATATGATGAAGTATGATGGATTCTCCAAGTTTGGGCACCAAGATGCAACTTGTGGAGCAATCCTTGTACTTAAAACCCTAGTTTTGGTGTAAAGTGCAATTTACCCAAAATATGGGGTGCAACTTGTAAAATACACCTTCTAGAGTATCTTTTATGACTCTTGGCATCATTTAGAGTAAGAATGAGGAAGAGGGCACTTCAATTGAATAATTAAATAAGAATGATAACCCTTATAAATTAAATAATCAAGTTATAAACCTAATAACCCTTCTATATGTACAACTTAGTAAGAAGTTGGCTTTATTCACCTTTAGACCTTGGGTTTAAAATGAGTTTTTCTTAAGTATGGAAGGGACAAACATGGCTTATAAGAAGGGAAGGACCTAGATGAGAAATGGAGAAACAAGTTGCCCTTATGTTGGAATTTCACCCAAAGTATATATACACCTTTTCTCACTTAGCAAGGATCATTTCCTTAACTTCCCTTATTATCCCCTTTCTTAGACCGACTTAGGACAGAGATCTGGAGAAGAGGTGAACATCCAAGCAGTTCTAGGTAAGCTTTGATCATCATCTTGCTTGAATTCATGGAGGAAATCATGTTGCAAGGTCGGTTTGCTAGTTTTTCTTACTTAGTTCTTCTTTCTAGCCATCCTTTCCAACCAATTCTTGAAGAAGAAACCTTGGACGACTTGTGGATCTCAAGCCACCATTAAAACTTCGAAGCTCGGAGCTCTAGATCTGGTTCTAAGGCAGGTTTTATAACTCTAAACCCTTAAACTTTGTTATGCATCTTTCTTTCTTGCAAAAGTAGCTTGTTCTTCTTTCCCCCATCCTTCCTTGCTTTCTTGCAACTAAAACCACTAATAACAGACCTTGATTTGGAGGTAGAAGAAGATGGGCATGATTACCAACGTTACTTTATCAAACGATCTTGCCCCCCCCCTTGGCCAAACGGTTTGCAAAACCGTTTGGGGCAAACGGTTTCACAAGGTCGGTTGGAGAAAACGGTCTCCAATACCATTTGTTTGAGTTGACCAAGTGTTGAACGTTTCATATTTTTGTTAATAATTATGTTGGTTTATAACCCTCCAAATTTGAGGGATTAACTCCAAAGGAATCGTGAGTTGAAGGCTAATCAATTAAGTAAACCTAATTGAATTAAGTGCTGATTTTCAACCTGATTAACTTGACCTTTTTTGGAAAACGGTTTCAAAACTGTTTGAGTGAGTTGAACAAGCATTTACCGTTTGGTATTACTGTTCATAATTATGTTAGTTAATAACCCACAAAATTTTATAGGTTAACTCCCATGGAAGCATGAGTTAAAGGCTAATCAATTAGGTAAACCTAATTGGATTAAGTGCTGATTTTCCAACCTGATTAACTTGAACGTTTTGGGCAAACGGTTTCAAAACGGTTTGCGGGCGTTGACCAAGGGTTGAACGTTTGAGTTTCCTGTTCATTATTATGTTGGTTAATAACTCACCAAATTTGGCAGGTTAATTCCAAAGGAATCATGAGTTGAAGGCTAATCAATTAGGTAAACCCTAATTGGATTAAGTGCTGACTTTCAACTTGATTGATTTGAATTTTTGGGTTTTCTTGCCCAAACGGTTTCAAAACCGTTTGGGGATCACCCAAACGGTCTCAAGACCGTTTGGGGGTCACCTAAGACCGTTTTAAGGTCTAGGGTAAAGTATGGATATGTGTTTGAAGATCCAAAGATGTGGTATGAACCCTAATCGGCTAAGTGTTGATTTTGCAAGTGATGAGTTGATTGTTTTGGGTTGATTGACCCAAACGGTTTCAAAACCATTTGGGGATCACCCAAACGGTATCAAGACCGTTTGGGGATCACACAAGACCGTTTATAGGTCTAAGGTTAAGCATGGTTGACCAATTGAAGGTCTAAAGATACCAAATCATTTTGCAATTAAGTGTTGATTTGATGATCAACTCAATAGCTCAAACCCTAATGGTTTTTCACTAGAATCCAAGGGTTGGGTGAGCCAAACGGTCTCAAGACCGTTTGTAACTCATCCAAACGGTCTCAAGACCGTTTGGAGGTCACCCAAGACCGTTTGTAGGTCTAGGGGTGAGTATGGTTAAGCAATTGATGATCCAATGATACGAAGTTGGAGTGTAATCAATTGTTGTTTTGGTGATCAATCCAATGATCCAAACCTTAATCGGTTGACTTGGATTTTGATGATATGATGGGAAAGAGGTCTCAAGACCGTTTGGAGGTCATCCAAACGATCCCAAGACCGTTTGGGGCCAGGTCATGTCCCAATTGAATGATGGTTCAATGGGTTCAAATCAATTAAACCCACATTGAAATATGTTGAAGGGTTATTGATTCCAAACCCTAATTCAATTGATTTAAACCCTAATTGATGGTCAATTGAGGGTCAATTGAGGGTCAAATAAGTTGAAGGTTGACCTATTAAACTCAATTGAGGTATGAGTATAGGTCCAATTGATGATTGGTTCCATGAATTCAATGATTGAAGGAATCAACATTGAAAACCCTAATTCAATTGGATGCCTTATGTAATTGAGGTCCAATGTGATTGAATCTTTGGGAATTAATATGATGAATGTTCTATTGATCCAATGATGATTAGTAATGACAGACAATGAAGGCACAAAGGTTGAAACCCTAATAGTACCTAAGTGACTAGTACCAATTAAAGGGAGAATCCTTAATTGTTTATAGGATTAATAGCTTGATACACTATGTTAACCATAGTAGTATGTACTTGATTGAAGGGTTGATGTGACCTAATCAAGTTGAAAGAATGAAAGATTAGAATACACACACACACACATATATATATATATATATATATATATATATATATGAATCATGTAATGATCTTCTGTAGCACGACCGTGTAAGGGAGCACGACCGTGGTAGCCTTAACTTGCACGACCGTGTAAGGGAGCACGACCGTGGTAGCCTTACTTTGCACGACCGTGCAAGGTGGCACGACTGTGGTGTCCTATAAAGAAATTGAAAAGTTTTGGTATTGTGTTGACATTGTTATATATGCATGTCCTTATTTGTATTAGTCATGCAGGTTGATATTATGAGGTGATCATAGCCAGGTAAGAGTTATGATGTCATATTCCGTGAAAACAATTATAAGCTTTTAGAGTAATGATATGTGAAAAGTATATACATTGCTTCAATCATGGTCATGTTGTTAGATGACTTGATGCTTATATGCCACTTGGTAGCAAGTGTTATGATAATCTGAGGGTTTGAATAACCATATTCCTGAATCATATGATGATATGGTTAAGAATTAATATCCATATGATAACTGATGTGAGTTAAACTTGATACATTTAGTATTCTTCTTTTATAGTAGTGTTTTAATGATTAATGATTAATGATTGAGAACATGCTTGATGCTAAAAGAATGCTAAAATGTACCTAAATAATCAAGTATAATCATATCATGTAGAGCCCTGATCATAGATCCATCATTGTCAGAAGCCAAATGATGGTGAAACAGGTTTTCCTAAGGGAACTCCTAGAACACATACTTTTGAGTATGTGGGGGATTATGGACGCAAATATCCTTACGTCCTAGTGTAGGAATTGATGTAGATGTATCTTAAATCTATCAACCCTTCACTATATGTTTATGCTGGGATGATGTATCACTAATCTCCCGAGGGAATCTTTAATGCCGCATCGATGAGAGATAAACAGGAGATCTTTCGATGATGAAGAGAGTACAGAACGCCATTGTAACTCTAATAGCGAAGTGCCAGAATACCCTGGTAAGCTATTGTAGCAGAGACATAAGATGTCTTGCATGTTGATCCTCACACTGACTGAGGAAGATGAGGTCATAAGAATCCGGCTCTTTTGATGACCTATGTATGATACCGATGCGACTTAGTAGTGAGAGGTTGGTATATGAGCGGCATACCTCATCTCTGCAGGGCATAATAATGTTTGAAAATCATAATCAGCCATGTAGTATAACTGCTTAGGTTGAACTACGAGAAACAATGATTGATGTTACATTGTTTATAATATTCTAGCCATGTGATTAGTATACATGTTCTTCATATTCCTTATTGATATGATTGCTTAAGTAAATGTTGTCTTACTTAATACCAAATCTATTATTGAATGCCTTAAAGATTATATTTCTTATGTTAATCCTTTATTGCTACAACAAAGCTTCTGGCGGAGAGTTATAACTCTCATTGGGACAATTATTCATATTGTCTCACCCCCGTGGGTTTCAAATTTTTAGGTGGACGTCGAGGACGGAGGAACCAATCTAAGGGTGGGCAGTATCAGCAGCAGCAACACCAGGAGCAGTAGTAAATCTCAGGTGGAGATACTGACTATCGAGTCTCATAGATAGTATGTTTTATGTCGTGTCTGTACTCTCAGGTCCTAGGAGTCAGTAGGTCTGAAGTTTTTGTCTTAGTGCCTCGAGATTTTGTTTCTTGCCTTCTTCAGATAATAAGGCAATGGATGTATGTAATCACAGAGATGTAATGTCAAGTTATGATATAAACAGTTTACCTTATTTTCTTATAAAGGAGTTATGGTTTAAAGTTCTCTTTCCTAAAAGTTTTAAAATTTAGTGATTTTTCATTATTCCACTACTAATAATTCGCTTTCACATTAGTTAATCTCGTTTTCCGCGATGGGTCATCTCAGTCGGTGTGTCGATGTGGCTAGTTTAGGGATAGGTTTGTTATCCTCCTATCATATCTAATTTGGACCACACCCATCTAGGTGTCCCTCCTCCCACCTTGCTTACTCTGTAGCATCCTCATTACCGTCAACCATAGCTTCATTTTCCATTGCAAAAGACACCTCCACTCCTGGATCAAATACACCTTCCTTCTCATTGCCTTGACTACTTCAAACCTGACTTCCTTGGCTTTCTTCACTCTGCCCCCAAGGGTTTTACCTTGGGTTGTAATTTCCTCCACAAACCAAGATTTTGTGGTTCTTTTACTTAGTTGTTCCTCCATCTTTGTTCCCCTTTCAGATACCCTTTCTAGATCCTAACAACTTACTACTGCTACTTCTTGTACTCCATGGTATGGCTTCAAATAGTATCTTCTTCTTGCATGATCCACTTCCTTTTATTTCCTTTTGCATCAATCTGTGGTTGAGTTTTGTTGGCAATGCTTAAATCCAAGCCCCACTTTATTTCTAGTGGCTCATTTCCCTCATCCTTCTTAGGACCCCCAAACAATTCGTCAAACCCCACCCCCACTCTTCAACCCCTCCTGGCAGATTTTTTTGCATATTAGGGTATTTTTTCTTATCCTCTATCTTCCTTCAGCCGATTACATCTCTGGTAAAGTGTTTGTGATCTTTACAGCCACTATATGGTGGGTGGAAGCCTCCAATAGATTCGCACAGAGCAGAACAATCCCGACATGCAGGTTTTATAGCTTGGCTTCCTCCAAATCAAGGTGTCGTCTGGGCTCCAGTGACCAAAGCCACCCTGTGTCACTGTGGCTACAAAGGGCACAAAGGCCAACAACATCATAGAAAGAACGATCCCTGAACCGTCGATCAAAGAGCACCACAATGCAAACGGTCCCAGTCAATTCCATGATTGGGTCAAAGGGAGATGCGGCTATAGTGGTCGATGTCCACAGGTTGCATGAAAACACTGGTAGAGGTAGGCCAACTCTGGATCCACAATGGGTAAGGATCGCCCCCCTGCTTCCCTCGTGGCCATAAAATGGTGATCCAATGGTTCTTATCTTCTGTTTTCAAGGTACATCTTTGAAAAAATATATCTTCATAATGGTAGCTCCAAAATAGGACTTCTGATATATCAAATTGATCAAAAGAATGAGACATATCAGTTAAAAATATTTTCATAGATTGTTTATACTCATATCACCAGTGCTATTTCTAAATACATACTTTTGAAGTCCTTTTAAGATGTTGTGTGTTATTGAATGCATGATCTTGATATTTTGTGCCCCTAAAACTTGATTTCAGCCTAATCTTAGTATGTTGAACCTCTTTATACATCCAAATTTGAACTTTATAGATCTTTGTACTCCAAATGATTTTATGTTGATAAGATGACCTAAAAAGGGCCTTTGTGTTATATATTACTTCTTTCATGCCTAACCTTGTTTTGGATGTACCCTAAAACCTTATGCTTGATGAAAAATAAGTAGTTTTAATGCATTATATAACAAGATTCGGTTTTGTTCATAATTCTACCCCATTTTGACCTTAGCATGTGCAATGAACTATGTGATGTGTTTTATATAAGTTCTGGACATTAAATCTTACACCTTTCTCAAATGTTGATATAGTTCTTCTTGAATTCTTTATGTGACATATAAATCATTAATCCACACACCTTGTACCCTTAAGTACTATGTTGATCATTCTTGTGAACTTATGTGATTAAGTCACCTAATCTTGACTTCATATGTGATCTATAATGCATGTTGATATCTAAGTTTAATCTTATGCAAATCCTTCCCTAATGATGACCTATATTATATTAAGATCTCAAATCAGTTGTTTGATGATGTTTTTGACACCTAACCCAAGTAGACCCCACACTCTTATATGATTATAACTCAACATGATTAGTTATGCCAATATTAATGCTTATGTTCACTAAGCTTTCTCAAATCTTACGATTTCTCTATTTAAGATCATGCAACCATAATCTTACGACCCTTAATGTTAGTGTAATTTGTCTCCTTAGGTTGTAGATGAATACATGATACTTGATGTAATATGATAATGCTAATGTGTGACCTAGTTGAAGATTTTGAAATCAATGATATGATACCTAAATCTAGGTGACATATCCAACAATCATGATAATGGTTAATTGACCTAATCTTGCTAATGTTAATCTAGTTGTACTTATTTGAAATGTCAGGATTTCTATGTACTCAATTGCCAAGATCTTGTCATGTTACTAGTTATGGTTTTCTAAATCAAATTATTAATCTTGTGATCTTATCAAGGTACGTTTTATCCCTCTATTAGCCAGACTAGTGGTATTGAACTTGCTTGTATGTATGTATGCTTAAACTGGTTGGCTTTATATACTTGTTTGATCTACTTGTTTCCTATGATTAGTACATTCATTCTGCTTGAAATATGTTGAAAAACTCTTGAACATAATTGAACTTGTCCATTATACCAACCTTGTGTACCTGTCTATATTCTCAGGGTAAGGGAACAAGACATGTTGAAACATGGTTATTTCATTGACTTAGGTCTTGAGGTTCCTCATGTATGAAAGGGTTAGATAATCTTGAGCACCCTTCCAGATCCTTCATTTGAGGTAGTTGGTCAATGACCATATATTGTTGTTTAAGTATAATGGAAACACATCTAAAACATGCTTCCTTGTTAACAAGGAAGTATTTAATATTTTTCATTTGTTTCTTACTATAATATCCAGTTTTTCCAATCATATATGTTCTCCTAAACCTCAAAGTTTTTGTACTTTATAACGTACTAGAATAGTTTTGCTCAAGTGTACCCTTTTTATTATTTTAGGTAATAGGTAGACTATGACTCTTTCTATGATCGATGCTTCTGCACTATTATGATATTGTGATGTTCTTACTTTGGGGATATCTAATGAATTCAAAATGAAATATTTCTCATGGGTTGACATATGGCACTAAGATCTTGTGTCAGGAACTAGTTTAGTTCCATTTGATATACCATCTTGTCTCTTATCCTATTCTTGTTTGTGGTTTTATTCATGCATATGTATTTGACTATTCTAGGGATGGACTCTCTAGTCCACTCTCCTTTGGATATGTAGCCATTAGGAGTGTGGACTTAGGGTAATAAACAGTTTCTTGACAAACACCCACTACATCTTGATTTGAAAATTATTTGATTTTGTGGTAGGTTGAACGACTATATGTCAAATGTTTGTAGTTTTAGGAATAGATAACCCTCATATCTCTCTCTATTCTTATTTAGTTTCTCATAGTTATACTTGAACAAAAACTCTAGCGTGTCAAAAGAATGACTCTTTGTGCTACCAGTGTTTCTTATACTCTATCATTGATTTCCACTTCTTCCATCTTGGTTTTGCATTCAATAGGGATCATGTGGTAATTTCTTTTGATCTCAGGGTCAAAGTATGCGATGGAGATTTTTTGAGAATAGTATTGTGTAAGGAGTGGGGTCCCAAAGGGGAACCACTCCCTACTATAATTTTGAAGAATAAAACCTCTAGTCCAAACACACCCTTACGATATCTTGGAGTGGGTGTAAAATTTTGAAATCTTATTAATGGTATTCAAAACAAACAAAGTGTAGCAGCGGAAGAAAATAATGACTATATTAAATTTCTCAACAAGATTACAAAAGTGTATCTTAATCTCCCACATAGGGTTTACATGTATGATATAACATAAGAATCTAAGTAGAGGGAAGTCTAAAAAATAACAACTTTTTCTCTAAGCTTTAACTCCTTAAGCTATGTCCATACCTTTATGCCATGTCCTCCATGTCCTCCACCTAGGGTTGGAAGCATACCCTAGAAAGAAGAGAAAAATAGAAAACATTAGCAAAGGCTGGTATGTGCTTACTAAAAAGTAAAATTGAGCAATATAAATAAATAAGGACGTCAAATAAATAGAAGCTTCCTGTAGAAAAGAAAAGTTCCACCCAAGTTTGTATCAAGAGAAAAGGATCACAATAAAATGATACATGCCATTAAAACAAATAAAAGATTGTGCCATATATATACATCCACTACCATGGTGGGAAATGAAGCACATATCAAGAAACTAGGGAACACACCCCACAATCATCATCAATAACCTACATGCATGTGAGATAAGCATATCCCTAGAACAATATAACAAAAAAGTCTGCCAAGTCTCACAAACTTGAAACCTGATAGAGAATGACGTACTGCCAAACTCCTAATATAAAAGTGGGCCAAACCTCACAAATTTGAAACCCGGGTATGGGGCACCACAACCTCCATCCCAATAATAACAACGGCGTACTGCCCAAAAACCAATACAATTACACTACTCTAGTACTACTGATTCACATAGCATATTTAATAGAGAGGCAAGTAAAAATGTATAGTCAGATTTTACAAACTAGTCACCACAAAAGTGACCAACATATACGCCCACCTCACAAGTGGGAAAAATACATCACATGTCATTATATAGAGTTCCAACATGAACAAAGCATATGAAAAGAGTCCAAAAGAATATCCATGATCACAAGATCAGTAACAAGTAGGGCACTTCACATGAAGCATAATCTCAAATGAAAAAGACATTATGTATAGGATAATGTCCATAGAACCAAGAGAAAGAAGAAACATAAGATAATTTCTCAAAAAGAATAATCGGAGATGCAAACATACATAAGAGAGAGGAATTGCTCAATATGTATAATCAAGTGTGCAAACATACCTGAATAGGCTCCTAAAAACACTCATCACCAATCTAGTTTTTTCCAATATCAACTTTACCTAATTAGAATTGGTCACATGTATTAGGGTTTGTCATATGCATTAATGTAAAGAAAATCCTAGTTTTGAACTTTTCACACAAAACTCCGATTTAGACTATGAAAACATCTCCATTGATCTAGCTAGGTTCTCCTGATTAAGAAACATATACTTATGTATATCTTGGAGTTATATGGATTAAAGTGCATTTTTGGTGATTTTTAAGTAATTTAATCATTTTCTAGAAAATCACCTTTGATAAAACACAAAACCAACCCATGAATTATTTTTATTAGAAAGAGAATCTTTTTCTAAGTTTAGAACATATTTTATTTTTATTTTTGGACAAAGGAATAAATGGTTATGATTTATTGAAATTTAGCCAATTGGAAACTGCCAATTCATCAAATTGAGCGAGAGAGAGGGAGTGCGGGGTGGGCCCCTGCTGACTTGGGCCAATCAACGGCCGCCAAGTCAGTAGGTCAATGTTCCTCTTTGACTCATCTAAAAACAAATAAAACATGGCCAAAGACTATATTACCCTCATGCGAGAAAGCAAGAAAGAAGATACGAGGAGGGTAAAAATGAGAAATCTAGTGGGTGATTCTCCCCTCACCCTGACGTCATGGATGGTGAGACACATATCTCCAAGTCATGAATCAAAGAACTCAAAAGTGGGGGTTTACCATGGATTGGAGTCGGGAATCGACGAAGACAACCTTGCACATCCTCCCTAAATGAGCGAGCACTCATTTATACACAAATACAAAGTTGGGGAACATTTTGCAGGTCAGCCACCAGGACGACTACAAGGTTAGCAAGAGGAGAAGCATCACACTAGCTCCAGATCCAAGGGCAGGTCCAATACCTTCGTGAGGATCTGAGGATGATGTAGGTATGGTTAATTAGGCCAAAGACACAACTAAAAGATGGTTCCCAAACCAAAGAACACACATAGAAAAATAGAGCTAGATGTGAAACTTAGAAGGGATTTAAGGTCAATTGAGAGAAGGGAGGATACATGAGGGTGTCAACGGTGCTACAAGCACCTTTATATAAAGGTTTCGTCAAAGATTATGACTTCTGAACTGAGGTGGCAGAGAAGGAAACTTGATCCGATTTAGGAATTTCCCAAATAGGGAAGGTAGGGTTCATGTAAAGTCTTGAAGTATGTAGAATCTTCTCCCGATCTCACAATAACAAAATTTTTTAAGAATGATAAAGAAACGAGAAAGAAATCCAAGAAAATCTTCAACGTTACTGTACAACCGGGGCAGTGCACTATTCACTTCTACATGAGGTAGGAGATGATCCACGTTCCGTCTGATCAAAGATCGAACGACTCACATGGGATGCAAAACTGTGAAAGCTGTGTGACAAAATACCATATGAAATCAAAAATCATTTATAGTGATGCATTAATTTATTTACCTTTTCTCTCTTTTCATTTGAGGGTGCAAACAAATCCCAAATTAGATGAAATTTTGCATATAGGCTAATTTAAGCATGTAGATTCCGATTATAAATCATATTTGCCTTTTAAGAATTTTACATTGTTAAATAAACCAAATCCTATTTTCTCTTTCCTAATACATTAATGACTTTAAGATTCTCCAAATTTTATGAAACTTCAACCAAAAGTCATATTTAATATGTTGGATATGAATTTACTATCAATTTCATATTTTGGAGTTCTTAGAGCATTTATTTAATATTGTGAAGGTTCTACACACTTTCTCTCTCCTAGTTTCACCTTTTAATCAAACATCTTCCAAGTTGGATGAAAATTCACCCAAAGGCTATATTTATTATGTAGATTACAAATCTAAGATTAATGTCTTCTTTTGCAGTCATTTATTATTTTATTTAATATTTTGAAAAAGAACTTAGATCTTCTCTTTCCAAATTGAATTAAATTAATTATTATTATGTGAATAATGTGAAACTTAACTCCTAAGACAATTGGGACCCAAGGAACATGATTCTTAACTTAGATTCCACTTTTGAGATTTATTTTAATGAGTTATGTCACAATTAATATTTGTGGCCATTAATATCACATTATTACTTAAGTTATCATATTATTTCACTATTATCATTATTGCTCATCCATTTATATTAACATTATCTCCAATAGAATTATGTATGATTATTATAATTCATTATTATCTCATATTACATATTTTATGTGTCTATTATTGGCTAAAGACTAATGTGAGAACATTAGGTTACATTAAGGTGATTTATTCATGCATTATCTCATTAGGTTACACCAAACATCTTTTAGATCCAACCCCAACCTTGTTTGGCTAAGCCCAAAAGATCAAAATTCTAGGGTAGGGTTCCAGATCTAATATGTTATAACACTTGACCCCTTATGTCGCGACCGACAATCAAATCGTCATTAATTAAGAGGAATGAAACATAAACAGTGGATTAATATAAATCACTAAAATTTAAAACCCTTTTGCAAGGAGATCCTTATATGGAAACTTTTATTGAAAGAATCAAAATCAAAACTTATACATATCATGATTGACACTATACAACATTGTTTCTTTTCATCTTCGAGAACAACATATAACAGATGCTCTATCAAAAACACATACTGGAGCAACATAAAACCTCAAGGCATTCAAGCCAAAATCTCATATTTTTCATAAAACCAGTACGAACCAATTCCAAGGACCTGAGAGTACAGAGACGACACATAGGACTACTATCTACAAGACACGACAGGCAGTACACTCAACCTGAGCTGTCACTGCTATCCCTGCTGCTGATGATGTGCCTCTGTGAAAAAGGTCTTCACCTCCTCGTGCACGTCCACCTAAAAAATTTGGATCCCACGGGGGTGAAACAAATTGTAATTGTCCCAGCGAGAGATATAACTCCACGCCGACCATATTATTAACTCAGATCAAGAAGTAATAAACTGAGCAGTGGTTCTTTCTATATTTACATGCAGGATAAATCACTGTATGAATAAAATAACGTAATCTTCTTTCTTAAGGAGAACATTGCATGCACCCATGGTAGAGTTATCAATCATCTATCTACTTTGCAAGGAATTTAAAGAAACATAAATGACATCTATCCATTAAGATGTATAACAGAATTGTGCATCAATCAATGTTCCTCGTATTCGATCCTTAAGCAGATATACTACACGGCTGAATATATTTTAACAATCACACTTATGCCCTGATCATATGCAGTGTACTCTACATATGAGATTCGCAGTGCACTACGACCACACCGTACAAGACTTAGCGACACACCCGGGAAATGCTAAGTCTGACTTTCCATCCTGGTCTGCACAGGA
This sequence comes from Alisma plantago-aquatica, assembly GCA_963693085.1. Classification (NCBI taxonomy): domain Eukaryota; kingdom Viridiplantae; phylum Streptophyta; class Magnoliopsida; order Alismatales; family Alismataceae; genus Alisma; species Alisma plantago-aquatica. The sequence continues at coordinate 626,442,479 of OY856411.1, forward strand.
CTCTCAGGCTCTCAGGGGCCTCAGGCACTCAAGGGCCTATCTGCACTCTCAGGCTCTCAAGGGCCTCACTGCAGTTCCTAGGCACTCAAGGGCCTCACTGCACAAACTCAGAGTGCTCTAGACTCCTCCTCTAACCTGAGCACACAGGCACATGGAGTCAACACTGGGTTACCACCATAATTACTCAACTGGTTGGTGTTGGATAACCCTATCAACCCTCATGTCACCAGAATTACTCAACCGGTTGATGTTGGACACGAGTTTCACCCCTAAGGCGCAGACCTCCCAAACGGGTTCTACGGTGTTCAGGGCACCTAAGTCTAACATTAACACTATAGATACATTTTAAACAGAAATCATAACTCATTTAACATTTCTCACAAGGCTCACACGGCCTGCCATATCATAACAATTGGCATGACACACTTCATACACTAAATCATGCAATTGAACTGTTAAACATCACCATATCTCACACTGAGAACCTTGATATCACAATTACTTAATTCATCACATGGATCACAAGGCCATTACACATCTTGTCACCTCTCACTAGGCAACAACTTATTCAAACACATGGCTCACAAGGCCATTACACATCTTGTCACCTCTCACTAGGCAACAACTTATTCAAACACATGGCTCACAAGGCCATTACACATCTTGTCACCTCTCACTAGGCAACAACTTATTCAAACACATTTGAATTGTCCAACCATTATCAATTAATATGGACCCATCTCTGGTTGAAGCATTATTGATGTAGGATTAACCATTACCAACCACTTTAGGTGTTTCACCTATCAATGTATTACCCACACCATTATTTGGTGTTACACTCATTACTCTTAAGAGTGTCTTACCCTCACCTTTACAAGGCATCTCAGTTTAGAAATATACATATGTTCACCATATCGGGTTGTATGTATATGAACACTCCCCATGTCGGGCTAGAAGTATATACAAACCATTCATATCGGGCTAGAGGTATATATATATATATATATTACCCATGTCATGCATTAGGTATTAAGCCATCACCATGTCGGGCTATACATCATCTAGGGTTTTGTATCGGGCTTCCATATCGTGCATTAGCATTAGCCTAAATTAGGGTTTCATGTCAACTTACAAGTATTCATTCAATCTTGCATCATGTATGGAGTCTATACTTGACTCCCTATCATGCAAGGGGTGTATAATACACCACATATCGTGCAACAAGGTATACAATCATATCCATTTCATTTTAGTGAAGCAGGTGCATCATCATATCGGGTTAGGGTTGCTTGCTTATGTGCTTGCACCCGATATTACTTTTATAAAGCGATACCATCATATTCAAACTATAGACCTTGATTATAACTGTTATGGTTCATGGAAACAAGTCTAAGCAACTACTAGAACTCATAATTTCATCAACTATTTCAGGAAACTTTGAAATTAAAAGTACTTCACTAATTATAGCAATTTAGGTGAAGAATAATAACATGGTTGAGTTCAAGTTATATAACCCGCCTTAAGAACCACTTCAAAGCTCCAAGATCCAAAGCTCCATGTTCCTAAGGTTGAATATGACTTATGATGGTCCAAGGCTCGTTCATAACCCCTTCATAAACAAGGAATCACCATGGATAAGCAATTGGTGAAGAAGAAAAGAAAGGAAGATCAAAACCCTAAATTCATGCATCAATCCAAGGTTGAAGATGACCTTTTCCTCACCTTAGGGTCAAGTTTTGAGTTCCTTAGCTCCTTGGCCGACACCCTACCACTCTTGGGCGATATGGACTTCTTCTTGGCCGACACAACTTTTCTTGTGGCCGATACCCTCTCACTTGTGGCCCAAACTGCTTCAATTAGCCGATATCAACTTGCTATGGGCAATATCAACATAGTATGGCCGATATGCTTGCTATGGCCGATACCCAAGGCCTATGCACGATACCCTTATGCTCTTGCACGATATGCCACCCCTCTTGCACGATATGACACTCACTTGGACGATATGGTACTCACTTGGGATCAAAACGCCTCACTCTATGGCCGATATCACCCAATATGACCAAGATCACCTACTTGGGCGATATGATCATGCCATGGGCGATATCCCATGACCCATGCATGATACCATAGCCTCCCTTCACGATATGGGAGCTATGTGCACGATACCACAAGGTAGGAGGGTGGTAAGGGTCGTAAAATTCCATTAAGGGGTCAAACTAGGGGTATATATACTTGCTGATCATGAAGGAGAACAAAAATGAGGTGTCAACATTTTGAGCTAGTAGGTGCCACGTGTCATGCATGGGTGACACGTGTCCAAGCATGCATCAACATTTATCTTGACGTGCAAAAAGGTTGAGGATCATCTAGAGATGCAAATTCGTCCATCACTTACCCATTTGGATAAAATATATCATTTAAATCATTATTTTAAGTCAAGCCGATACACTTTTCCTAAGGAAACTTGTTGGCCGTCACACCTCACCTCCTTGAGGTTCTTTGCACGATATGAACCTTGCCAAGAGTTCACAAAACGATATGGGACACCTCCTTGGGCTCCATGGCCGATAGGCACTCATATATAAGCTTTTCAAGTTGATACAACTCAAGTTAAGCCTTCAAATTCAACCCTCTTTCTTGGTCATTTCATCACCGACATTACCATCACTCTTAAGTGATTTAAACATGGTGTATCATTCATTCTCTCTCCTATAAATAATACATATAGGAAGTAGGAACACTCTAGAGGTGGTAATTTGCATATCAACCCCACATTTTGGGTAAATTGCACTTTGGTCCAAAATAAACGAAAATTGCTCAAACAACATTCAATCGGGACCAAACTTGAAACATAAGTGTGTCACATGATAACAAATCACATTATAGGATTCCATTAAAGTTATAAGCAACTTTATTAGCCAAAACAAATAGGGTTACCTCATAACCCAGATTAGGGTTGTTACACCTTAAAAGGATTTCATCCTCAAAATATATTGATCCAAACATCAATAACCAACTACTCTCCACCCCTTAAAAGGTTTAACCTAACAAGTCACACTAACAACATTTAGAATTACCCACATATCTTTTAGTTGTGAAACTTTTAGAGATTTATATTATTCATGTATCCAACTATAGGTCACACCATCTAGGGTTGAGTTTTAGGTCCTTGTGTCTCTAACCTATCAACCCTACATAAACATCCAAAAATCATAGGGTAGGTTAACTACACCTTTATATCAATCCTAGTCACAAACTCCAAAGTCAAAACTAGGGTTAGCACTAGTTTTAGGGTTTTACTACCAAAACTTCTTCATTGTGACTTAGTTTAAGAAAATTTTGATGAAATCCAGAAAATTTTGTACATATAGTCGCATAATTGAAAATTGTTTGTGATGATGAAAAACTTTTGCGATGTAAACCGAACATGCCAGTAAAATCAATACAAAAATCAAGTCACAATTTATCCATATCAAGGTCTTCTTAACCTACTACTCCCTCATAACCTAATTTCATCCTCAAAACCTCATGGCATCAAAAGATACCAATCATCATTATAGATCAAAGGGTGAATCTCACCTAAAAGTAACTTGCCAAGTCAAGGGTTGTAACAAGGGAGACAAAATTGATATAGCTAGATTTCGATTACCATGGGCTCTGATACCATGTTGAAAGGAGTGGGATCCCCACTAAAAATTTGAAGAATAAAAACTCCAGTCCAAATACACCCTTACGATATCTTGGAGTGGGTGTAAATTTTTTATATCTTATTAATGGTATTCAAAACAACCAGTGTAGCAGTGGAAGAAAAGAAAGACTATATTCAATTTCTCAACAAGATTACAAAAGTGAATCTAAATCTTCCACACAGGGTTTACATGTATGATACAATATAAGGATCTAAGTAGAGCGAAGTCTAAACCATAACAACTTTGTCTCCATACTTTATCTCCTTAAGCTATGTCCATATCTTTATGCCATGTCCTCCACCTAGGGTTGGAAGCATATCCCATCAAGAAGAGAAAAATAGAAAACATCAGCAAAGGCTGGTATGTGCATACTAAAAAGTAAAATTGAGCAATATAAAGAAATAAGGGCATCAAATAAATAGAAGCTTCCCATAGAAAAGAAATTTCCACCAAGTGGGTATCAAGAGAAAAGGATCACAATAAAATGATACTTGCCAATAAAACAAATAAAAGATTGTGCCATATATATACAACCACTACCATGGTGGGAAATGAAGCACATATCAAGAAAGTAGGGCACACACCCCACAATCATCATCAATAATGTGCATGCATGTAAGATAAGCATAGCCCTAGAACAATATAACCAAAAAGTCGGCCAAGTCTCACAAACTTGAAACTTGATAGAAAATGACGTGTTGCCATACTCGCAATATAAAAGTGGGCCAAACCTCACAAATTTGAAACTCGGGTATGGGGCACCACCACCTCCATCCCAATAATAACAAGGGTGTACTTCCCAAAAACCAATGCAATTGCACTACTCTAGTGCTACTGATTCATGTAGCATGTTTAATAGAGAGGCAAGTAAAAATGTATAATTAGATTATACAAACTAGTCACCACAAAAGTGACCAATATATGCATACACTTCACAAGTGGGAAAAAGACATCACATGTCATCATATAGAGTTCCAACATGAACAAAGCATATGAAATGAGTCCAAAATAATATCCATGATCACTAGATCAGTAACAAGTAGGGTACTTCACCTGAAGCATAATCTCAAAAGAAAAAGATATTGTGTATAGGCTAATGTCCATATGACCAAGAGAAAGAAGAAACGTAGGATAATTGCTCAAAAGAATAATTGGGGATGCAAACATACATAAGAGAGAGGAATTGCTCAATATGAATAATCAGGTGTGTAAACATACCTTAACAGGGTCTTAGAAACACTCGTCACCAATCTAGTTGTTTCTAATATCAACTTTACCTAATTACAATTGTTCACATTTTGTCATATGCATTAATATAAAGAAAATCCTAGTTTTGGACTTTTCGCACAAAACTCAAATTTAGACTATAAAACATCACCATTGATCTAGTTAGGTTCTCCAAATTTAGAAAACATATAATTTTGTATATTTTAGAGTTATAAGGACTAAAGTGCATTTTTGGTGATTTTTAAGTAATTAAATCATTTTCTAGAAAATCACCTTCAATAAAACACAAAACCAAACCATGAAATTATTTTTATTAGAAAGGTCATCTTCTTTTGTGTTCATAACATATTTTATTTTTATTTTTGGACAAAGGAATAAATAGTTATGCTTTATTGAAATTCAGCCAATTGGAAACTGCCACATCATCAAATTGAGCAAGAGAGAGGGAGTGCGAGGCTGGGCCATGCTGACTTGGGCCAATCAATAGTTGCCTGAGTCAGTAGGTCAATGGTCTGCTTTGAATCATATAAAAACAAATAAAAAATGGCCAAAGAATGTATTACCCTCGTGCGAGAAAGCAAGAAAGAAGAGACGTGGAGGGTAAAAATGAGAAATCTAGTCGGGGGTTCTCCCCTCACCCTAATGCCATGAATGGAGAGACACAGAGCTCCAACTCATGAAGCAAAGAACTCAAAAGTGGGGGTTTACAATGGATTGGAATCAGGAATCGACGGATACAACCTCGCACATCCTCCCTGAATGAGTGAGCACTCGTTGTTGCACAAATACAAAGTTGGGGAAGCTTCCGTAGGTTAGCCACAATGACAGCTACAAGGTTAGCAAGAGGAGAAGCATCACACTAGCTCCAGACCCAAGGGCAGGTCCAACACCTTCACTAGGATCTGAGGATGATGTTGTCATGGTTAATTAGGCCAAAGCGACAACTAAAAGATGGTTCCCGAACCAAAGAACACTTAGAGAAAAATGAAGCTAGATGTGAAACTTGGAAGGGATTTAAGGCCAATTGAGAGAAGAGAGGACACATGAGGGTGTCAACGGTGCTATGGGCACCATTATATAAAGGTTTCTTCAAAGATTATGACTTCTGAACTGAGGTGGCGAAGAAGGAAATTTGGCCCAATTTGGGCGTTTCCCAAAACATGGGAGGTAGGGTTCATGTAAAGGCCTGAGGTATGTGGAATATTCTACCGATCTCACAACAACAAAAATCTTTAAGAATGATCAAGAAACAAGAAATAAATCCAAGAAAAATCTTCGGCGTTACTATACAATCAGGGCAGTGCACTATTCACTCGTACTCGAGGTAGGAGATGAACCACGACCCATCTTATCAAAGATCGAATGGCTCACATGCAGTGTTAAATTGTGAAAGCAGCATCACAAAATACCATATGAAATCGAAAAATCATTTATAGTGATGCATTAATTTATTTAGCTTTTTCTCTATCTTCATTTGAGGGTGCAAACAAATCTCAAATTAATGAAATTTTGCACAGATACTAATTAAAGCATGTAGATTCCAATTATGCAATTAGATTTGCCTTTTAAGAACTTTAGATGTATTAAATAAACCAAATCCTATTTTCTCTTTCCTCATGCATTAAAGACTAAGATTCTCCAAATTTTATAAAACTTCATCCAAAAGTCATATTTAATGTGTTAGATATGAATTTTCCATCAATTTCACATATTGGAGTTATTTGAGTATTTATTTAATAATTTGAAGGTTCTACACACTTTCTCTCTCCTGGTTTCACCTTTTAATCAAACATCTTCAAAATTGGATGAAAATTCACCAAAAGGTTATATCTATTATGTAGATTATGAATCCATAATTATTTTCCTCTTTTGGAGTCATTTACTATTTTATTTGATATTTTGGAGAAAACTTAGATCTTCTCTTTCCAAATTGAATTAAATTAATTATTATTATCTGAATAATGTGAAACTTGACTCCCAAGACAATTGGGACACAAGGAACACAAATCTTAACTTAGATTCCACTTTTGAGATATCTTTCAATGAGTTATTTGCTAATTAATATTTGTGGCCATTAGTGTCACATTATTACTTAATTTATCATATTATTTCACTATTATCATTATTGCTCATCCATTTATATTAACATTATCTCCAAAAGAATTATGTATGATTATTATAATTCATTATTATCTCATATGACATATTTTACGTGTCTATTATTGGCTAAAGACTAATGTGAGAACATTAGGTTACATTAAGGTGATTTATTCATGCATTAGCTCATTAGGGTTATACCAAACATCATTTATATCAAATCCCAACCTTGTCTAGCTAAGCCCAAAAGATCAAACTTCTAGTGTTACGACCCCACCTCCTGATAACCCCCAATTAAGGGAGACCGAGAGGTCGAAGCCGCACCCATAACTTCCGGATCAAAGGTTCGACACTTAACCAAGAACAATGATTAAATTTCAACAATCTATACTGAAAAGCTGTAAGAAAATAAACTTTGCATACCTTTTGAAATTTTGGATTTCTAAACTTCTATCCATGTATGTATTCTACTCTAACTAATCCTCCTTGCATTTTACTTCATGTATTTCGCAATATGACAATTTACTATTTGTCCATTTGGCTTGTACCTAAAACACCGACAAACAAAACGTCGGTCAGCCGAAGCTGGTATGTGGGGGAAACAATAATCGTCCAATTATTCATAACAATGTATTGCTGCCAATTATCATTCAACAAACAAGTTTGTGTTTTAAATATAACTGCGCGATCCATGTGTACCCTATCCCCTGTGTTGTCCCTGCAGTGGACCTGGATACTACCTTCCTTATGGTAGATCCCTATTATACCCCTCATGATTTCACCTAACAGGTGAATCAAATTCTAGGGATTAGTCACATGGCACTACCTATAGGTAGCCCACTCCTTAACTCATGGAAAGCTAAGAGTCTCATGGCACTACACATGTGTAGCCCAGTTTCTAACTCATGACAACCTAGACCTTGCTCTAGGTTATCCTTTTAGCACTTAGATAGCCACAAGGGTGGACCCGGATCTAGCCAGTTATACATATATATTCATAGTGATAGTCATAGTCACTCTATAGTTGCATGAAATAAAAGCATCCAATAGCTATTTCAAGCCATGAGGGAAACGTCGATAAAATCCTCGAAAAACTAATCGGGATAATCATAAGCGTAACCTCATACCTTTGATTGCAGATTTGAGACAGAATTATCCAGAACAGAGAAATCACAATCAAGCAACCAATTATGCACAAAATCCTGAAATAAAAATCCAATTTCCTTTTATTAATATTTATCCTAATATCATCATATTCCTTAGGATTTCTATTCCAATTTTAGGGTTTCCTTGGAAATTAGGGTTTCACTTCATATTTCACTATTTTAAACACTAATTTGATGCAATTACTCACAAACCCTAATTACCTCATCCATTCTTCTCAAAAGATATTAAGGTTATCCTATAACAACATTTAACCTTATTTTCATATTAAAGGCATCATTATCCATCAATTAATTTCATTAAGCTTCTTTTACATTAAGCTACTATTTTTATCCTTTTAATCCACGACAAGATCATTATATGCCTATATCATCCATTCAAAGTTCATTAGGGTCTAATTAACATATGAACTCGTTTTACCATCACTTCTACCTTTTATTCGTGAGAAAACCCTAATTACTACATTTAGGGTATTTATCCAGAATTAAGGACTTTTGTACTCAAAATAATTTAGAATCTTCATTTAACAACATATTCTTACATTTTTCAAATTAAATATGATCTTATCCTCTTTTACCCTAAATTAGGGTTTCTAAATGCTTTATCATGGATACATAGATTAAAACCCTAAAACAAGCAACCTCTCACCTAAAATAGATTCGATTCTTATTTTATCATCTAACAAATTAATTGTGTTCGATTTAACTAGTTAGGCATCATAGAACCGATCTTTAATCACAATTAGGGTTTTAACCTAAGTTTCATGCACTTTATAATCAACTTAATGTACTTTTGCAAATAGGAACGAAATCAGGTTTTTATATCATTTTTATTGGATTCCTCTCGTTCTCCTGATCAATTTTCATATATAACTCATTTTAATTTTAGTTACCAAACTCTAGTTATGAAAATTGCAAGATAAAAGATTACCTCGTAACAAACTGATCCGGCTCTTGATTAAGTGTGAAAGGACTCTGGTGCCCTTGGTTGTTGAATAGGAAAGCTTGGGCAGATGAGTCTTTTGGCTCTATCTTCTCCTTCCTTCACACGACGCCTGCAACGGCTTGAAGCCGTGCACCCGCCGTCAACTCCGCAGACAGGCCACCGACTCCACCTCCTACACAAGCTCCGCCGTCCCTTCCTCGTGTCATCACAGAGGCAATCTCAGCATGCCGAGCCTCACCAGGGCTAAGGGCGCCGTTCCCCCAGCTTCTCCTGGCCTCCCACACACTTGGCGTCTGCAACCTGCTCTGCGATGCACCGTCGCGTTTTCTACGCCCAGGGCGGACGCCTCCGTCTCCAAGGCTGGACGCCCACCAAGTTTGTCTTGCCAAAAAGTTAGATGGTGGTAGGGTGTCCCCGACAGCAGCCTAAGGTCCTCTTCACCTCTGCAAGATGCCCTGACCTATCCTGCTACGGTGACGGTTGTACAAGCTTCGTGACGCGATTGCAAAGATCAACCTGGCTCTGATACCAAATGTTACGACCCCACCTCCCGATCCTATGGTCATGTGCAACTATGGAATTAGGAAACTCCTACTTCCATTAGTTTTATCCCAACCTGATCCTAGGATAGACTTAGGATTCTCTTATAGTACATGTCCAACTTAGAACCTTACCCAAGCCTTCCTCATCTCTCTTCGTATACATGGGCTGACATTCATCCTTTCATAGGGGTCATGGTAGCCTGCCTACCTGGGTCAAGCCCCATACCGGTTACCTCCATGGTAACACATCCATATGAACTTAGAGATGGTTATCTATGGGTCTATAGGTTCATCCTCATATCATTTACTTCTCACTTAGCTTCTCAAGATCCTATGAGACCTCTTTAGGTTTCCTTAAACCAACAAAACTGGTATACACCCTACAAAAGGGTCCCTCTCCCAGGATGGGAGGAAACTACAACTCTTGACAACAAGGTCACAAACATCCTTAGGGTTTACATCCATATGAGCATGCCTAACCCAGCAGTTACTAAGGCACAAGCGGACCACAGACCAACCATGCTAGGTCATTCTGGTTTTCATTCCTCAGCATTGGATCAAGATCATACATTCCCATGTCTTCAACTTAGTTATGAGGGGTTCATAAAACATACCTTTAATCTTAAGGGGTTTCCCTTTTCCTCTATCCATGAGGAGTACCCTACTTGCATCTATAGAAACTCAAATCTCATCATGAGCATCGGGTACACCACTTCCCCTCTTAGGCCTAGGAACCCTAAGTTCACTTTTAGGCGTCCAACTGCATGCCCTATCTCTTAACCACGAATCAAGCATGCAAAAGGCATGACATGCACTTCCTGTCATAAATCAACTCGAACAACACTTCGAGTTGGGTCCTCCTCAAGGACAAAAAACAAGGTACAAGGCCTCATAACCTATTACGAAACCTCTCCAGGTCCACAAGCACATAGGTACCAGAAGCATCATCCTCTCTCTAGGGTTTGGATCCTATAAAGGCAACCAAGATATCATCAACCTCTAGGGATCATGCATGAGGCAACAACTATCATCCACTTAGGTCTCATCATCCTCGACTCCCCTACTGTTCCTCATATCTCGGGGTTTAGGCTTCCAACCTTCTTGCTTGGTTCATGCTCTCTCTCTAGAGCTAACTCCACATTCAACCTTACTATGAGAGGCTCTCTCTCTAATAGGGATCAAGCTCACAAGCATACCTCTACATGGGTGAATCCTAGGCTCGAACTTATGTTTGCTCAAGATTATCCATAACTCTATATCTCATAAGACATCCTTCATACTCTCATGGCCAAGGTTTCAACCTATTGCTCGCACTACAGGTACATTCTGGGTGCATATTATGCCATGCTCATATAAGCTCATAGGGTTTCCATAGGTTCTTCTCTAACCTCCTCAATGAAGGAGCTATCCTTCACTCTAACATGCACGACCCTTCCCAGGGTTGGGTCACCAGAGGTACTAGGTCATTCAACCTCTCATAGCTCACACGTCATCCAAGGTATGTCCATCCAAACACCTGGTCTAACTCATCATGCCATCTTTCTCTCTAACCTTCACTTAGGGTTAGGGTTAACATCAACCTCAGAGGAGGTGCCAGGTCTCTACTTACAATGGATATTTCTATCTCCAAGACTAACTCTCTTTATCTATCCTCCTGATAAGAAGGTCTAGCCTCAGGTCTCTTCTGATGGCATGACAACTTATGTCATACGACCTAAGCATGTATCTATCCTTTAGTTTACGCTTAATCTATTAAGCTTATGTCCATGATATCTTATTTACATGCTTTTCATTAATTTGATGGAGGATTCCTTAGACTGCATTAACCTTACCCATACCTTAAGAGGGTGAGGAGAAGAGAGAAAACCCTAATCCTTAAGGTCCTTAATAGATTTTGAGTTGAGAAGAGATTAACAAGATGAGAGAGTCCTAAAGGTATCTTATTTCAAATCATACCCTAAGACTTTGGCCAGACAGTCACACGGATCCGGGAGTCCTCATATTTTGACTAGCGGTGTAGAGGAAAATATTGCCATCCCCCGATCGTGATCCTTTTCTAGACACCTCCATCTTTCGGATAATCCACTTAAGAACTCCCTTGGGTTCTATGGAGTTTGTAAAATTTAATAATTATTAGTGGTTAAGTGAGGAACCTATGCTCTGATACAAAATGTTACGACCCCACCTCCCGATAACCCCCAATTAAGGGAGACTGAGAGGTCGAAGCCGCACCCATAACTTCCGGATCAAAGGTTCGACACTTAACCAAGAACAATTATTAAATTTCAACAATCTATACTGAAAAGCTGTAAGAAAATAAACTTTGCATACCTTTTGAAATTTTGGATTTCTAAACTTCTATCCATGTATGTATTCTACTCTTAAATAATCCTCCTTGCATTTTACTTCATGTATTTCGCAATATGACAATTTACTATTTGTCCATTTGGCTTGTACCTAAAACGCTGACAAACAAAACGTCGGTCAGCCGAAGCTGGTATGTGGGGGAAACAATAATCGTCTAATTATTCATAACAATGTATTGCAACCAATTATCATTCAACAAACAAGTTTGTGTTTTAAATATAACTGCGCGATCCATGTGTACCCTATCCCCTGCGCTGTCCCTGCAGTGGACCTGGATACTACCTTCCTTATGGTAGATCCTCATTATACCCCTCATGATTTCACCTAACAGGTGAATCAATTTCTAGGGCTGAGTCACATGGCACTACCTGTAGGTAGCCCACTCCTTAACTCATGGAAAGCTAAGAGTCTCATGGAACTACACATGTTTAGCCCCGTTTCTAACTCATGACAACCTAAACCTTGCTCTAGGTTATCCTTTTAGCCCTTACAAAGCCACAGGGGTGGACCCGGATCTAGCCAGTTATACATATATATTCATAGTGATAGTCATAGTCACTCTATAGTTGCATGAAATAAAAGCATCCAACAATTATTTCAAGCCATGAGGGAAACGTCGATCAAATCCTCGAAAAACTAGTCGGGATAATCATAAGCGTAACCACATACCTTTGATTGCAGATTTGAGACAGAATTATCCAGAACAGAGAAATCACAATCAAGCAACCAATTATGCATAAAATCCTGAAATAAAAATACTAATTTCCTTTTATTAATATTTATCCTAATATCATCATATTCCTTAGGATTTCTATTCCAATTTTAGGGTTTCCTTGGAAATTAGGGTTTCACTTCATCTTTCACTATTTTAAACCCTAATTTGATGCAATTACTCACAAACCCTAATTACCTAATCCATTCTTCTCAAAAGATATTAAGGTTATCCTTTAACAACATTTAACCTTATTTTCATATTAAAGACATCATTATCCATCAATTAATTTCATTAAGCTTCTTTTACATTAAGCTACTATTTTTATCCTTTTAATCCACGACAAGATCATTATATGCCTCTATCATCCATTCAAAGTTCATTAGGGTCTAATTAACATATGAACTCGTTTTACCATCACTTCTACCTTTTATTCGTGAGAAAACCCTAATTACTACATTTAGGGTATTTATCTAGAATTAAGGACTTTTGTACTCAAAATAACTTAGAATCTTCATTTAACAACATATTCTTACATTTTTCAAATTAAATATGATATTATCCTATTTTACCATAAATTAGGGTTTCTAAATGCTTTATCATGGATACATAGATTAAAACCCTAAAACAAGCAACCTCTCACCTAAAATAGATTTTATTCTTATTTTATCATCTAACAGGTTAATTGTGTTTGATTTAACTAGTTAGGCATCATAGAACCGATCTTTAATCACAATTAGGGTTTTAACATAAGTTTCATGCACTTTATAATCAACTTAATGTACTTTTGCAAATAGGAACGAAATCAGGTTTTTATATCATTTTTATTGGATTCCTCTCTTTCTCCTGATCAATTTTCATATATAACTCATTTTAATCTGATTTACCAAACTCTAGTTATGAAAATTGCAAGATAAAACAATTATGGACCAATCATGTGATGCCACGTCAACAAAAAAAGATTACCTTGTAACAAACTGATCCAGCTCTTGATTAAGTGTGAAAGGACTCTGGTGCCCTTGGTTGTTGAATAGGAAAGCTTGGGCAGATGAGTCTTTTGGCTCTATCTTCTCCTTCCTTCACACGACGCCTGCAACGGCTTGAAGCCGTGTGCCCGCCGTCAACTCTGCAGATAGGCCACCGACTCCACCTCCTACACAAGCTCCGCCGCCCCTTCCTCGTGGTGTCACAGAGGCAATCTCAGCATGCCGAGCCTCCCCAGGGCTAAGGGCGCCGTTCCCCCAGCTTCTCGTGGCCTCCCACACACTTGGCGTCTGCAACCTGCTCCGCGACGCACCGTCGCGTTTTCTATGCCCAGGGCGGACGCCGCCTTCTCCAAGGCTGGGCGCCCACCAAGCTTGTCTTTCCAAAAAGTTAGATGGTGGTAGGGTATCCCCGACATCATCCTAAGGTCCTCTTCACCTCTGCAAGACGCCCCGACCTATCCTGCTATGGTGACGGTTGTACAAGCTTCGTGACGCGGTTGCAAAGATCAACCTGGCTCTGATACCAAATGTTACGACCCCACCTCCCGATCCTATGGTCATGTGCAACTAGGGAATTAGGCAACTCCTACTTCCATCGTTCTTATCCCAACCTAATCCTAGGATAGACTTAGGATTCTCTTATAGTACATGTCCAACTTAGAACCTTACCCAAGCCTTCCTCATCTCTCTTTGTATACATGGGCTGACATTCATCCTTTCATAGGGGTCATGGCAGCCTGCCTACCTGGGTCAAGCCCCATACCGGTTACCTCCATGGTAACACATCCATATGAACTTAGAGATGGTTATCAATGGGTCTAGAGGTTCATCCTCATACCATGTACTTCTCACTTAGCTTCTCAAGATCCTATGAGACCTCTTTAGGTTTCCTTAAACCAACAAAACTGGTATACACCCTACAAAGGGGTCCCTCTCCCAGGATAGGAGGAAACTACAACTCTTGACAACAAGGTCACAAACATCCTTAGGGTTTACATCCGTATGAGCATGCCTAACCCAGCAGTTACTAAGGCACAAGCGGACGACAGACCAACCATGCTAGGTCATACTGGTTTTCATTCCTCAGCATTGGATCAAGATCATACCTTCCCATGTCTTAAACTTAGTTATGAGGGGTTCATCAAACATAACTTTAATCTTAAGGGGTTTCCCTTTTCCTCTATCCATGAGGAGTACCCTACTTGCATCTATAGAAACTCAAATCTCATCATGAGCATCGGGTACACCACTTCCCCTCTTAGGCCTAGGAACCCTAAGTTCACTTTTAGGCGTCCAACTGCATGCCCTATCTCTTAACCACGAATCAAGCATGCAAAAGGCATGACATGCACTTCCTGTCATACTTCAAATCGAGCAACACTTAGAGTTGGGTCCTCCTCAAGGACAAACAACAAGGTACAAGGCCTCATAACCTATTACTAAACCTCTCCAGGTCCACAAGCACATAGGTACCAGAAGCATCATCCTCTCTCTAGGGTTTGGTTCCTATAGAGGCAACCAAGATATCATCAGCCTCCAAGGATCATGCATGAGGAAAAAACTATCATCCACTTAGGTCGCATCATCCTCGACTCCCCTACTGTTCCTCATATCTCGAGGTTTAGGCTTCCAACCTTCTTTCTTGGTTCATGCTCTCTCTCTAGAGCTAACTCCACATTCAACCTTACTATGAGAGGCTCTCTCTCTAAGAGGGATCAAGCTCACAAGCATACCTCTACATGGGTGAATCCTAGGCTCGAACTTATGTTTGCTCAATATTATCCATAACTCTATATCTCATAAGACATCCTTCATATTCTCATGGCCAAGGTTTCAACCTATTGCCCGCACTACAGGTACATTCTGGGTGCATATTATGCCATGCTCATATAAGCTCATAGGGTTTCCATAGGTTCTTCTCTAACCTCCTCAATGAAGGAGCTATCCTTCACTCTAACATGCACGACCCTTCCCAGGGTTGGGTCACCAGAGGTACTAGGTCTTTCAACCTCTCATAGCTCACACGTCATCCAAGGTATGTCCATCCAAACACCTGGTCTAACGCATCATGCCATCTTTATCTCTAACCTTCACTTAGGGTTAGGGTTAACATCATCCTCAGAGGAGGTGCTAGGTCTCTACTTATAATGGAGATTTCTATCTCCAAGACTAACTCTCTTTATCTATCCTCCTGATAAGAAGGTCTAGCCTCAGGTCTCTTCTGATGGCATAATAACTTATGTCATACGAACTAAGCATGTATCTATCCTTTAGTTTACGCTTAATCTATTAAGCTTATGTCCATGATATCTTATTTACATGGTTTTCATTAATTTTATGGAGGATTCCTTAGACCGCATTAACCTTACCCATACCTCAAGAGGGTGAGGAGAAGAGAGAAAACCCTAATCCTTAAGGTCCTTAATAGAATTTGAGTTGAGAAGAGATGAACAAGATGAGAGAGTCCTAAAGGTATCTTATTTCGAATCATACCCTAAGACTTTGGCCACGCAGTCACATGGATCTGGGAGTCCTCATATTTTGACTAGCGGTGCGGAGGAAAATATTGCTTGCCCCCGATCGTGATCCTTTTCTAGACACCTCCATCTTTCGGATAATCCACTTAATAACTCCCTTGGGTTCTATGGAGTTTGTAAAATTTAATAATTATTAGTGGTTAAGTGAGGAACCTACGCTCTGATACAAAATGTTACGACCCCACCTCCTGATAACCCCCAATTGAGGGAGACCGAGAGGTCGAAGACGCACCCATAACTTTCGGATCAAAGGTTTGACACTTAACCAAGAACAATTATTAAATTTCAACAATCTATACTGAAAAGCTGTAAGAAAATAAACTTTGCATACCTTTTGAAATTTTGGATTTCTAAACTTCTATCCATGTATGTATTCTACTCTCACTAATCCTCCTTGCATTTTACTTCATGTATTTTGCAATATGACGATTTACTGTTTGTCCATTTGGCTTGTACCTAAAACGCCGATAAACAAAACGTCGGTCAGTCGAAGCTGGTATGTGGGGGAAACAATAATCGTCCAATTATTCATAACAATGTATTGCAGCCAATTACCATTCAACAAACAAGTTTACGTTTTAAATATAATTGTGCGATCCATGTGTACCCTATCCCCTGCACTGTCCCTACAGTGGACCTGGATACTACCTTCCTTATGGTAGATCCCCATTATACCCCTCATGATTTCACCTAACAGGTGAATCAGTCTCTAGGGTTGAGTCACATGGTACTACCAGTAGGTAGCCCACTCCTTAACTCAAGGAAATCTAAGAGTCTCATGGCACTACACATGTGTACCCTAGTTTCTAACTCATGACAGCCTAGACCTTGCTCTAGGTTATCCTTTTAGCCTTTGCATAGCCACAGGGGTGGACCCGGATCTAGCCAGTTATACATGTATATTCATAGTGATAGTCATAGTCACTCTATAGTTGCATGAAATAAAACCATACAACAGTTATTTCAAGCCAGGAGGGAAACGTCGATAAAATCCTCAAAAAACTAGTCGGGATAATCATAAGCGTAACCACATACCTTTGATTGCATATTTGAGACAAAATTATCCAGAATAGAGAAATCCCAATCAAACAACCAATTATGCTCAAAATCCTGAAATAAATATACCAATTTCCTTTAATTAATATTTATCCTAATATCATCATATTCCTTAGGATTTCTATTCCAATTTTAGGGTTTCCTTGGAAATTAGGGTTTCACTTCATCTTTCACTATTTTAAACCCTAATTTGATGCAATTACTCACAAACCCTAATTACCTCATCCATTCTTCTCAAAAGATATTAAGGTTATCCTTTAACAACATTTAACCTTATTTTCATATTAAAGGCATCATTATCCATCAATTAATTTCATTAAGATTCTTTTACATTAAGCTACTATTTTTATCCTTTTAATCCACGACAAGATCATTATACGGCTCTATCATCCATTCAAAGTTCATTAGGGTCTAATTAACATATGAACTCGTTTTACCATCACTTCTACCTTTTATTTGTGAGAAAACCCTAATTACTACATTTAGGGTATTTATCCAGAATTAAGGACTTTTGTACTCAAAATAACTTAGAATCTTCATTTAACAACATATTCTTACATTTTTCAAATTAAATATGATCTTATCCTCTTTTACCCTAAATTAGGGTTTCTAAATGCTTTATCATGGATACATAGATTAAAACCCTAAAAAAAGCAACCTCTCACCTAAAACAGATTTGATTCTTATTTTATCATCTAACAAGTTAATAGTGCTCAATTTAACTAGTTAGGCATCATAAAACCGATCTTTAATCACAATTAGGGTTTTAGACTAAGTTTCATGCACTTTATAATCAACCTAATGTACTTTTGCAAATAGGAACGAAATCAGGTTTTTATATCATTTTTATTGGATTCCTCTCATTCTCCTGATCAATTTTCATATATAACTCGTTTTAATCTGAGTTACCAAACTCTAGTTATGAAAATTGCAAGATAAAACAATTATGGACCAATCATGTGCTGCCACGTCAGCAGAAAAAAGATTACCTTGTAACAAACTGATCTGGCTCTTGATTAAGTGTGAAAGGACTCTGGTGCCCTTGGTTGTTGAATAGGCAAGCTTGGGCAGATGAGTCTTTTGGCTCTATCTTCTCCTTCCTTCACACGATGCCTGCAACGGCTTGAAGTCGTGCGCCCGCCGTCAGCTCCACAGACAGGCCACCAACTCCACCTCCTGCACAAGCTCTACCGCCCCTTCCTCGTGGTGTCACAGAGGCAATCTCGGCATGCTGAGCCTCCCTAGGGCTAAGGGCGTCGTTCCCCCAGCTTCTCCTAGCCGCCCGCACACTTGGCGTTTGCAACCTGCTCCGCAACGCATCATCACGTTTTTAGCGCCTAGGGCGGACGCCGCCGTCTCCAAGGCTGGGCGCCCACCTCACTTGTCTTTTCGGAAAGTTAGATGGTGGCATGGTGCCCCCGAAAATGGCCTAAGGTCCTCTTAACCTCTGCAAGACGCCCCGACCTATCCTGCTACGGTGACGGCTATACAAGCTTCGTGACACGGTTGCAAAGATCAACCTAGTTCTTGGTCCGTCCTCAATGCCCCTCCTCACCCTTCTCCCATTTCTCCTCGTCTCCCTTTGTCATGGCCGCCAGTGCCTTGACACCGAGAGGTAATGGTGGTCGGCTGACCAGATTCCAACAGATTCATGGAAGAACACTGCCTAGACTAGGAGCAGATGACGGGGGAAGGAGAGATGAGGTTCCCTCTACATGAAGGGATGGGGTCTATCCCTATATATAGTCTGTAACACTTAGGGTTCGTGAGTCCACGTGGTGCTAGTTTCCTTACTTGTTTATACATAACTTGATAGTGCCATCGTTAAACAAGGAAAGGATATTAGAGGTTTCCATCCCACTTTACTTATTGAATAAATTGTCAACCTCTCGATTAAAGTACTTGGTTAACAACCCATCTAGATTGCTCTCTTATTTAATTATCTTGGGTTTCCATACATAATTACATATATAGAAAGATTCCTGCTCATATCTTACTTCTTAATCCAAAAGTGGCAAGGAGTATTATAACTATCCATAAAAATCAATTTCCAAGATTATATAATCTTAACACCAACGAGGAAAGAAAAGAAATACTCCTCTATATAAACCCTTTGCTTTTATCCCAAAAGGCCACGAGAGGCACCACCACCTACTTTCCACATAATTCTTATCCTTTTCTTATTAATTCATATTTCCTTCTTAATAGACTTCTTTTTTAAGTATTTCTCATAATTATTTTGCTTAATATCCAATATCTTGTATTCTTTTCTATTATTTGGACTTTTCTTCCTTTCTTCTCTTTTATATCCATTAATGGATTAATCTAATAATAGGAATCACGAAATTCCTATCAAAAGGGATATTTGTAAAGTAATCCATTGTTTGAAGCAAAACATACAACCTTTTTAATTAAGTCCAACTCGTAAAATCTTTACATTTCAATTATGAAAACATACGCAAAATTGGGGTTGTAACATCTATGGTAGGGTTCCAGATCCAGTATGTTACATATTGAATGAAAAAAAACATGTCACTTGGGAAGTTCACACAACCAAAATTAGATGGGGAAGATGATTCAAATTTGACATGATTTTCAATAGTAACAATTGTAAAATAAAAATCTTAACTAATACAAGTTAATTTAGTTGATCAGAAAGATTAGTTGTCCCGAAGAATGACCCCAAATTGTATACTCTTATTATTGCACTAACAAATTCCCTCGAGTTGAAATTCTTAGGTTTTACCTTAACTAATTGTATGCCAACCCCACCTGCAAGCATAACTAGATCTTATCATAGTATAGTTTAGGATCGAACCCAAAGAAAAACATACTTAAGTATTATATGATCAAGGTAACCTATAGGAATTATAATTTAACACAAAAGGTGGTTGGTTGTTATATACTTTCAAATAATAGAAAGGATAGATTAAGTTTGTACATATAAAATGGATGGAAACACTTGCGTGTATGGGCTCCTCCACTGGTATCTATTGTATACTCTCTTTGATTTTTATAATAAGTATAAACATAAATTTGTTGAGATAGATTATATCTTCCTTTCAGTGCTACGATTAAAAGTAGACATATATTATTCGAATCTCTTTTTCATGTACCTACAAACAATTGTGAATTCTATTAATTACAAGTGATACTTCTATAGACATAACAATACTTGAGAAGATAAAAAATGGGTTGCTAGGCTACTCCCCCTACCCTAGTGAGAGGACTACTTTCTCATGGCAGTAATAGATAGAAAAATAAAGGAAAAGAGAAAGGAAACCATTATCATAGCAGAAGATGGAAGTAAACTTGTGGTATTTGGTAGCCTTTCTACTATCTTAGAAAAAAGTAGTCAAGCTCCCTTCCTTGTGGGATGGATCTACTACTATTAATGTGAAACAAGTGGAGGATTATGGTGGATTGATGGGAGGAAGACATCTTTAATCTAGTTTCTTTTGAAGTCAGGACCTTGAAGTCTTGGAGGAGGCAAAGATCTCATATGTTGGTCAAGTGATGAAAGAAGCTGGTGGAAACTCAAGGATGGATGTTGAGAACTAATTTTGGCAGTCCGATGACACTCTATGGAAGATACTTTTCCATGGAGTAGATGGCCTTGTATTTATATATGGTTTCTATAGTTTGGAACGCTCCTAGTTTTCTTGTAGTTAAGTGGTTTTCCACCATGAATGTGAAGAGGAGGTAGTGGAAGGAAGATGATGAGTATCATAGAGTTCATACTTCCAATCAATATATGAATGGACATGACAATAATTAATTGATGAATTCTTTAGTTTCATTGTTATAGAATTCTCATATGTAGATGAGAATAGATAGTTCCATCTATAGGTACAATATTGGACTCTCATCGTTGGGCATCTTCAGTGGTTTCATTGGTGGGCAATGCCTGGACAATTAGTGGTGTGCAAGAGAATAGCTTATGTTAGTTTATGAAAGAAGGACTTTGATCGATAGACAAATGGTTTAATTTCTTCAATGGCACTACATTGAACTTCGATTAGTTGATGAGTGTGATGATGTAGTTCCTATCCAGTTATGAGCAGACATTTCATTGGTGGATAAGTATGATGGTGCAACTAAGGACTAATGAAGACTGAGAGGAAGTATATGTAGAACAAAAATCAAATAGAGTGAATACTGAAAAACCACTAGAGGAGGGGGTGAATAGGGTTTTTTCTAATAATTTGAAAATTGATAATTCAAACAATCAACCACAAAAGATTAGACATGGTTTAGAGTGGTTCCACCCTTAGCAAATACTAAGGGAGTCAGTCCACTACCTAATTGTTTCCAATTGGTATTTTGAAAGTACATGTATTTTATTACCTGACAAGGATGTTACATAAAATAAAAATACCTTCCCAAACTCTTTGGATAGCCTTCACCCCGAAGTTGTCTCACCAACTTTGAAGCAACCTTCACTTGAAGTAACTTCAAGCTCCCCCTTGAAGTAGCCTTCCTCCTTGAAGTAGCTTCCGGTTGAGACCTTCTAGAAGTAGTCCAAAGTCCACCTTCTCCTATGAGAAGACCATTCTCCACCTAATAAGATAGCACCCTCTCCAATCCACAGCCTCCAACCCTAGGAGTAGTAAGGAGAGTACAAGTAATAAAAAGGAACAAGAAGGGAAAATGTAAATTATAATTACTGTTGTAGTACAAGGCTTGAGTTCCTATATCAAGCGTTTTGCTCTCCTAACCAATGTGTGTGAAAGTGTAAGTATGGTGGAAAGGAGATTCTATCCTATAGGACACGAGCTTGTAGCAATGGGAAAGATTAGCAAGTGTAGAAGTTTCTCAATTGCTCGCAAGAAAGGATTGCCAATTGTAAGTATCTATGCTCAAGTATTGCACAAGTGTGTTTTGGGTGTCCTAAGGCATGTCCTATATATAGGAATGGCCTATGAGTGCTTAAGGACATTCTAGATACTTTCTAGGGGGTTCTTAGTGATCAACTAGCCGTTAGTTGTCCACTAATTTCTTTAGCAACGGCTAGTTTATTAATTCTGAAAAGTGTAGACAGAGACAATCTCGGTTGAGAAGTTTGTCGACCGAGAGTCCGTCGGTCGAAGTTTTTTTCGACCGAGGGACGGTCTGGATCAAGTGTATATAACATTCGATTCCAACTCCCAACTACATTGTCTTCTGTGATTAACGACTATAGAACCTATTAGAAGAAGTAACCCGGGAGACTCTCGGTTGAGAAGTTGTTTGACCGAGCTTGTCTCGGTCGACAAAGAGTTTGACCGAGAGTGTCTCTATTTTGGTGGTTCTAGATGAATACTAAGTGTGTGTATGAGTGTGCAGTTGTGCCACTATTATAGGGGATGACCTATCTAAGTGTTGTGAGTGGTTAGGGAAGATCTAAACGCTTGATTTACATGATATCTAAGTACTTGTACATTATATACTTGTACAAGTTTTTACATTTGATTACAATCATGAAATTAAAGCATATAGATCTTCCAAAGGTTTTCATCCACCTTGTTCCTGCAACACACAAGTAGCACGTTAGATCCTCAAGAATGAAATGTTTTTCATTTTCAAAACAAAGGGATTTTCATGATGTCCATTTAGCCAACAATCTCCCCCTTTTTGAAGATGACAAACATTTCCAAAATAGAAAATAAGGAAATATAAATCATATGAGTTTCATACCTGAAGTTTACCTTTTGTAGCCATTCTCTTGTTTACAAGTGTGTGTGCTGGCCGAGAGATTATGGAACTCATTTTATTTTATATTTTTGATCTTATATTATTTCTCCCCCTTTGTCATTTCAAAAAGATAACCAAGATAATCATTAAGTATGACATTTATTTCTCCCCCCTTAATTTGATAATTTGATACTCAAAGCAAACCACTTATGTCAAATTTAGCCACAATTTATTTCTCAATCATTTGCAAAGGATGTTAAGCCTTGAAATGACATGAGATCCTTTTAGATTCATGGAATATGTGTTTTGATTTCTCATCCATTTTACAAGGGATGTTAAGCCTTGAAAATGACATGAGAATCCTTTAAGCTCATGAGTATATTTAATATTTTCTCAACCATTTACAAGGGATGTTAAGCCTTGAAATGATATGAGATTCTTTTAAGCTTATAGTAGAGTCAATGAATGTATCTCTAACCAAATTCACGGGATGTTAAGCCATAATTTGTTTAGATAATTCCATTATATTCATAAATATTGTATACTCCAAGATTACTTTAAAGATACTAACGTCATAAATTGTTTCAAATTTTCTTTAAGATGTTTACAAAGTTTTGTGAGCTCCTTCTTAATCTTATAGTAAAGATAGTTTTTGTGAGCTCCCCCTTAATCAAGATAATTTAAGGATTATAAGGTCACAATAAGGATTCGATCATAATAAGTTAACCTTTTATGAGAGCTATGCACTAAAATTTTGTTTTCAATATACTAAGATTGAGTGCAAGGAAATGATTTACAATTAAGAATTTTCAATGATCTAATTGATTGAATATTTGCAACATATAAAAAGTATTCATGTATAATAAGGATGATATCATTTTTCATTTAGCTAAGCACAAGATAATCATTTAACGAATATGTCAAGATGCATTTGCGCCATAGAGATTTTGTAAACATTTCGTTTTCAATGATAACATCATCTTTATGAGCTGAATCACTATGATCACTTTTAAAACAATATCCATTCATGGTTTATATACATATAGATCAAGTATTATTTTAGGCAAACCAAGTAAAAGATGAAACACAATGATCATGGTGAACCAGTAAAGACATATCCATAATTACAATGATTTCTATATAGATAAATCAAGGAATACTGAGGACAAACCATGTGAATTAAAATAGTAATTTCCTTGATTAAATCAACATAGTTCATAATTTTATGTTTTAAGCCAAACCATGTAGGATATTATAGAAATTGATCTTGCAATCTATGCTATATCTGTATTGATTCATTTTTACAAGAAGACGTCAAATTTTAGTGTGCAAAAAGTATACAAGTTTTTAATCAACATGTTTTGTAACAAGTTTAATAAGAATTTCATAATCAAAGTATATTAATAAGTCATAATGCAAGATTATCAATATGTTTAAAGAATTGTCTCCAAGATTCATTCTTGATTTGCAGAATAAATCAATCATTAATAGCAAATTGATAGCAAATTGGATCAATTAAATAGGTTCAGCAGAACTTGATTTGGTTGAACTTTTCTTCGATCGAACTTATCTCGGTCGAAGATTTTCTCGACCGATTATTCTATTGTTTGTATAGGTTTTATAAGATTTTTGCAAGCTTAAAAATAGTAACCTGCTCGGTCGACTAATTCTTGACTGACAGTGTCTCGGTCGAATATTTTCTCGACTGAGTGTATTGCTATTTTGTTTTTCAGTAATTATTTGCAAGCAAAAGGTAATACACTTTTGCAAGAATATAAAAGTTAAAGCTCAGTTTTGTTGAGAAAAGACATTTGAATATCAAAGAAACGTTTTAGGTCAAATATCAACTAATCAAATTCAAATATCTAAGTTTTAGGAACCCAAACTAGATAATCATTCCTTTTCTTGTATGGGCATGAAAAAGAGTAGTGTCCAAGACACAAGAAATAGTGACAACTAATAAAGTCAATCTCATTTCTCTTTCTAGGAGTTTAGTTGTTCTTGGGTACATACATAATCTTGGCCTTGGGTGCTTGTGTTCTTCTAGGTTTAGGTTGATAGGATTTACCTTTTGAAACATATCCTAAACCTCTCCTTCCATGATAACTAGAAGAATTATTCAGAATTTTATCAAGAACATCATTGTTTCTCAAGCTATTAATTTCTCTTTGTAAGTTGATAATCTCATCCATCTTATTTTTGATATCTAACTTTTCTTGATCTAAATTAGATGATAAAGCATCTTTTTCCTTAACAATTGCATCATAATCTAGATGATTACATAGAATAGGTTGAGTCTGAAAATTATGCAGTTTTGCAAGAAAATCAACCTTTTCTTGAGAAAGAAGATCATGATTTCTTTCTAAAGTAAGCAACTTCATATTGCAATCATTTAAAGATGATTTCAAGGCAAGATTTTCAGAAACAATATTGTCCTTTTCAAAAGAAAGATTATTTAATTTAGCATACAAGTCCTCATTAGTTTTAGTAGCTTTCTTTAGTTTCTTTTTGCAATCAACATATTTCTCATGTGTATCTTGAAGACTAGAAATTATATCTTCTTTTGGAAAATAAAAAAGGCTTACCTCTTCTTCTTCATTTGTTGTAGCAATAAGGCACTCTACTTCTTTTTCTCCATCTTCACTATCATCACTTGAATCATCCCATGTAGCTTTATATGCTCTTTCTTTATTCTTGTGAGATGATTTCTTCCCCTTATTAAGTTTTGGACAATCACCATTCTAATGTCCTTTTTTTCCACATTCAAATCACTTCGAAGAAGAAACACTAGAAGTTTTGTTAGTTTTAAAACTTTTATACTGCTTACCGTTTACAATGAGAGTTTCTTCTTCACTATCATCTTCACTTGTGTCATGGCTATTCTTGGTTGATGCTTTGAATGCAATGTCCTTTCTTTTCTCCTTCTTGTGTTCAACCTCCAATCTTTCTTCTTCCTCCAAGGTTGCCTCATGTGCTTCTAGGTTTCCAATGAGTCGCTCCATCCTTAGTCGAGTGAGGTCATTGGCTTCTTCGATTGCAATCACTTCTGGTTTGTACTTTGGAGGCAAACGCCTAAGGATTTTATAAACTTGATCCTATTCACTTATTTCTTTACCTAAAGCATTTAAACCATCAACAATAGAAGAAAACTTTGCATACATTTCACTAATATACTCATTTTGATCCATACAGAACTGTTCAAACTTTTGTTTAAGCATTCCGATTTCAGAATTCTTAAATTGAACAGTTCCTTAATTGAACAATAGAGTCTATGCCATATCTCATATGTTGTTTCACAATTTGATATTCTATTCAATTCACCAACGAAAATTGAACAATAGAGTATACTTACAACTTTTGCATTCATTTGGGCTGATCTTACTGTATTAGCATCCCAAGTTGCATACTCTATT
The DNA here is from genome assembly GCA_963693085.1 of Alisma plantago-aquatica. Lineage (NCBI taxonomy): Eukaryota > Viridiplantae > Streptophyta > Magnoliopsida > Alismatales > Alismataceae > Alisma > Alisma plantago-aquatica. The sequence goes on from OY856411.1 coordinate 626,468,890, forward strand.
TGAGGAAAGTCATATGGATTTGACACCATCCTCCAGAGATCCCAGCTAATTCCCTGGAAGAAGAACTTCATCCTTCTCTTCTAGTAGGTGTAGTTAGTGCCATCAAAAGGTGGAGGTCTATCCACGAGTGTTCCTTCCAAGGTGAGGTTGTTGAGTACCCCGTCACCCATTCTTCAAGACTTTATTAGAGTTCCTTGAAGCCTTGCTATGATACCAAATGAAAAAACACTAGAGGGGTAGGGGTGAATAGGATTTTTATAATAATTTGAAAAATAATAATTCAAACAATCAACCACAAAAGATTAGACTGGGTTTAGAGTGGTTCCACCCTTAGCAAATACTAAGGGAGTCAGTCCACTACCCAACTATTTCCAATTGGGATTTTGAAAGAACCTATATTTTATTATCTCGCAAGGATGTTACATAAAATAGAACTTCCTTCCCAAACCCTTTGGGCAACCTTCACCCCGAAGTCATGTCACCAACTTTTAAGCAGCCTTCACTTGAAGTAACTTCAAGGTCCCCCTTGAAGTAGCCTTCCTCCTTGAAGTAGCTTCCCATTGAGACCTTCTAGAAGTAGTCCAAAGTCCACCTTCTCCTCCGAGAAGACCCTTCTCCACCTGAGAAGATAGCACCCTCTCTAATACGCAGCCTCCGACCCCTAGGAGTAGCAAGGAGAGTACAAGTAATAAAAAGGAACAAGAAGGGAAAATGGAAATTACAATTACCGTTGTAGCACAAGGCTTGATTTCCTATATCAAGCATTTTGATCTCCTAACCATTGTGTGTGAAAGTGTAAGTATGGTGGAAAGGAAATTCTAGCCTATAGGACACGAGATTGTAGCAATGGGAAAGATTAGCAAGTGTAGAAGTTGCTCAATTGCTCACAAGAAAAAATTGCAAATTGTAAGTATGTATGGTCAAGTATTGCAAAAGTGTGTTTTGGGTGTCCTAAGGCATGTCCTAAATATAGCAATGGCCTATGAGTGCTTAAGGACATTCTAGACACTTTCTAGGGGGTTCTTAGTGCTCAACTAGCCATTAGTTGTCCACTAATTTCTTTAGCAATGTCTAGTTTATTAATTCTGAAAAGTGCAGACAGAGACAATCTCGGTCGAGAAGTTTGTTGACCGAGAGTCCATCGGTCAAAGTTTTTGTCGACCGAGGGATGGTTTGGAGCAAGTGTATATAATGTTCAATTCCAACTCCCAACTACCTTGTCTGTTGTGTCTAACGGATATAGAACCTATTAGAAGAAGTAACTCGAGAGACTCTTAGTTGAGAAGTTGTTCGACCAAGCTTGTCTCGGTCGACAAAGAGTTTGATCGAGAGTGTCTCTATTTTGGTGGTTCTAGATGAATACTAAGTGTGTGTATTAGTGTGCAGTTGTGACACTATTATAGGGGATGACCTATCTAAGTGTTGTCAGTGGCTAGGGAAGATCTAAACGCTTGATTTACATGATATCTAAGTACTTGTACATTATATACTTGTACAAGTTTTTACATTTGATTACAATCATGAAATTAAAGCATATAGATCTTCCAAAGGTTTTTCATCCACCTTGTTCCTGCAACACTCAAGTAGCACGTTATATCCTCAAGAATGAAATGTTTGTTATTTTCAAAACAAAGGGATTTTCATGATGTCCATTTAGCCAAAAAAAACAAGAACCAGTGAAGAGACTACCTGAGTGAAACTATGGAAATAGAACTTTAGTTATAGAAAGACTCACCTGAAAGGGGCTATTTTTGTGTGGCAAGGGAATGCGCCGATGAACTCTTTGATCAATGAAATAATCAACCATCAAAGGGAAAATGAAATTTGATCCAAATATCAATAATTTATTGTACATGCTAATAAATTAGCATGCCCACTATTTGCACATTGGTGCACAAGATATGAAGCTCAAACTTTCCATGGACACCAAGGAATTGGATCAAAACCTTAAAAAGTATTTTAAAATTAATAAAACCTAAATGCATGCTATTTGAAAAGTAAATATTGAAGAAAATGAATGCAAAACAATATAAAAATACAAATGAAAGTAGGATGAATATACATTCTTCATATGATGAACAGATATTTGAGGCATGTGACGTTTGTCTAACCTCCTCCAGAGAGAAAGCGTACAGGGGTAAGTTTTAGCTTTGTCCTTATAGACTCATGTCTAGGAAGACAAGATTCATTATATATGTTTCCTAAGTTGGGATTTTAACATGCGTGCATAGCCTCTAGAGCTGCATTTAAACGAGTTGTAGGATTTTGTACACATGCTCTATAGTAACATCACATATGTGAGACCCCTAACCTTGCTTAAATGGTTTGAATAGGCTTAATTATCATTATTTGATTCTTAAAACTATAATATAACCTTGTTATATGATTTGGAATCATAAGACAAGTTAAATTGTCAAGTTTGGTCCAATTTGAACAATGTTTGTGCAAGTTATGCAATTTTATGTACATTTTAGACTTTTCTACAATTTACCCATTTGGGAGGTTTTTCTTGGAATTTATTACTTTAATTATGTTTTGTATGTTATCTCATCATTCTTGATCTTGTTTAGCCATGGAGAGCCTAGTTGAACCTTGGTTTGGAGGTGTTTTTCCGCATGGGTATTTTAGGGTTTACAACTTTATGAATGAGCTATCTTTAAGAGCTATCAAGCAATGGTTTATTTTCTTTTCTTGCAAAATCAAGAGAAGAGGGCTAGCAGGTCTCCATTTATGGTGGGTTAGCTTCTTGTGTGGCCGCTTGTATATCTTAAATAGTTTAAGGCCATGGACACATGGGGAAGCTACTTGTACACCTCGTGCTTGCTTCCATCCTTATCCATGGGCTATATTTACCTCTTCCTTGCCCAAGTACAAAACTTTACTTTCTTTCTCTTTCCTCTAACCTGGAGAAACGACTCCACTCTGTTTTTATACTAAATCAAGTGCTCTACGGTAGAATCCAACCTCTTTTTGGAGAAGAAGGTCTCGTAGAGCTCCATCTAGCCCTACCTAGGGTTTCCAAGGTCATCTACTAGGGATTTAAACCAAGGCAAGTTGTTTTCTTCCTTCCTTCTCCATTTCTCTTGCTCTTCTACTTCCTTATACCTTCCTCCAGGTTGTAACTCTTTTGTTCCATGGTATAAGTTGCTCTAAAGCTATAAAACCCTACCTTTCTTGCTCCTTATGCTTAGGGCTTGCTTCTTTGATGGAGAAAGGTGTTAGATGGATGAGTTCAGAGCTTATGCTTGGATTTTCTACCCTACCTGCTCAATTTTTCTTCTATTTGGGATTTTATCTTCTCATTAGAGGCAAGTTTTATAACTTTATCCACATTTATTGCTTACCATAATCTTGCTAGCTCATGTTCTTTCTTTAAAATGATGATCCATGCACTAAAAAGCTATGCTTAACTTGGATTTCAATTTTTATGATGTTCCCTATTCTGATTTCAGTTCTAGATGAAGTTTTAATCTTGTGTACATTCATCCTAGTATATAAGATTACTTGGATCAGGTTGGTTTGACAACCGGTGGTGCTAAGAACCCATCAACCAATGGTCAATTTTAGGGTTTAAAGTTGATTTCTTTTATAACACATGACCCAATGGTGGTACCATTGAAACAACCGATGGTGTTGTGTTCATGAAAACTGATGGTGGTGACCAAGGGTGTCAACTAACATTCATCCCTTAGGTTAGGTTTTTGCCTAATTAGAATATTAAAGATCAACAACTAAGTACCATAATGATGTTATTAATCAATGGTGACATTAGCTTAATATCCAATGATGATAAATGAATATAGTGCTAATATAACAATCTATGTTGACTTAATGGTCACTACTAATGGTGGATTAGATCTCCACAACCTATGGTGAGTTAACCATGTATTTTTAGCATCAATTAAGCCTTAAACCAATGGTTTCTTATGTCATTTGATGCAATGGTTGGACCTATACTCCAATTGATGGTTTTAATATATAAACTTGACCCAATGGTTAAGATCTAATGATTATTCATCTAATAAATTGGAATTATGCCTAATGTAATATGTTGGTACTAATACATTGATAAAGATTGTTTTCTTTATGAGACCGTCTTAAGAAGTTCATTTATTGACACCTTGTTTTATAAATAAACAATCGCTTGTGGATTTTTCCCTACTCTTAATGGAACTTTTTATGTTGTTAATCAAGGTAAGTCTAGGGTTAAATGGTGACTCTTTCTATAGCACAACTCAATGACTTCATAGGTGTTTTATCCAAGGTGTTTACTTATGTAAACAACCAATAGTCTTACCTTCTCAACAATCTAATGTTTTGGGATGATGTTTATGTTAAGTTTGTATGGTTTGAGTGATGTTGAAACCTAATGGAGGTTTACCTTAATAATATAGTCTTACTTTTTCCCTCACATGATTAGAATTGATAATAAATATAATGAGTTAATGGGAAACCCTGATGAAGTATATCTTGTTATACTTATACCTAATATAACCAAGTGATTGTAATTGATTATGAACAACCCCTTTAATGGTGAATAGAATCATGGAGTACTCTCTTTTGTGGTTGAACCCTAGTATGATATGAACTAATGGTTACACCTTGAGTTATGTTTGGATCCATATGTGAGAATGGTATGGAATGTGATGGTGATGCTTCACCTTATGCATCCATGTTCCAATGGGGATTCCATGAGTTAGGGTTTGGGTATGAGTGTTGACTAGTAATATTAATATAATTTATCTTGTTGAAGCTAACTCTAATGCAAATAGATAAATATTAGTATTCATGTTTAAGCTTCTTATATGATGGCATGATGGTGGAATAATCTCCTTAATATGATCATAACCTCAATGTGTTAATTAGTGGTTATCATAGCCACATGGTTGATACTTTCTTATACTAAATCTATGAATTATGAATATGATGAGGGTTAATCATATCTAGATTCCTTGAATGTTGATGTAATAATGGAATTTTCTTAATGTTAATATAACCCTACTATGATTGTTTATGAATATCTCCTAGATCATTAATGCAATATTGTGTTGTCTGGTGTATTATATATAAGTGATGTTGTTGAGCCTTGTTATAAGGCATGGAAAGATAATGATGTTCTTGTAGGGAATAGTATGATGGTCTTAATGACCTTTGGGCATGGTTGAGCGCTGAATGAGGTGTAATCCTCTTGTGTTGATAAGGGTTGATACCCTGTGATATTGTGAAAAGGATTTATATCATGTAATAGTATGATGACAAGTATAGTCTCATGAATGGCAAGACAATAGTATCATGTGATGATGATTTGAGGATAAGTATAATCTCTTAATAGGCAGGTAAATACTTCCATGTGATGTTGAGATGATAAATTATCTCTCATATGTTTTATATCGTTTGAAGTTGTTATATAGCAATGTTTGCTAGATATGAGTTAGGGTTTGTATGTCCACTTGTTTGATACATCCCTAATTCACCCAATTGGGAATAACTAATCAAGTGAAACTATAATCATGTAGTGCCATGTGCCGTATAACCATTTCATTGTCAAAACTTGCTAATGGTGAAATGAGTATTCCTAAGGGAAACTCAAAGCGCATACATAACATGTTGAGTATGCAGGGACAACTTAGTACCCTAATATCAAGCAGTTGAGGATGGTTGCGTTCATGCCTCAGATATTGTGATATTGTGATGTGTGAAAGGCAACAGTATAACTACAGGTGACTCTTATAGAACGGCCATGTGTGAGCCTATTCTCTAGTGTCATGACCTATACCAAGGGAAGACCAATTGTTAGCAGCTTGACTATATGTCATTGTAGTGGTAGCATTGACTGATATATCACTACCTTTTTGGCCCGTACTGACTGGGTAGACGAGAGATATTAGGATACCGACAATCCTAGATCTTGTACGGAACCGAATAGCCCTTCCCAGGGGTCGGTTGGACTTTGGATGGTGTAATTCAAATTCCCCAGGAAATAATAAAAGATGTAAGACACTCGTGTAGCATATCTGTTTAGGGTTATACACAACACTTCATATTGTATGATAACCCTTGTTTTCTTTCTTTTCACTAAGATCATGTATAGTACAATAAGAGATAATAGATATGCTTATGCCGTAGTTATGGTCATGTTGTAAACATGCTTATGTTGTCAAATATACTAACACTGATGGTTAAGATGATACTGCTAGCTATGTTTAATATTGCTATACATGCCTATGTAATTAGAAATGTTTAAACTACTAATAATTCTTATGCATTTAATTGTGCTATGCTGTTAGTTCTACTTACGATATAGATCTATTCCCTTTATTTGAGATGACAATATTGATAGCCATGTATGTTATAAGACATATTCATGATGTCAGGGATGCTTATGCTACTAGATTGCTTGTGATGTTAGTAAGGAATATGATGATAGTTAGATTAATGATGATGATTGTTATAGATGCAATTTGATGAAATTTGAGTAGATATCTATCCAGAGAGGTGAATTTAATTGTTACATATATATACATTAATAATCATACTTGTTGATAAGATTATTTACTTAATCTGTTTAGCATACCTGTTCAATTATTATTAAATACTCCAATTTCTCAATTATCTACTATTTAAATTGATGTAGTCAATAAGTGTTGTTGGAGGTTATATCTGGTGCTGGGATATGGGTCTCACCCTTGTAGTTCACCACATCTTTTTAGGTAATCAACAGTGACAACAACAAACATGTGAAAGAAAAGAGGAGTTATAGTAATGAATCATTGAGAGGGTTTATTAGATGTCTAGTGTATCCTAGAGTTGTCCTTGTACTCTCAGGTCCGGACAGGATAAGTTTGTATATGGTGTTTCAAACAAATCAGACTTTTGTTAGCATGTTAATGCTTATTTGTGTGGCATATATAAATATTTTTCTCCTATGTATATATGTTGTGGCTAAGGTGATAAAACAATTTGTATCAAATTATTGGCACAGTATGGATACAAGAAACTTGTTGGGCTCTTATGCAAACTCTTTTGAGCAGGTGTTGATGTTGAAATCGGTATTAATTTACCCATATTTTTTAGTATGTGATTAATTACTGATCGATTGTATTTTATGTTTTGAGTAATCTCGTTTAGTGTAACATGTTCTCACAACATATGTAATGCTGAAAAATTATGCATTTTTTAGAGATATCTTGAGTGTGGAATATAGAATATATGTTGATAAATGACTTGTAATTTGTTGGATTTGTAATATGTAATGATGAACTTATGTAAGAATTGAATATTAAATTAATGTTATTTGTGATGTTGGATGATATTTTTCATCTACATTATCGATGTGGCTTATGTGGATAATGGTGATCTTTGTTTTATATTGACTTTTGCTTTGAGTAATCTCATTTCTGTGGTGGGGAACGTCACAACTATATCCCTTTTTGTTTATAGGTAGTATGCATCTAGCCACATTAGGTCCTTCAACCTTCATTTCTACCATTTAATAAGCACATTTTAGATTTTCAAACTAGTTGGTATGATACTTTTTCTTCTGTACTAATGATCATTGTGTTTGTATAAGTTACATGAAATACTATCTAGAGTAGATATCGCCAAAGCTCTGTTAGAAGTGAAGATTTTCATAGAACATACGAATAATATGATCTACTCCTTTGGGGTTAGATAGATAATCTCCTAATTCATTGCAAATAGTAGACATTAAACTTTGTGACATTTAACAAAAGACTAAAATAACTATGTATTGTGTTACCCATTCCAAGACTAATTTCAATGGTACTTCTAATTCCAATTAGTTTCTTCCTTTAAAATAATATTTTCAAGTTCTTGATTTGATCAATGCATTTCTTATCTACATCAAGTTATATTTATCATTCGACCTTTCTTCATTGTGAGAAATCTTTTACCTCAACCAAGGCTTCCTCTTCAACTTAACAAAAGTGTGGTCCTTGTCCCACTTGGTTAAGTGCTTCTCAGAATCCAGAAGGTAGATTTGAAGTATAAACTGGAATTTAATATTTCAACCAAGACCTTATAAAGTCAGTATTGGTATAAAGAACCCTTTATTATAAGTAGGATCATTCTTTCTATTTGTCCCTAACCTTCTCTTGAGAAAAATAGAAGTCTGATTTCAACTCATTCTTTATAGGTTGTAATTGTGTGATTGGTTTAGCTAAGAACCCACTGGGTGTATGCCGCTGCTCTATCCAAACTTTCAAAAAGTGAGACCTTCAAAAGTAAACTTTGTCCTTATAAAACAAATATTTGTGACTACAAGATAATTCTCATCAAATATATGATCCATAATGTGGTAAAACAATTTTTTCCTCACTATTTATTCATATCGAACAAGATCCTAGCAAATCTCTCATTTCTACCAATGGGCATGGAACATCTTTTTTCAATAAAAACGATGTTCCATAGGTGGTTACACATTTTTCTTTTGGACTAACAAATAATGTAATTAGAAAACATGTTTGTTTCACAAAAATTAATGAACTGTCAATGATTCTAGATGTTTCACAATCACAACTACTAGTTCCACAAAATCAAAATACCACTTGAAAATTTTTTGGCTTAAACTCTTTGAGGAAATTGAAATTGGAAATTATAACAATATTAGAGGCTATGGTAGTTTCTGTTCTTGGTTAAGTATTGATGAAATTATGGGCTTGTTAAAAAACACAACTTCTCATAACATATTGCCGGTGTAACCATTACCAATACCTTATGTTCAAACATTGGATGTCTAATATACCAAACAAAATTTTATGTGAATAAGGTGGAAAACAACTCATCCACCACCTTCTTGCTTACATCCTCATCAACTAGATGACATGTGACAACCTTCTTGTTGAAACTCCTACTCTTATATGGTTCATGGTTCATCTTGACCTCACTAATCCTTATATTGCTACATGATCTGTGTCCCGTAGAACTCCATAATCTTTTGTTCTTTATGGTAGATTTCTTTGTTTAGCTTTGGTATCTCCAAGAATTACTCTCCACTGCATCCTACAAACATGATACTTATTGATGGATCATCTAAAATATGGCCTCCTATTGTACGTTCAACTATTTCTTTTTTGCTTTGGATGGTGTTTATTTTGTTGTCTTCATTATAGATCTTTGTATTGAATCTACTAGTTGCATCACTTCATTTTTTTACAACCCATGATTTTTGACATATTTCTTCTACATCTCTAGTTTTTGCACCTCCCTAGTCCTTGGTTTATCATCCTAAACTTTTCTTTTGCATTCCTACCTTGAAAGTAGGCCCTCCTCTTTTTATTTGAGGACTTTATAAGTATTACCTAATAACACCCAAATTTAGGCATCTATGCAAAGCATTTATTTATGGTTTTGTGTCTTTATAGCCTTAATATGCCCAAAATAACCCTAGATCCTTATCTTTTAGTCATTTATATCTTTTCATAGATAAAGTTTCTCAACTAGACAATTTTGGAACTTGTAGGAACTGAACCTGAAAAGACATCTATTCTCCAAGATTTCTCCCCAACACATGATTTTTGCAGCAGCTAGGCTTCCATCCATCATGACCGCGGATTAAACATCACACTATGTGCACCAACTTAGGAGATGGTGGTCCCGCTACTTGGCACGACCGGGCCTAGCTCTGCACAGTTGGGCTGAGGCCAAGGCCACGACTGCGGTACCCTAGCGCGACCGCGACCACAACACTACCACCTTGACCATGGGATCTGTCTCGACCACGTGATCTACCTCGACCATGAAGTCTACGTAAACTGCGACCCTCGACATGACCATGCCCAACCTAGAATAGGTGGGTCGAGACCAGGGATGCAACTGAGGCAGGTTATGTAACCATCTTCTTCCTTCACTTATAAATATTCACCCCTCACAACCTGGTGAGGGGTTCTGAATTTTGGGAGGTTCCACATTGTGGTTCCGCACATTATTGGTTCCCAGAGCCCTATGGGAGAGTTTCAAGGTCTGAAAAGGCTGAAGTTCTCATCCTACATCCATCCCTCCAGTTTTCTTCCATCCACCATCATTTTCCACTACCATTCACCCATATCCTACCATCCCCATCCATCTTCCACCTCCATACATCCACCAAGTTGTTGTTTGCGAAGGAATCAAAGAGAAAGGAGGCCAACTAGTCCATAATACCAAGGAGGATGACCCAAAGATGAGATCCAACCTATAAAGAGGCTAAGGAGTGAGAGCCACCTCTCCTCTATAGGCTAAATCTCTTCTTCTCCTCCTTTCTTCTATTGTTCTCCTTCTTTTTTCATACAAATGATGTTATTCTATCTTTGTTTGGTGCCAACTATGCTTGTCCATGGCTAGTTGATCTCCTTCTTGGCTATGTATCCCATTTTGGGCATGTTTATGTACTTTTACCTTAAGCAAATAGTGTTATTCTAGATCTCATACATTTTCTATTCTATCTTCTCTTTCTAGTTATGATTGCTAGTTTGGTTGATCTCTTTCTTGCTTGAACTTCTATTTTTGCATATATCGAGAGATTTGTTGTAGAAATAGGTAAGAGAAGGTAATTTGGATTGAAATATGAAAGGAGGATGGTTCAAGGTGATCTATGTAGAACTGTAGTGTTGGGCACGGCCGGGCCCAACCTGGCATGGTCGGGCCCACCACCTGGTTCTGCCCAGATCACACCTGTTTCTAGCATATCTGAATATTCTAGACCTGATAGGGTATCTAGAATATTCTAGGGTGTTGATTTGATATTCTCGAGAGAGGTTTCATGTCATTGATGGGTTTTAGTCACATTGCGTGAAAGCGAGTGGGATGACCCCATAGGAACAGATACCACAATATGTACTATGTTTGGATGTAGGTTGCTTGCTAAGGTGTTCGAGGGTTGTCTACACCCAAGAACAAGTGCATATACTACCCAACTTGTGGTTACATAGTCAGGAAATCCTTCTCTCTGATAAGTATAATATATTCAAAAACTCCTCTCTAATAAGTAGAATCCGACGGACTCTGTTTTGTTTTATTTCTTTGTTTTGTTTTACTTTGTGACAATCTCCTAGACTGGTGCTAGCTCCATACTTTTATCGACTATCGGATTGGCTTATCTGACTTAAGAGTGAGATCTTAAGAATCCTAAACGTCCCCATGTCCCTGTGTTCGACCCCATATATCTACTTCGACTTCGTAATAAAGTTGTTGGGATCTTTGAAGGTTTTGGGTTATAAATTTAAAGTTTGCTTTCTTTTGAGTCTGCCTCCTTTCAAACACGTGAATTCTGACCACATCATTACCTCCTTTATTCATGTTGTTATTTTTAGTTTACTTTTTATCTATGCTATTTTGTTTGGTTCCTTCTCTTCCTAGAGGTCTTAATTTGAATTTCTATATGTTTACATATTTATATGAAGTTATATTGGGTTGTATATTTATATTGAACCATAATACATTGTGCTAACCCTTTCTTACCTACTGTTACATTGTTCCCTCCTCTTCTTAGATTGTGATGGCTAGCGTATAAAACAATAATATTAATGAATCAATAATAATTGGTTATTTTGCATAATAACCATAACTTGCTTGATGTAGATGTTTTTTACTTCTAGATTGGGTAAGAAACTATTAATGTATAAAATGTAATTGGGGACCCATATCATAACGTATGCCATGATCACAATATTTTTATATAACATATAATACATGTCATTATATATATTCAAAGGTATTGTAACTAAATTTTCCATAATGGAGGAAAGAGACACATTTTCTCACTCTAGAGTGTGCACTCTGATCTATCTCTAGAATTAGGGTTCCGATGACAGAAGAAAGCAATAACCTCCACCTATTGCTATACCACTAGAGTAGAGGGTCAAAGAGTTGAGGATATCAAAGACTGGTTCATCAATTTAATTGATGTTATAATTTCCATATATTGGGTCAGACCATTTGTTGGACCCCCAATCCCTATGAGGGGATCCATCACTATTGACCCTAAAAAACTTTTTTTTAAGGAAGGTGATAGGAGGATATGGATGAAGTTCACCATAGGAATCATGGAGGATATGGAGGACTACCACAAAGCCTCACACATCATCTATGTCTTGAGAAAAAGATGCCACATTCAATAGGTGTAAGGGTAGGTGATATACTCCTGGTGAGCTAAAGGAAAATTGGTGGTATTCACCCTTGATGGAGGGATTTTCATCACCAAATTTGCCAAAGAAAATAATTTGCATGCATCATTCCTCCATAGACCATGGTTCATTGATTATCAATTGGTAATGGTTCAAAGATGGGCACCCAAGCCATGCATAAGGAGAGGAACACTCAAGATTGAACTTATTTGGGGTTCACTACCTGGTGTCGGTAAAATTTCAATGGTTAAAGTCATTGTAGTGATTTCCCTTGCTATCAGGGAACCAAGAGCCACTGACAGGAGATGGGATGGGTTAATGATGGGATGCACAAGCTTTTGTGTCAAAATCTTAAAGGATAGAAAATTGCCACTAGAGATCATCATGTAGATGTCTATTGGTGGGGAATGGAAGGTTAGTGTAAGGTATGAAGTCTCACAAGGCATATGTGAAGCCTACAAGGTGTTCAGTCATGAAACCAAGGAATGCCCTTGAGTGAGAATTGCCACAATACATCTTACTCCAATCATTCCTGATTAAGGAAGTGAGAGAGTACCATGAATAAGGAAAGCACCTTCCTAAAAACCTCATCAGTCTAGGATAGGAAAGGAGAAGATTCTTGACCAAATCCTAGAGAAGGAAAAAATAAAAATGGGACAATGAAGCAATGAATGTAGAGATGAAGAATGAAACAAGAAACCTAGAAGAAGGCCAGATTTAGACAAACAATACAAATGATATAGGAATACATCCAAAGATTCCTAGGGTGGTTATGTCAATGATATAATAAGGAAGGAACCAACACGAATAATATATACTATGTGCTAGAAAAGGTAGGAGAGGAGGAAGTGGTCGTTGAAGAAATTGTATCCATGATCCAAGACATACAAGGGAGTGAAGTGAAGACAAATAAGTGAAGGAATATCTCCAATGGAGGGATCAGTTTCAAAACAAGGTAACTATGTCAATAGTCACGTGAAATATGTGAGGGACATCATTTCCAAAGAAGTAGAGAAGAGTGAGAATGTCATAGAATAAGATAGTCTTATTGTATTATGCTTTGAAACCAAAGTCAGAAGGGATGTTGGAGACTGAGTAAAGGACTTATTTCCTTAAGGATTGGGGCTCTTCTCCAAACTGTACATGGGGGAAGGTGATAGGATCCCAGTGGGTTGGAATCCAACAATATGGAATGTGGATGTTATTAACTTCACAGACCAAGTGTCAACTATCAACCACTACAATTTAAGAGGTATAATTTTCATCATATATGGGATATATGGGAAAAATCTTTAAGAGGATAGAGAATGAATGTTGGAAACAGTAAAGAATGATATCATAACATTGTTCCTTGGATAGTGATTGAGGACTTCAACAACATGAGAAGAGCTAGAGAGAAGTATGGACGCTTGAGAGTTTGAGAAAGAATCATGTCTACTTTTAATAGTGCCATGGATGTTGCAGGGCGTATGGAACTAAACATGAATGGTTGGAAGACTATTGGAAATTAAGAAGAAACAAGGAAGAAGGATATCTAGTTCCCTAGATTGAGGCTTGATAAATGAAACTTGGCTTGAATTTTGGGTAAATCATGTAGTCCAACTAGGCTTGTATCCCAACATCAATCATGTCCAAAAGAAGGTGAAGTTGTCTAGAAACACACACTAACCTTTCCACCTCAGATTCTTAAATTCGTGTTACAATTGGATAGGATTTAAATAGATGATGGATCCAAACTCATTGTTTGTTACTCTGAAGAGGTTATAGACTACAAAAAAGGCCATTAAGGTATGGTATAAATATAAGGTAAACCTTAAAAACATGTTGGAAATTGCTAAAGTCAAGTATATGAAAGTAACTAAGTTGTCTAACAGTCAACCAAGCAATAGAGAATCAATAAAAAATGAAATACTAGATGAAGGTAGCCTAAAGAGCATATAGACTATGTTGGAGGTCTTTTACTAGAATAAAAGTAGGTTAAGGTGGATACCAAATGGAGATAACAACACGAGGGTTTACCATGTTGTGATAAAGAAGAAAGAAATAAAAGAGACTATCCACCATTATTAAATTAGTAGGGGGAAGTGATTTATGATAGGGAGATTATAGAAAAGGCTAAAGTCAACTACATTGAGATACTTTAGAATTAATATAACATAAGGAGTGACATTAAAGAATATATCCTTCCTCATTGTAGAGTCACACAAGAGATGAATGATGAAATTTGTAGAGATATAGAAGAAGAACAAATAAAGGTTGTAGTCCTTTCCATTAACCCGTCGAAGGTCCCACATCAAGATGAAATAAATGCCATATTTTTTAGGCTATGTAGGGTATCATGATAAAGGACATCATCAAGGATGTGAAATGGATCATACATGGAGGCAAAACAGTTTATGTCATCAACCATAATTTCATAAAACTTATACTTAAGAAGAGGGATGCCTTCCTAATTATTTATTATAGGCATATAATTTGCTTCTTGCTTTAAAAGATTATAGACAAATTGTGAGCCAACAGATGCAATATACCCTTCCTCATATCATTTATGAAGAATAGTGTGTGTATGTTAAAGGAAGGAAAATAATTGACTTCACTCTTTTGGTCAAGGAGTTCCTAACTAGTTTGAGAATCAAGAAGGCAAATTCTACAACATGTTATAAGATTGACCTCACTAAAGCCTATGACCATGTAAATTGGTCAACCACGTGGAAGCTAATGGAGTCAATTGGGTTCTTAGACGAGTGGATCAGACTTCATCAACAATGTATGGAGACCATTTCATTCTTGATCCTCATAAATCTATGGGGATGTCTAGAGAAACTAATGAGATCCTCAAACACGACCCACTTTCCCTCCTTATCTTTATTGTGGTCATGGAAGGAATTATGAATATGATCAAACAAAATGAAGACAGAGGCAAAGTGAAAATCATTCAAAGTCAGAGGGACTAAATATAAAACACACCTCATCTTCATGAATGATGTAATGATATTCTCATCATGCCACACTAACAAACTGATGAAGTTAATAAGTTTCTAATATGATTCAAGAAGATGAGTAGGCTATAGATTAGTGATATAAAGCCTCATGTTTACTTGTAAGTCCTATGAAAGTTGAAGGGAAAAGTTAAAGAGAGTGATTGGGATGCATAGTATGAATCTGCCTATAAAGTACCCTAGTTCTCTAATTGTAGTAGGAAATGGGAACTCCAATGACTTCAAGATGAGCTTAGGCAGAGTGTGGGATAAGATAGAAAGTTGTACATGTATTCACATATATCTAGTTGGAAGACTGGTGCTAGTGAGATTACTATTACAAAGCATGGTCTGATATTGGGATAGGTCAATGAGATAATCAACCCCTTGTCAAACAATATAAGAATGATCATCACCAACTCTGTATGGGGAAGTGGCCACCATGATGTTTCATGAAACACTATTACATGATCATAAAAAAAAGGTTGGACTCAATATTTGTGACGACCCCAATTTCTATATACCTTCCATAGTGACATTCACAGATATGTGTGCACTCATATCTATAGATGTCAAAAGGGAAAATACAAGAGATTAAGGTAGTCGACTAAAGACAGAGATTGAGCCAAGATCAAGTCCACATCATCTCATAAAGTCACACAGACATTCATTCATATAGATAGAATAAAGTCATTACATATGGAGAGGAAATATTGTTCTAGAGAAAGATAACTTTATTACATAGGATCTCGATCATCCTCAACATCAACTAGGAAAGAAATAAACTAACATCTAGAAAGAAATGAGATAAGAGGAATAGATCTATCTAATATATCCTCCATGCTTATTATTTGTGCCTTCAGGTACTTTGAGCATGTGTTACATTTTGTTTGTCAATTGTTCCTTGTACCTAGAAAATACGAGAAATAAAACATCAGCAGAGCTGATACGTGGTAAAAATTACACTAATAAGGTTGCATAAAGGAAAATAATTGAACAAGAAGTAAAGAGAGATACATCCATTTCTTAAGATGAAAATCAGGTAAACATCCTTTTTTTTATTACAATCATTTTGATGCGGTTGTACTACACATATTGCACTTGACTTATATGTAGTGTGGGAAATATAATATCTTCATACATCTAACATGGGCCAAGGAAACATACATCCATGTTAGGCCACATACATCCACACCAGGCTATGTGCTACAGTAGCTACAACCCATCATAACCATTTATGTTACATTAGGTTTGGCGAAGTATAACTCATACTAGTCAACCAAGCAATCATATTCAAATACGAGCATTCAAGGCATACATATCATAGGCAACTAGAAATCTAGTCTTATACTTATAAGACCACGTACCTGCTTGTTCAAATCAGATATCCAAAGATTTAGAATCAATCAAGAATTTAGTCACCCTGCAAAGAAAGCAAGGGTACAACATTACTATTGGTCCATGTGACCAAGACTAAGATATGCCCTTAGTTATTATTCCTTTTTATGTTATCTTAATCCATATCAGGGATTTCCCATATTTTAATTGAGTTTAGAGATATTATCAGGTCTGATCCATCATTAATTAGTTTGCTTAAATGATATCATTTAATTAATCAATTAGAAGATTTCCATAAACTAGGGTTTATAAGATGGTTGGATAAAAGGGAAAAGCAACCCTGAACATATTAACCATTCATAACATCAGGGTTCATTTTAAAGATTTAGACCAATCATAATCACTAATTATCATCTAGTGATATTAATTTTGTTATAAAGATATATCCTTAATTCCATGTAGAAAGAGAAACTAGATCTAGGATTTCTCATAATCCTTTGGTCATTTATCATCGTAGAATAGTATTTCAATTTAATTAGAAATCAGGGTTTCATTTAGGGTTAATTACATCTTAGGAAGTCATACCTCATCAAGAAAACCATTATCAATAATTAATTATAATCAAGGAGGCCATTTAGGATTTAGGCAACTGTTTTTGAAATAGGCAATGGATCTAGGTCCTAGTAACATTTTATTTGGATAGAGAATAATTTTCTGATCAAAATGATATAGAGGTTCAATATTTTCTGCTAATCCTAGAATTTTCTATGATTTTCTTAATATAAACCATTTTCTTGAATAAAAGAAAAAGAAGAAGAGGATCTTACCTTGATCAACGGACGGATCCTACTGGATCGATGGCCCAGGTTGATCCAAGGTCTCGCAAAGCAACCCACGGATCTATGAATTGGAGTGGTGGCCCACGACCCCTCTAGCTGGTTTGGCGATTGCCTATTGGACCAGCTCAAAATCCTTTGGCACTCCTCCCTCCCTTGCTTTGCTTCTCCTTTCCTACTGTGAGCCGAGCAGCTCGACCAACTCTGGTGAGCTCCTTCTTGCTTCTAGGTGGAGTTGTCACATGGATGAAGGCTCCTTATCCTTAACGAGGTTGCTCCGCTCATAGGCGTGAGGTTTTCTACTTGTGGCTCCCTATAGAGCTCAGCGCCGCCAAATGAGAGGTGAGGTCGCTGACGTGAGAGGGATTTAGGATGGAGAGGGGTTCTGGGGAGCTGCCCTCTAGCCGCGCACACTCACGGTGGGTTGGCGAAGGTGTTGGAGGGGTAAGATTTGAGCGAGGAGTGATGTGGTGGCCTGTCAGTGAAGAGAGCCGAGGTTGAAGAAGGCGGGCTAGTGGAGTAGTGCTCGGGGTGTCGATGCTTGCAATTGAAGGTGTGAAGTGAGTAAAGGGAGCATGGCAGAGCTAATGAAGGCCTTATATAGGCGTGAGGGAGGCTAGGCAAGGAAGCCCTAAAAGCCCCTCCGTCGGAGTGAGAGCAAGCTGCGGTCAGGTTGTTGGGTTGGTGCAACGACGCATGAGAACCGGTCAAAACTGGTATGGCCAGCCATGAAATTGCAAGATGAATATATCTACGCGAACATATATTCAAAAAGGTGGATGAGATGGATCCTGGTTCAGGCTCAGGTTGCTTCCTGTCTCCTCTCCCTTTGCGGGAGGTAGGAGACGAAGTCTCCTACGTTGGATCGATGATCAAAGGTCTGAAATTCTCGGCCTAAATCTAGGTCCATGCCCAAGGGCTTAATGGGCCGCGTGACACATTAATCTGTCCATTTAATTGATAACTAAGGTTCTAGATCCAAAAATGAGTGGAATATGTACCAATTTCAATTGGTCATATCTCCCAATCGGTTGACCCAATTATAACAAAATTTTAGGGTTAGTTTTATGATGTCATTATGCTACTATGGTATGAATTTGAGATCCAAAATCAAAACTTTGATGTGTTCATTTACTAAATACATTAACACATGTATTTTATCATCATAGCATACTAGGGTTTGCATTTTCTTTACAATTTGTGACACAATTTTGTTCAATTGAGTGAGGAAATTTTATTAGGGTATATTGGTCAACAAAATTTGATAATAAACTTTTAAGAGAGAGAAAATATTATAAAAAACTCACTTTGTCACATTCTCCCCTCCTTTTAAGAATTTTGTCCTCAAAATTCAAGCAGCCTGAAAGAGATGTGGATATTTCTGCTCGACTTCGGACTTCAGCTCCCATGTAGCATCAGTTTGATCATGGTGGCTCCAAAGAACTTTCACCATATCTATACGCCGATTATTGCGAAGCTCCTTTGTCTTTAAATCGAGGATTTTGACTGGTGATTCAGCCTAAGACATATCATCTTTCAGCTCGAGAGGTTCATGATTCAGAATGTGACTGGGGTCTTTGACATAAGGCTTCAGATTAGATACATGAAAGACATTATGCATGGCACCATACTGAGGTGGCAAAGGAAGATGATAGGCACATTATCCAACCCTTACAAGGACCTCGAAGGGTCCCACATCATGAGGATTGAGCTTTCCCTTATTCTTGGCCAAAGCTCGAATAGGTCGGATCTTCAAAAAGACATGATCACCTTCCTTGAACTGACGTTCCTGTCAGTGAGCATCTGCATATGATTTCTGCCTATCATGTGCTCGCTTCATTCTCTGCCTAATTAGTGCAACTTTATCTGCATACAACTGCATCTCCTCGGATTTCATCAAGGTGTGTTCTCCGACATCGTCCCAATGTAATGGATATCTGCACGGTCAGCTATAGAGAGCTTCGTATGGTGGCATCCCAATACTCGCCTGATAGCTATTATTATAGGCATACTCAGCTAAAGGCAGGTAATGGTCCCACGAGCCTTCCCAATCAAGCACACAAGCTCATAGAAGATCCTCCAAAATCTGCATTGTTCGTTCTGACTGTCCATCTGTCTGCAGATGATAAGCTGTACTGAAGTTCAACTTGGTGCACAATTCTTCTTGAACCTATTTCCATAGCTTTAAAGTGAACTTTGGGTCCCGGTCTGAGACAATGGACGCTGGAACTCCATGCAGACCTACAATCTCCCGTATATAAAGGTCGGCCAACTCAGAAACTTTCACAGTAGTCTTCACAGGTAGAAAATGAGCTGACTTGGTGTGATGATCCACGATGACCCATGCAACGTCGTACCCCTTCTGGTCTTGGGTAATCCCACTACGAAGTCCATAGTGATATGTTCCCATTTCCATTCCGGGATCTCGAGGGGTTGCAGTAGACCACCTGGTCTTTGATGCTCAGCCTTGATCGTTTGGCATGTCAGGCATCTGGAAACGAATTCAGCAATATCATGCTTCATCCCTCTCCACCAAAACTGACGTTGTAGGTCTTTGTACATCTTCGTCATGCCAGGATTAACTGTGTACTTGGACCCATGTGCCTCACTAAGAATTGTTGTCTTTACAGCTGACTACTCAGGGACCCACATACGGTTCTTGTATTGAAGACCACCATCAAGACCCATAGACAAATGTGTATGCAGTTTAGCCAGGAGAGAGGAGAGCTATGCAAGCTCAAGACTAGCTTTTTGTACCTCTAGAAGTTCATAATGTAGGTTGGATATGATAGAAATGTTATTGACATGCATACGATCAACCAGGAATTGTGGTCTCCATCTTGCTAGATCCTCCATGTTCCTCCATTCAGGTATAGATAGGAATGCACAAATAGCTCTTTTCCTACTAAGAGCATCTGCAACCACATTGGCCTTACCTAGATGGTAGCCAATGGTGAAGTCGTAGTTCTTCAGGTACTCGATCCACCGTCGTTGTCGCAGATGCAAATCCTTTTGCGTCAGAATGTACTTGAGGCTTTTATGGTCGGTGAAGATATCAAACGTTGCCCTGTACAAGTAGTGCCTCCATATTTTGAGAGCATGGGTGATAGCAGCTAACTCCAAATCATGCGTAGGGTAATTCAACTAATTGGGTTTTAGCTGTCTGGAAGCGAAGGCCACTACTTTCCCATTTTGTTGTAGGACACACCCGAGTCCATGTCAAGAAGCATCAGTGAATATCACAAATCCTTCATTTCCAGATGGTAGAACAAGGACAGGTGATGATGTCAACTTCTGCTTGAGCTCTTAGAAACTAGACTCATAAGCAGCTGACCAAATGAAATGCTCATCCTTCCGAGTAAGCTTAGTGAGAGGAAGTGCCACTTTGGAGAAATTCGGAATAAAAAGACGATAATATCCGGCCAGACCTAAGAAACTCTGGATTTTAGAAGGATTACGAGGAGGTTGCCAATAAAGTACAACAGATACTTTAGCGGGATCAACAGATATGTTACCCTCAGAAATGACATGTCCAAGAAACATAACTTTGTCAATCCAGAATTCACATTTAGAAAGCTTGCCGTAGAATTTCAAGGACAGACTTCAGATGTTCCCGGTGTTTCTCCATAGAGTCAGAATAGATCAGAATATCATCAATGAAGACGACCACAAACACATCAAGATAAGGTTGGAAGACTTTGTTCATCAAGTTCATGAATACGCTAGGTGCGTTGGTCAACCCGAACGACATCACCAGAAATTCGTAGTGCCCGTAACGAGTTCAAAAAGCAGTCTTGGATATATCAGAATCCTTGACCTTAAGTTGATGGTAGCTAGAACGAAGATCAATTTTGGAGAAGACTTTAGCAGTACGAAGTTGATCAAAAAGGTCATCAATACGAGGGAGAGGATACTTGTTTTTCATGGTAGCTTGGTTCAACATGCGATAGTCAATACACATCCGCATTGAACCATCTTTCTTTTTAACAAAAAGGACAGGTGCACCCCAAGGGTAAATGGTAGGGCAGATAAAACCCTTATCAAGAAGTTCTTGTAATTGTTTCTTCAGCTCCATAAGCTCAGCATGTGCCATCCTATACGGTGCCCTAGAAATCGGAGTGGTTCCAGGAAGAAGGTCTATGGAGAATTCAATGTCTATGTTTGGAGGCAACCCAGGAAGCTCCTCCGGAAATACGTCGAGGAAATCACGTACCACCTCCAGTCTTTCTACAGGCCTGTTGTTAGGACTGGTCTCTGAGACGAATGTGAGGAAGACTTTACATCCTTTAGATATGAGCTTTTTAGCTTTAAGAGAGGAAATTATTACATTATTACAGAATTCTCTTCCCTGAGGGATCACTACAGGAGAGGAATGAGGTTGAGAGAGAACTACCATCTTGTTTCTACAGTCAATGTGAGCATGATATGTGTATAGCCAATCCATGCCGAGAATAATATCAAAGTCTTCCATGGTTAAGAGAATGAATTCAGAGGGCATGTCATGATTTTCAAATTTTAAAGGGAGGACATCGATTTTCTGCAATGTAGTGAATATTTTTCCACTAGGAGTTGACACATACAGAATGTATCCCAAGTCCCTTATATGTAAGTGCAACATTGAGGCCAAATTTCGAGAGATAAAAGTATTTTTGGATCCAGAGTCAAATAATGATTTAACAGGATGTCCATTCAAGAAAACAATGCCTACACAATATAATTATACTTTAAATATCTGAAGGCATTTGAACAATATATTAGATATATGAAAAAGATTTAAGGTTACCCTCGACAAGATGGTTCGGATTTGCCCTAGCCTCCTCTACTGTTACTGCGAACACCCTAGCATTGCGGTGTCCCTGAGGGGGTGGAGCACTCGCTGGAGGTTTGCTAGAGATAGACACATTGGGGCACTTGGCAAGGAAATGTCCCTCCTTCTTACAATTGCAGCAGACTGGCTTGGTGTAGAGAAAAGGCCCATCATGTCCTCGTCCACAAGTCTTGCATTTGTTGCGGTAATCCATTAGCTTGCTATTTTTCTATCCTTTCTTCCCTGAACCTCCTCCTTTCCCTGATCCTTTATTATGGCCGGGGTGGAACTTCTTGAACTTCTCTTCCTCAGTGGTGGTCAACCCTAAATATCCCATGCTAGAAGGCTTCTGCAATCCCTGCTCCCTTTTCTGCTTAAGGGTCATGTCTAGGGCTTCATCAATGCTTCGGGGATGAGAGGCTATAACTAGGGTTTTCAGGTGTGCAGAGAGACAGTCTACATAATGCTCAGTGAGGCAGTCCTCAGTCCGGATAGGGGCATAGTGTTCCAGAAGCCTAAACTTCCGGGTATAATTGGCCACTGAGAGACTACCTTGATTAAGCTCCATGTACATCTTCTCTTTCCTCTTCCTCTCAGTTATGGGCATGAAACAGTCGGTGAAGAGGGTCTTGAAGGCCTCCCATCCCAAGTTGTCTACTTCCTCTCCCCGATTCCCACCATAATTCTCCCACCAGATCTTTGCCCCTCCCTTAAGAAAATGGGTGGTGAATTTAACCTTCTTTTCTTCGGATACTTCTAGGGTACGGAAGGCATTCTCTATGGAAAGGACCCAGGCCTCAGCCTTGTCCATGACCTTAGGATGATCTTCCCCCCAAAAGGAGTCAGGGTTGAGCTTAATGAAGTCTATCACTGTCACTTCCTTTTTCCTAGAGGAGCTAGGTTCAGGGGTTCCTTTTGTGGCGAGGGTTTCCATAAAGTCTAGAAGGATTTTATTATGTTCCTCCCATCTTTCTTTGGCCATAGTTTTGGGATCAGGTACTTCGGAGGTTTCATGCTCTTTTCTCTTCTTAGAGGACGATTCTTCCGAGGCCTTAGTGTTGCGAGTTTTAGGAGGCATCCTGAAATTAATTTGAACATATTAGATTTATTACTTCAACAGTTATTCTCATCATTATCATTATTATCACATGATATTTCATTATTCTCATTTATCAATTATTAATGTTCTTAATATTATGATTTATGGAGGATATCCTAGAATCCTTATCAGTCGATCCTTAGGACTTTCTAAATAGAGAGACTCCTTCCTAACCTTATAACAAAGGTAAGAGGGAAAATTTATTTTAAAACATAGATGAGAGGGAGAAATTTTTTCTATAGAAGAGGTGAGAGGGAAAATATATAGATGAGAAGGTTCCTAAATTAAGGTATGCCCAAGAATAGGGGACTTTTAAGATATCGGCCAGCTAGACTTATACTGCCATAAAGGTAGCCTCGTGATTGCCAAGCTAAGTGGCTCGGAGACTTTAATCAGACCCATGGCAGATGCTATCCTAGACACCTCCACCCTTCATATACCTAACTCAAGGACTACCCTAGACTCAAATAGGGTGAATGAAGTTCATGTGACTTGATGTGTGAACATTGGCTCTGATACCAACTATGACGACCCCAATTTCTATATACTTTCCATAGTGACATTCACAGATATGCGTGCACTCATATCTATAGATGTCAAAAGGGAAAATACAAGAGATTAAGGTAGTCGACTAAAGACAAAGGTTGAGCCAAGGTCAAGTCCACATCATCTCATAAAGTCACACAGACATTCATTCATATAGACAGAATAAAGTCATTACATATGGAGAGGAAATATTGTTCTAGAGAATGATAACTTTATTACATAGGATCTCAATCATCCTCAACATCAACTAGGAAAGAAATAAACTAACATCTAGCAAGAAATGAGATAAGAGGAATAGATCTATCTAATATATCCTCCATGCTTATTATTTGTGCCTTCAGGTACTTTGAGCATGTGTTACATTTTGGTTGTAAATTGTTCCTTGTACCTAGAAAATACGAGAAACAAAACATCAGCAGAGCTGGTACGTGGTAAAAGTTACACTAATAAGGTTGCATAAAGGAAAATAATTGAACAATAAGAAAAGAGATATAAATCCATTTCTTAAGATGAAAATCAGGTAAACATCCTTTTTTTTATTACAATCATTTTGATGCGGTTCTACTACACATATTACACTTGACTTATATCTAGTGTGGGCAATATAATATCTTCATACATCTAACATGGGCCAAGGAAACATACATCCATGTTAGGAAACATACATCCACACCAGTCTATGTGCTACATTAGCTACAACCCATCATAACAATTTATGTTACATTAGGTTTGGCGAAGTATAACTCATACTAGTCAACCAAGCAATCATATTCAAATATGAGCATTCAAGGTATACATATCATAGGCAACCAAAAATCTAGTCTTATACTTATAAGACCACGTACCTGCTTGTTCAAATCAGATATCCAAAGATTTAGAATCAATCAAGAATTTAGTCACCCTGCAAAGAAAGCAAGGGTACAACATTACTATTGGTCCATGTGACTAAGACTAAGATATGTCCTTAGTTATTATTCCTTTTTATGTTATCTTAATCCAGATCAGGGATTTACCATATTTTAATTGAGTTTAGAGATATTATCAGGTCTGATCAATCAGTAATTAGTTTTCTTAAACGATAGCATTTAATTAATCAATTAGAAGATTTCCATAAACTAGGGTTTATAAGATGGTTGGATAAAAGGGAAAAGCAACCCTGAACATATTAACCATTCATAACATCAGGGCTCATTTTAAAGATTCAGACCAATCATAATCACTAATTATCATCTAGTGATATTAATTTTATTATAAAGATATATCCTTAATTCCATGTAGAAAGAGAAACTAGATCTAGGGTTTCTCCTAATCCTTTGGTCAGTTATCATCTTAGAATATTATTTCAATTTAATTAGAAATCAGGGTTTCATTTAGGGTTAATTACATCTTAGGAAGTCATACCTCATCAAGAAAACCATTATCAATAATTAATTATAATCAAGGAGACCATTTAGGCTTTAGGCAACTATTTTTGAAAAAGTCAACGGATCTAGTTCCTGGTAACATTTTATTTGGATAGAGAATAATTTTCTGATCAAAATGATATATAGGTTCGATATTTTCTGCTAATCCTAGAATTTTCTAGGATTTTCTTAAGATAAACCATTTTCTTGAATAAAAGAAAAAGAAGAGGAGGATCTTACCTTGATCAACGGGCAGATCCTACTGGATTGATGGCCCAGGTTGATCCAAGGTCTCACAAAGCAACCCACAGATCTCTGAATTGGAGTGGTGGCCCATGATCCCTCTAGCTGGTTTGGCGATTGCCTATTGGCCCAGCTCAAAATCCTTTGGCACTCCTCCCTCCCTTGCTTTGCTTATCCTTTCCTACTGCGAGCCGAGAAGCTCGACCAACTGCGATGAGCTCCTGCCTGCCTCTAGGTGGCGCTGTCACGTGGATGAAGGCTCCTTAGCCTTCATGAGGTTGCTCTGATCAGAGGTGTGAGGTTTTCTTCTTATGGCTCCCTCTAGAGCTCAGCGCCACTGTAGGAGAGGCGAGGTCTCCGGCGTGAGAGGGATTTAGGATGGAGAGGGGTTCTGGGGACCTGCCCTCTAGCTGCACACACTCACGGTGGGTTGGTGAAGGTGTTTTAGGGGTAGGATTTGAGCGAGGAGTGTTGTGGTGGCCTGTTGGTGAAGAGAGTTGAGGTTGAAGAAGGTGGACTCGGGGAGCAATGCTCGGGGTGTCGATGCTTGCAATTGAAGGTGTGAAGTGAGTAAAGGGAGCATGGCGGAGCTAATGAAGGCCTTATATAGGCATGAGGGAGGCTAGGCAAGGAAGCCCTAAAAGCCCCACCATTGGAGTGAGAGCAAGCTGCAGTCAGGTTGTTGGGTTGGCGCAACGACGCATGAGACTCGGTCAAAACTGGTATGGCTAGCCAAAAAATTGCACGATGAAGATATCTACGTGAACAAATATTCAAAAAGGTGGATGAGATGGAGCCTGGCTGAGGCTCGGGTTGCTTCTTGTCTCCCCACCCTTTGCGGGAGGTAGGAGACGAAGTCTCCTATGTTGGATCGATGATCAAAGGTCTGAAATTCTCAGCCTAAATCTAGGTCCGCACCCAAGGGCTTAATGGGCCATGTGACACATTAATCTGTCCATTTAATTGATAACTAAGGTTCTAGATCCAAAAATGAGTGGAATATGTACCAATTTCAATTGGTCATATCTCCCAATCGGTTGACCCAATTGTAACAAAATTTTAGGGTTAGTGTTATGATGTCATTATGCTACTATGGTATGAATTTGAGAACCAAAATAGAAACTTTGATGTGTTCATTTACTAAATACATTAACACATATATTTTATCATGATGCATACTAGGGCTTGCATTTTCTTTACAATTTGTGATGCAATTTTGTTCAATTGAGTGAGGAAATTTTATGACAGTATATTGGTCAACAAAATTTGATAATAAACTTTTAAGAGAGAGAAAATATTATAAAAACTCACTTTGTCAAGTAAGAAGAGTGGACAAATTCATCTCGGGACCTGAAGGCATGTGGACTATTTGGATGAATAAGAGATATGATCCTAACCTAGTGGACACTCATCCTCTACACTTATATAGGGTATGGAAACCATGTACATGAGATGTGATAATGTTAACCATCTTTATGTTGGTATGTATGCCCTGAGAGTCAATCATGAGATGATTGGTGGGATACATTAAGATTGATTTGAAAAACATCAAAGGCAAGCTTCCAATTCTATCTGGTTCAGTCATATGAGATAGTGACAGAACAGATTGAATATCTAGAGAATGACAGTACTCAATGACGTATGCCTTCAGGTTTAGGACCTGAATGATGAGATCATACGGATGTTAAGAGTTTGTACATTCTTGTTATGTCCCTAGTCGGATGTCATTGTGGAAGGTAGATAGACAACAATGACACACAATACTAGATTGTGGTGTTGGTTGATGACAGAATATCATTAGTCATGATATAGAGATATCAAACCAAACACATAGGTACTTGTTAGAGAACAAGTGTACCGGACATACCCACCGTGAGTTTGACTCATGGAACCATGACATGGTAGTCACAGTCAGTACTCACAGTGATGGTGGTGAGTGTGATTCTTTGACCTGAAATCACTACACTCAACACATGTCATTGGGCACACTTTGACATCATCAAACGCAGTCCTAAAACATGGGTTGTTATAAAGGTGATGATTGGGTGGCTTTGACACATGGGGCTTTTGAGGGGTGAGTGATAGATATGGGATTTGTCCCTCCTGAGGGAGTTTGATATCCAAGGCCACTTGATGAGTAGAATTGAAATAGGCGTGTGCACGCATGTGTGAATCAGTATGTGATATTGATGTCATACATATCTCTTTCAATCTGCTCTGAGATCAAGAAAGTGAATGAACGTTGACACGATGACTGTTCCATGTCTCGAGTTCATTCGGGATATCAGTGATAAAGGAATTATACATTCACTGTAACACCATTCACGAATTGTAGGATTGAAAGTTGTTCTACAACTTTCTCTTTCACTTGGGTAGCACTGATGTGTGACTAGGCACCGCTCTTTGCTTGTGAAGTCATAAGTGTTATGGACTTTCACTGTCAACGTGAAAAGGACATGCAGGGTCACACACATAGGATTTAACCTGGAAGAGGAGTTTTGTCCACAAACAATGTTTAGATTGATTACTAAAGGAGTTTAGTAGTTCAATTAAACACTCAATCAATTGATAGCTCAGTATCATGATGTTCAAGGTGTTGGACTGATTGATTGGAGTATCGGATTGATTGAAACCGCAATTGACTGATTTTGCACAATCTGCACTCCCAACCGATCGGCTCATGAGATCAGCTTGGTGAACCGATCGGCTCAAGTTGTGAGTCGATCGGCTCATGGTTAGGGTGAAACGATTGCTTCAAGTGTTGAAACGATCGGTTCAACTGATGCAACCGAGCAAGTTGGGAAAGTAGGATTGGTGAGAATTTTCCTTACGTTTCACTTGCCCAATTTGATTGGAACAAGGATTGGTATTTGATACCAATTAGAAACAAAACAAGGAAAGTCAATCGGGAACTGATTAGGACCACGAACCGACCGGTTCAGAAGTGAACCGGCCGATTCATGAGTCCCAACTGATCGGTTGAGGTGTCAACCGACCGGCTCAGGTCCCCAACCGATCGTTTCAGTTGTGAAACGATCGGTTCAAGTTGCGAGTTGGTTGTTTTGTGGAAAATCTCAAACCCTTCTACTCCTGCTTTTAGTCCCGCATTGCCCGGGATGGAGAACCCTGTCCCATGACCCTCCTATATATAGGGGTATTGGGGGCTTCTCAAAGTACAACCCAGTGCAACCAGTTGCTCTGCAAATTTGTCGTTCTCTCTGGTTTTGGTAACCGAGAGAGCCCGAGCAAGTGCTACCCGATAAGGGAGGCACAGCAAGGGAAAGACAACTACAGTTGTGACTGGTGGCAGGAGAGTGTGTTGGCGACTAGTATGCTGACAGGAGGGTGTGACTCCTTCCAATTCCTTGTGGGACAAGGAGATTGGAGTTCCAGGTGGTTCGTGTGGACTACTTCAGAGGCAGGAGGTTTCTGCCACTCGGAGGACAGTTTTCAATCCCGACAGTCCCGGTGAGACCAGGAGTCGTCAGTCCTGGTGCGACCAGGAGCTGCACAGACACCATCCAAGACCAGAGGTGAAGACCGCGCAAGGCGCGAGGTATTGTCACCGAGCAAGCCTCGGGACAAGGTATGATTCCACAAACCATCCTTTCCTATTGTATAGACGTTGACGCGTTTCCTTGTTCTAGGTTTGGGGAGGAGAATTTTTTTTTTGTTTCTGTTGCCTTCCCTTCCTCCCCTAAAACCCAACAGTAGTATCAAAGCCACGCCAACTGCTCTATACTTTAGGATTATCGATATGATCGATTTTGATTTGTTGCCTTTATTTATTGCATACGATGTGAATAATATTGGCTTTATGCATGTCCAATCCAAAATATATAAATCCCAATTTACATATATGATATGTATTATTAATGCAATCGATACGCGTCGCCCTTAAATGAGTTTTGTGGTGGATGTATAGTGTGGTTATGGCCAATAAACCCTATCTGTGTATGGTTGTAAGTGGTTGCTTGCATCTCGGTCTGCGCACCGATCTTCCTTCTCCTATTCCCGATGTAACTAGAAATAATTTGAGATTTCTTTCCTACCTTTGCTCCCCTCGAATGTAATTCGAGGTTTATCTTTTTTACAATATAAAATAGGATAGAATTTTATTTCCTGTTATGTCAAAGAACGGAGGACATCTCACGACAGCTGAGATGATCGATTCAAGGAGTGAACCGATCGGTTGACGTTCCAGACGATCGGTTCAAGGAGTGAGCCGATCGGTTGATGATCGGTTCGAGGAGCGAGACGAGCGGGTGGCGGCCATGAAGAGATGCACGACAATCAGGTGAACTGATCGGTTGGAGGAGCCAACCGATCAGTTGGTGGCACCCAGCCAACCGGCCTGATGGCGAGCAGATCAGTCATGTGATGAGTTGATCAAACCCAGAAAGGCAAAACACATAGTTGTGATGTAGACCTAGATGACTGTGATTCCTCTTGGCTCAAGGAATCACATTAGGATGGTCATAATCATTGTTTTTATCATTTTGCATGTTTTCTGTGGGATATAGCATGTATATGATACATACTATGTATTGTTTTGATTGGATATGTATATGTATATAAAAACCAAATCCCTCATTAAAATATTAAGTCTTATATGCCTTCCATTAGCGGAACACATGAAAAACTCGATCGACCAAGCGTAGGTTACGTCAAATCGTGGTGCGCCGTGTATCTTGTGGAAGTGTGAAGGGTAGACATGTAGGTTCTGCCAAAGCAGGGTGCATGTTTACCGTGTCGGCTTTTGGGTTAGACTTAACTGGTGATTCTTAGAGCGTCTAAGCCCAGATGCAAGGAATGTTCATGGCATGGTTTTGCGCATGTTCATTCATCAAGAGTTGCATATGATGCAATTGGCAAAGGTTTCCTACCTGAGAGATCTATGTTGTGGGTGACAGCCCTAGCTGGTCCATGGCTTAAAGGATTTCAGGATCTTGCCCACTAGAAGGTTGTACGCTGCAATCTTCTGAATTGATGGTGAGGGCTATAAATTTGAAGTAAAATAGTGGGAGCGA
The DNA here is from genome assembly GCA_963693085.1 of Alisma plantago-aquatica. NCBI lineage: Eukaryota > Viridiplantae > Streptophyta > Magnoliopsida > Alismatales > Alismataceae > Alisma > Alisma plantago-aquatica. The sequence continues at coordinate 626,499,292 of OY856411.1, forward strand.
TAATTAATTAAAGGCCTAATTATATCGTCAACTTTTCAAATCAATCAAAAAAGTCAAAAGGAGTTTTAGACTAAAATTGCATATATTTCCTTTTGTTAAAATAAATGGTTAATCAACAATAATCACTTTATTTGCGATCGGTCTTTGAGACCAACAAATTAAATGGGAATTTTTCACGACTGGTTAGGACATTGAGAAGTGTTCTCAATCGTAGAGTGAAAGCTCTAAGTCCTAGTTATACCAGAACCAGATGAACTCGATCCCACCACATCAATGGCTGAAAGTATGCTTATGGAAGCATACCGAGGATGACATTGATGAGGAGTGCTTGATGTTGTGTTCTCTGAACTATGAGTTGCAGAGACAACATGAGACATATGATGTCTCAAGGACACTGTCCTAGTATGTCATGACAGAAGGAGATCCAGTAAGGTATTCACACACTCAATGTGATTGGGTATGTGGAAAACCTGACTAAGAAGGATTCCCTCTGAGCCAAGAGTTGGCTATTGGTATGATACTGCAAATTTTGCGAGGATCATACAATTCATGATAAGCTACAACATGAACAACTTTGACAAGCGTTGACAGAGTTGTTGGACATGTTGAGGATAGTAGAGGAAAAGATGAAGAAAGACAAACCATAATCTTTGATGTGATCAAAGAAAAAGGTAATTCTTAAGGGAAAGGATAAGGGCAAAGCAAAAAGTGTTCTGATGCTAGCCAGCAATCCAAGCCGTCTTCAGCCTCAAGGCACATGGGGAAAGGGTGTATGAGGGATTGCCCTCTATATCTGGAAGAACAAAACAAGATAAAGGAGGGGATGGAGATCTCCGCCTAAGGTATCATGAAATGAACCACTTCTTTATCTGAGGTATATGATACCAAGATATGGATATGTCATATATGATATGCAATATCCACAAAGAAGTGATGGCCTTTGTGAAAGGACCAAGAAAGAAGTACCCATAATTGGAGCAAGTGTTGCTGCCATAGATAGGAGTATCTTTCAGTTTATTTCAGTCTAAAGGGAACGAAATAGAGTTGAGAACTGCTATTTCATATATTTCCAATAGATGAAGCACTTTATTTTTGCATATTGTATGACAATGATAGCAATTAATAAAGTTGATGTTTCAATCTTAAAGATATGATCTTTGTGGTAATGCCTTGTTTATCTTGTGATACATGGTATGCATAAGATGATACCTAAAGTTATTGATAACTCAAACGATCAAATTAGCATCAATCATGAGAAATTCATTTCTAGTTTCCATATGATGGATAAATCTAGACTCTTTTGGTTGGAGAACCAGTAAGAGACATGAATATCTTGGACATGATTAATCAATCTTCACTAATGGTAGTGGGAGAATGATTATCCTATTAGGTATAATACATGTGATGTATTTACATACCTATTAGAACAAATGCTAATACTTCAAAAGGTGTTTAGAGAAATACCAATATGAATATCTTGAAGTGTTCAAGAATATCATAGATGAAGTACGAATTTGGTAAAGTGTTAATTCTTGATGAGATCAATGAATGAAATACTTGGACCAAATGTTTGAGATCCTTATGAGTGATTATGATAGTGTATCATAGTGAACTCATGATTAAGGCACGGTGATGTCTAAATCAAGAAGGAGTCATACTCTAAGGAGTTAGAGAATGATTATCAAATAACTGAATTCTTCGTAATAAAAGAATACCCCACACTAATAAAGGATAATAAGAATCACAAGGAGTTGTGAGTTCTTATATCCTTGACAGATACACCTCAATTATCTATGTTATGAGTTGTTCGTGTGATGAGTCAACTATCCAGATGAATATGAGGAACCGTATTTTGAGTTATGGTATATGACCATTACATCCTAAATGACTTCCATGTGAACCATAAGGTATGCCCTTGATGGTAGAACCCATTGGATGGAAATCCATAAGTGCAAATAAGTCTTCACCGTTAAGACACATGGATAATATTTTGAGAAGGATGATGCTTGTTGATTGTAACTTAATGACTAAGACATTTGGCATATGGATACTAAAACCGCATTCCTATGAGGAATAAAACAAGGATGTGTATGTGACACAACCTATAAGGTTTATGAATCCACTAATGCAAATGAAGTCTATAAGTTACAATGGACTAATCAATGTGATTGATTGAGTACAAGCAACTCAGAATTGGATCTTTACTTTGATGATATAGTCAAAGGGTTTGACTGATATGTCAAAGATAAAGAAGGGATCTGTGATTTAGTGGGAGCGTGTTCACATTCCACATATTGATGTGAAATGGAAATGTTCTAGAATGGAAATCCAAAGTGGAAATTATCTTTAAGGAAGATAGAGATGTTTCCTATGTGATAGGAATAGAGATCTATAGAGATAGTTCTCGAAAACCTCTTGACCTAGAAAAAAGAGAGCATACATTGGCAATCTGTACTGAAGGGTTCAGTGTACACAGATTAAGTGGGAGAAAACTTCTCCATGTTACATGGAATTATTATCCCAAGGCCAAGTGTCCAATTCTTATGAAGAATGGGAACACTAAGAATAGATATGGATCTATCATGTATGTAATCATCCCATTATCTTGCATGGCAAGAATAAAATGCATTCATCATCTTGTATGTATGACATGGCAATATGATGTGCTCATCCTGAGAACTCATATGTGGGACATGACGAGTGGATGTCTGTCTACTTCCAGTAAGGGTTACTGGAATACCATGAGAACTTGGGAAGTACTAGTTCTATGGAGATTAGGAAGAGTTCGATGTAAAGAGTTACATTGATGCGAACTTCCGAAAGGACAGAAAATTAATCGCAATATATGTATATGATATATAAAATTGAAAGTTTGTTGATAATTGGAAGTGTTCCAATAAAACCATTTTAAAAGGAAACACTGAGTATTCGTGTGTTAGAGAACAACAGTGGATACTATATGGATCTGGAAGTTCATGAGATGAACTTATAGATATTCCGCTCATTGATGACAAGTATGGAATCCTTGATCATGCAATGTGGCTAAAGGTTAGCAAACGAATACTAGATCGCATATTACGACAACTCCATCTCATACGTGTGACGTACAACAAAGAGATGTGAGACATGCAATTTATACCGACTTTGGCAAGGTGTTGCCAGAACTCACTATGTTGGCACAAGAGCACAGTAACACGTAGGACATGTTTGAAGATCACTATGAATATGATTCAAGGGTGATTGGCTCGCAGTGCAAGTGGGAGTCTTTTGGTATGTATGCCCTGAGAGCCAATCATGAGATGATTGGTGGGATACATTAAGATTCATTTGATAAACATCAAAGGTAAGCTTCCAATTCTTTCTGGTTCGGTCATATGAGATAGTGATAGAACATATTGAATGTATAGAGAATGACAGTACTCAATGACGTATGCCTTCAGGTTCAAGACCTAAACGATGAGATCATACGGATGTTAAGAATTTGTACATTCTTGTTATGTCCCTAGTCAGATGTCATTGTGGAAGGTAGATAGACAACAATGACACACAAGACTAGATTGTGGTGTTGGTTGATGATAGAATCTCATTAGTCATGATATAGAGATATCATACCAAACACATAGGTACTTGTTAAAGAACAAGTGTACCAGACAGACCCACCGTGAGTTTGACACATGGAACCATGACATGGTAGTCACAGTCAGTACTCATAGTGATGGTGGTGAGTGTGATTATTTGACCTGAAATCACTACACTCAACACATGTCGTTGGGCACACTTTGACATCATCAAACGCAATCCTGAAACATGGGTTGTTATAAAGGTGATGATTGGGTGGCTTTGACACATGGGGCTTTTGAGGGGTGAGTGATAGATATGGGATTTGTCCCTCCTAAGGGAGTTTGATATCCAAGGCCACTTGATGAATAGGGTTGAAATAGGTGTGCGCACGCATGTGTGAATCAGTATGTGATATTGATGTCATACATATCTCTTTCAATCTGCTATGAGATCAAGAAAGTGAAGGAACGTTGACATGATGACTGTTCCATGCCTCGAGTTCATTCAGGATATCAGAGATAAAGGAATTATACATTCACCATAACACCATTCACGGATTGTAGGATTGAAAGTTGTTCTCCAACTTTCTCTTTCACTTGGGTAGCACTGATGTGTGACTAGGCACCGCTCTTTGCTTGTGAAGTCATAAGTGTTATGGACTTTCACTGCCAACGTGAAAAGGACCTGTAGGGTCACACACATAGGATTTAACCTGGAAGAGGAGTTTTGTCCACAAACAATGTTTAGATTGATTACTAAAGGAGTTTAGTAGTTCAATTAAACACTCAATCAATTGATAGCTCAGTATCATGATGTTCAAGGTGTTGGACTGATTGATTGGAGTATCAGATTGATTGAAACCGCAATTTACTGATTATGCATAATCTGCACTCCCAACCGATCGGCTCATGAGATGAACTGATCGGCTCAGCTTGGTGAACCGATCAGCTCAAGTTGTGAGTCGATCGACTCATGGTCAGGGTGAAACGACTACTTCAAGTGTTGAAACAATCAGTTCAACTGATGCAACCGAGCAAGTTGGGAAAGTAGGATTGATGAAAATTTTCCTTGTGTTTCACTTGCCCAATTTGATTGGAACAAGGATTGGTATTTGATACCAATTAGAAACAAAAGAAGGAAAGTCAATCGGGAACTGATCAGGACCACGAACTGACCGGTTCAGAAGTGAACTGACCGGTTCATGAGTCCCAACCGATCGGTTGAGGTGTCAACCGACCGGCTTAGGTCCCCAACTGACCGTTTCAGTTGTGAAACGATCGGTTCAGGTTGTGAGTTGGTTGTTTTGTGGAAAATCTCGAACCCTTCTACTCCTAATTTTAGTCCCGCATTGCCCGGGATGGAGAACCCTATCCCATGACCCTCCTATATATAGGGGTACTGGGGGCTTCTCAAAGTACAACACAGTGCAACCAGTTGCTCTGCAAAGTTATCGTTCTCTCTAGTTTTGGTAACCGAGAGAGCCCGAGCAAGTGCTACCCGATAAGGGAGGCACAGCAAGGGAAAGACAACTGTAGTTGCGACTGGTGGCAGGAGAGTGTGTTGGCGACTAGTACGCTGACAGGAGGGTGCGACTCCTTCCAATTCCTTGTGGGATAAGGAGATTGGAGTTCCAGGTGGTCCGTGTGGACTACTTCAGAGGCGGGAGGTTTCTGCCGCTCGGAGGACAGCTGTCAATCCTGATAGTCCCGGTGAGACAAGGAGTGGTCAGTCCCGGTGCGACCAGGAGCTACACAGACACCGTCCAAGACCGGAGGTGAAGACCGCACAAGGTGCGAGGTATTGTCACCGAGCAAGCTTCGGGACAAGGTATGATTCCACAAACCATCCTTTCCTATTGTATAGACGTTGACACGTTTCCTTGTTCTGGGTTTGGGGAGGAGAATTTTTTTTTGTTTCCGCCGCCTTCCCTGCCTCCCCTAAAACCCAACACTTTAAGATGTTCATATCAATAATTTACCTAGATTTATTAATAAACATCATAAACCATGGATCAACACTAATCTATGGTTTTAAATTGAGTGTTTAGAATTCTACGAATCTCTGTTCACATTCTTAAATGGAGTACCATCACATATAGGTTATAAATGGGAAGCTCATAACTAAATACATATTAAGGAGAATGGATATGTATATAGACCCCAGTTTGTTCTTTGTTAGGATAGTGATGAGACAAATTGACATCTTTTCCATGATGTAGATTCATAAAGAAGATATTGACAATATTATGGCTGAGAAATGGAAGGGGGCCATATGTAACGACTTCTTCACAAAAGTCAGGTAACAAATCAATGATAATTTTAAAGATAGAAATATCAAGATGGATTTTAGTGGTGTTTGATTCACGATGGTGTGTTACATTGTGTGGCCTTAGAGGAACAATAGGGTCCATGGTAGAGTATCTAGAAATGATATTTTTCAAAAGATATTTTGAGATATTGGGAATGTAATTGAATCCAAGAAGGTTTAGAGAATGGGTTGAGTACCCAAAAAATTATACACTATATTTTTTGTATGTAGGACCTGGGTATACTTTTTGTAAGGAGGCCTTTTGACATGTTGTACAATATTGCATCCTTTATGTGCAAATTTGGATATGTATTTACCTATTTCCAAAACAAATTCCCTAATTAGTCTCATAATGTATAAAACAAATATAATACCTATAAATAAGAGGAAACTCTTAAACATATCTAAATACAAAAAATAATGAGATGATGTATACTGATTTGTGCCTAAATAAATTAAAATAGAATTAAATGACTTTATATTAAATTTGTGTAACATAACAAAAATCATTATTGATAAATGTAAGGGAATATATCCAGTGGTAAAGTAAGATAAATTTAGAGGAATATATCTAGTGGTAAATTAATGTTATGACAAACGCAATCCTAAAACAAATATTTTATATATTGATTATAACAAAATATATTACAATAACCTCTGCAAACCTAATACATGAAACATGGAGCAAATAGAGTGTAAAGTATAAAATAGACATAAAAAAATAATGTTAAGAAAGTGGTAAAGAAAAACTACTTCTTGAAATATTTAGTAAGATATTATTTAGGATGTTAGTGGTGTTAGTAATATCAATAAATCCCAAATACTAAATCACATGATAGGTAATAAAAAAAGTAGAAACTGATGATACAACTCAAATTAGAATCTTCATGATTTAGTCATCTAAGGTGTAAAATTGTATTAAAATAGAAATATAATAGATATAACATTTATATTAGGAAATAAAATATTTAGAAAAGGATCAGAGACAGATCACATTTAATAGAATTAGAAAATCATGCCCTAAGTTAAGGAGTGTCACACTTATTTCCCACATCTTTCCCATCTTGTATTTTCCATGATTTTGTGTACCCTTGATCTATAATTCGTCATTTCTTGTATCATGTTATTCATTACCCTCTTTCCTTTTCCATCATATACATTGCAAGGACATGTTACTTGTTACACTCTCCATTATTGTTTCCTCCTCACCACACCTTTCTCAAATATTTCTTTGCATATAGCTTTCTCTCTCCCTCATGTTTATCCAAATCCTACTTTATATAGGGTTTGTGACCTATATCCACCAAAGGAACCTACCATCCCATTCCAGTCATGTTTTCAAACATCATGAGATCTCCTACACCTTAGGTCCTCTCTCCTATAAGTATCAAACCCTACACCACTAAACTTTCTCTAAAATATTACCCAATCACCTAATGATCCTAGTAATCCCGTAAGATATTTTTCTAACCTTCACCCTCCTAGGATTGTACTTTGACATTTGCTAACATGCCAGAGACCATTGTTGAACCTTGAAAAACTTAGAACTATTGCATGTTGTCCAATCAATCCTTGATAACCTCCAATTCTATTTGTTTTTAGAATATGTTGTTTTACATTTTTCTATCTCCTCTTACAGTGTTGGTGATTGTTTTTGGAATATTGTAGCTCTGAGGAATATTTTCTTTGTTTTATAATAGCATTAGTTGTGTAAGAAAGTTACAATCATTTATGGTGCTATGGTTTCATTATGTAGGTCAACGTTGCCTTGCCAAAGTTCCTCAAATGAGCTCTCATGGTAGAGATCTCTTTGGAGTGTTCTAGGGATTTCACCCCATGAGTCATGGGTTGTTGAACTCATCTTGGTCACTATGATTCATTAGAATTGTTTATTGGAATTGAGGAGGTTTGAATCAAGAGTTTTGATCAATGCATAACACTTAGAGACACCTGATTGTGGGTTGTATCTAGTAAACAATGAGTTGTAGGAATTTATTACTTCTCCCCCAATATGATTTTGATTTGTCAAGCATGATTTGTCTTAGTTGTCTTTCTACCCTCATATGGTTTACTATCAACGTGGGATCTTATCTTTAGACAACTTATTTTCCCTAACAATGACATGTTAAATGTTAAATATAAGGGTAGGTGATATTAGTAATTAAATTAGGTTTTTGGTTGTTAACAATTCCATAAATATAGTCATCTTTAGAAGTTTATAGAAAATAATCTACATGTCATAAAATCAAAACAAAAGATGCATTGTAATCAAGATATAGTTCTCTATAAGGTGGTGTAAGCTTTATAACCTGATTCTATATATGAAATATGTGACTACAAGATTCTACTGATTGGCCAATTTGTAAAATTCATATCTAATTACCATACTTAAAAATTGTAGAAAAGTATATTATGTTAATGAAATTATCTACATGATGATATTATTTTGGTAAACTAAATTAGTAAAAACAAAAAAGATGATTTTTAGGGTAAATTGTTTAATGAGAATTTAACCTAAAATCACATAAATGTTTAATTGGTGAATCAAGACCATGTCGTGGCACTAGGGTTTGACCATGAATGCTTTTAGGATGATGATAATGTGTGTAGCATTCTTTGTTCATAATTGGAAAATTATCGAATTTCTCTCTATTGAAACATGGGTTCACTAGAAACCTTAAATTCCATACTTGATTCCCATATGTATATCTGTTGAATAATATAATTGAGGAGTCCCTTTTGTTATTTGTTACTCTCATCAGTTATTGTAATTGTTGGCTGTTATTTTTGGGATATTTGACCTTGCTTGTTATGCCAGCATGGTCTCATCCTTTTTGGGACATGAATTGATTGAACTTATGCTCTTTCCATATATTATGCATATGTTAACTTTGACTAGTCATATCTAGAAGTAGATACACTACTTTTAGGCATTTATGTTTTATTCCTTCTTCCATACCCTGAGGTTTTAGTACTCCTATAATATTTTATATTTAGGACCTAAGGGTTTAATCACACTGACATGCCCTAAGTTCTTGTCCTCCTCTCACTGTATATTTATTTGGCACTGAGGTTCTAATACTTCCCTTAATATATGGGTTCATGTCCATATTTTTAGAATATGGTAATCTTTATGATAATTCACATGCAATTGTTTTATTTGTTAAATATTGTAAAATTGTTTGAAAGGAAAGAATATCTCTGAATGATTTTCTTCTTTGATAGAATTTCCTTTTTCTATATTTATTCTTTTGCAATCCACTTTGAAGATTTTATATCTCCTTTTGATTTGGAGCCTTGACAATTTATTGTTGTCCTTTTCTTTATTGTTGTCTAATTCCCTATTATATGCACATATATATTTTAGTTATCAGATTCACTATTTTCCCTTTAGTGGGGTTTGATTTTAACCACTTAGGTAAGAAGGACTTGGGAAGAATGACTATGTCGACCAAGATCTACATGTGTGTAGATGATGCGTCGGGTTTCAGGAACGGGGCACATCATATATACACCATTCTTTAAAAAAAAACTCTTAGGCAACAAATCTATCCAGCCATAAAATAATGGTATATTAAAGAGATAGAAGGCATACGATATACCTTGTTGCACACTAGTTTTCCAACAACTAGACACATATTATGCCGATGTAGAACTATCTCTTAGAAATCTGACACCAAAGTGGTTATTGTTGCACCTTATCATTGTGGCAACACCTTGTATTGTGCTTGGAGAAATTGCTTGTCCTCAAACCTATGTGAAAGGTTCTCATCCTCCATGTTGTTGAAGCAAATGTGAGAACTCTTGGTACAAAAACTTTGTTGCCAAGAGGAGTAGAACTCAGAGTCTTTGACATGCTACTATTACCTCCTCTCCTTCTCCTTTTATTATAGTTTGTTGTCCTTAGCATGAGTTTTTCTCATTGTAACAGGAATAACTCTTAGACAACTTTTGTGTCAATTTGTGTGTCTCCATTATACGTCCAACCATTAATATAGGAGATGCATGGGTTAGAATTTTCAAAAAAAAATCCAATCTTATTCCTAATTGTAGCTCATAACTATAATCAAATTAGAAAACTTAGAGAGATTTCCCAGTCATAAGTTGGTTCATTGATGAAATGAGAAAATCACAAACCCAGTTGGCCAAAATGGCAATTTAGTTTCCAAGTTCATTTAGTCAGCAAGGTCAATTTTATTGAAATTTCTCAATTTGATTCCATATCAACTAACTCTTTCCAATTCTTGTTCAACCCAAATTTTATTATGTCTCTTGAATGGACTATTCAACTGGCCGACTGGTCACTTTCCCAATTGGTGATCATTCATCTGATTGACATTCCATCTGACCAACTGATCCAAACCATCTAGTTGGCACTAGCTTTCCTAGTCTCCTAATTGGGTAGAAATCAATATCTACATGATACATAATCATTCTAATCATATTTATTCTTACAAATTCAATTCCTTTAAACATCCTTATGTGTGAAACCATGTAGGTTTTGTATTATGTTGGTAGTGATTTCAAACCTCATAAGGAAGGATTGCTATCTAGAAATACATCCTTGCTACCCAAATACTGTAAATAAGTCAAAGAACAACTTTAACCTATAAAGTGACAAATGTTACCATGATTGTAATTTCTTGGTCACAAATATCCAAATTAAAACTGAGGCATGGAGTTGTCATATTGTTAAAATCCTATCTATGGTTCTTGAACTAGATCATACTATTGAGATTGTGAGATGTCAATATTATTATTGAATCATATGTGCATGGACATGCATTTCATAGTCTCGGTTAATAAATGTCTAGTATATCACTCCAAAGGAGGAAAAAATTCCATTTATATATCCTCAACTGTCACAATGCACCTACTTACTACATGTGTAACATCCCTTATTCAAAGTCACATTGGGTAGTGTTAAAGTACATTGAACAACATGTGGTCGTTGTAGTGAATTTAGGTCTAATGATCATAGTCACCACTATCACATTGAGATATGAATATTACTGCCCTGACATATCTTTTATATGCCAATCTCAAAGTGCTTTAATCTAGTGAAAATTGATATTCAATATCATGACTAAAGAGACATAGTTATCATTCAACATTCACACTAATCTTGTATGTTATTTGTTTCCTATAATATCCATAATGGTTGATTAGCAACATAACAAGAATGAATACTCTAAATATGCATATGATTTCATGTTCAAGTCATCAACAAAAACCACATATCCTTCAATTAAAACATTCTTAGGACATTGTTATCTTTATTGATGACCACAATATTGAAGAAAACATAATGAATGGAATCCCCTTTAATATTAAAAAATGATATAGTCAGAAACATTTTCTTCTATTGTTATCCTTTGAGTTTTTAACATACTAAATTGAATATAGGATCATATTCCCATTTGAAAAAATTATCATGTTGCTTGGCATTGGGGTTATTCCTTTTATTTAGTTGAGTAGGGAGTGGATCTTCTTTTAGGTCTCGCTCCTTACAATTAGGAACAGATAATGCAAACATATTGTATGTTGGGTCTATAAAAAGTTTTGTGACACTGGTGTTGGTCCAGAAAACCTTCTAAGTGGACACATAAGAGAAAGTGTAACATGGAGATGATAAGAATCTTGGGTAGTAGGGGCGAGATTCACTACTACAGAACCTACCTTTAGTGTCGGTTATTTAAAGCCTTTAGTGTCAGTTTCTAAGCGACACCTATGTGGGCGACACTAAGAGCTCACCCATTAGGTGTCGGTTCCAAAACTGATGCCCAAACTCTTCGCGTGCCACCGAAAATGCACCATCATGGGACTATAGGCGTCGGTTATTAGATAAGAAACCGACGCCCAAAACCTTCGCGCCACAGAAAGGGCGCCATCTTGGGCACTAGCAGTGTCGGTTTTTTACAAATAACCGACGACATATATCTTCGCGCCACAGGAAATCTAGGGCACTATTAGCACAGTTATTAGATAAGAAACCGACGTCATATAACTGTTGGTTAAGGAAATAGACGTCGGTTGCTATCAGAAACCGACACTGTAACGATGTGACGTCGGTTTTATACAAATAACCGACGCCTATTGTTTTGTTTGTTTTTTCTATCAGTCTACAGACCTGCTGTGGCTGGTTGCAGGATGAGAAACATGTTCAGTTCAGTTCTGAACTGCAGGTTTTACGACATCCATTGATATCATCCGACAACAGGCTACAAACCTGTAAAATTAACAACAAAAATATTCACACATGCATTTAGCAATGCAACCTGCAGTTCCATTTTATTTTCACACATTTAGAAACATTCATGTAGCTAGCAACATGTAGTTCCATTCATTCACATTCACACATGTAGAAACATTCATATAGCAACCAACACTTTCATTCATTTTCACTCAGACACATGTAGAAATATCCAGACATGTAGACACATTCACATATATATTATAATTCAGAAATTCATTTACAAAATATCATTGTTTAGTCATTATTCTCTATCAGGATCCCAATTATATTTTAAAGCCCCCACTATTTGTATGGTTGTTGCCCATTCTTCTCTTACTTCATTTAATTCTCCCATCGTATAGGGAGCATTTTCATCTGGTAAGGCCTCTCCTGTAATGGGGTCAGCTTTAAACACCTATAAAGAGAATGATGTATATATATAATTAATGAGCTATAAATAAGATATATTTCGATCATATTATCTAATGAGACTATATAATACCTGAGCAATACACTCGATATCCAGTGCGGCATGTTTGATAATCATGTGCATATATCGCATGACATAGTATCCACATGCCCATCCGTTGTCTTGTGTAGCACACTATAAATTCAAACATACAAAATATTAAAAAATACAACTAATTAAGCATTGTTCACATAAATAATATATCCATATATTGCAGTCGGGAACTTACTTTCACGTTCTTCCAAATTATTGGCTGGTTCTTTTTCGTGGGGACCTTTCCTCCAGCCTTTTTGAACTCCTCAAAACCCCTACATGTTAATGTAACACAGAACATTGCAATTAAATAGTAATGTAATAACATATGTTAACGGATATGAAAATGAAATATTTCTCACCGGAATAATGTCATTTTCATTATGTGTTCAAATCTTGTATTCAATTTACTCCCCTTAGGATCTAGATAATACATAGTGAATGTCTCGGGGGCAATAACCAGTAACTCCCAATGCCTACCCCTAGAGGTTTAAAAATTAAAAATTAATAACTCAAAATCCACAATAAAAATGTAATTTTCTTAAGTCCAAATTATAATAAGCAAAGTAAACTTACTCTACATTGAATGGAGCCATTATCACCGTCTTCTTATTTACAGCAAAATTTGAAAAAGCCTCACAGCAGTATTGTTGAACTGAGGTAGGGTCTTTAGCTACTAGACTAATCAAATATGGAATAAAAAACCCTACATGTTCGAATCCAAAATCTGCACATATGTTGTCTAAGTAGCTGCAAAATATGTATTAATTATGCATGCATTAATAAATAAGAAACCAGATCACCAGATCATATACAAGGTATATGGATGTATAAAGAATATCTCACCTTATCCATAGCTCTATCACAGATGTATTTAGCCAATCATATCGAAACAACTCCAAAATATCTAGTATAAATAGTTTTGTTTCGTATGACTGACCTGTAGAATCTGAATCGGAAGAAACAGTTATAGGGGAGTTTATATCATGTTCGCCTAACCATATTGACATACCCCTACAGTTAGGATCTAACGGGACAGGTAGGTCCTGTGGAACCCAACTAGGTAATGTAGGAGGTGGAAGTGGAGGCCTAGATGATGTGGGTGTCTTCTTTTTAAGCTGTATATATATATATAATTTCAGATCAACTGCCATCATATACACACACTAACAATTGAACATAATGTAAATTTACCATACCTTTTCAGTAAAGAGGACATCCGCTTTTAGCCACAATATCACTCCGCCTACTGCCTCACCAAGCGTTTCACAATCTGGGTGGGCATATGGCAATGGAAGATCCATCCACTGGGAGAATATATGTATCAGGCTCACACGAATCCAACCAGCTGGTACTGGAGACCCGTGACACGTTTCCCCTGGTAGGGATGGGTAAGCCGACGCCTCTACAATGACAAATTCTTTACTTTTTAGACGGCATGGCTTCAACCCCTACAAATTTTTGTGTAAAAAATGTTATATACATATATACATATCATCTTTTTTTGAAACAACTACAATTTCATATATACATATCATCTTGAATTAAAAAACTAGTTACTATGTCATAAAAATACTTACAGCGGATGTGCTAGGTGGTGGTTCTACAGGATTACTCCCAACCTCTACAGTAGGAGTAGGAGGAGTAGAGCCTGCAGTAGGTACTGTCTGGTAAGTGGCAGTCTGAGATGCCTGCCACTTTTTCATTGCTTCTTCTAGTTTCCTATCAACTAGCTTATCTACCTATACATGGATAAAAGAAACGTTAGCTTCTAATTATTGAATTCTCTTTTACAGTAACATTATAAAGAAAGAATATGTTACCTCCTCTTGTGAAAGTCCCGCTTTTGGGACATGTTTGTGCTAGGATGGCCCAAAAAAAGCTTTGATGCCCACACCAACGCCTGCAGCCCTAACACGTCCAGGATGCTCTGGGTTACCCAGAGCAACTGTCAATTCATCCCTTGTGCCCTTAGGGATGAACTTGCCTTGTTTCCTGAGCTCGTGCAGCTCCCGCTAATGGCCAAAACAAAAATTTGTAATTAAGTAAACAGCACAAATAATCAATATTCGAATTATTATTGTAAGAGTTGTATTTTACCATTTTTGCAGCCGCCTCAGTAGTTGCGGCCTTCATTATTTCTCCCTTCTTATTTTGCCTCCCAACTATCCAGACATCATGGCGAGACAGAGGTGTGCTACCTATGGTAGAGGACTCCTGAGTAGCAGCAGACTGAGTAGTAGCCTCAGACTGTAGTCTTTGGCGAATGCATGCATACCCCTTTGGACCCATTGCCTGGTCATGCACATTCAGTGCACGCCTTGATCTTTGTGCCTCACTGAGGGCCTAGTTAGTATGCACATTAATGATTTGGTTAGTAACACTAAATGTTAATCTTGAATAGGTGAATACAACATATATTAATTAATGAGATTGAGACTGACGCCTAATACCTTGAATTCATCAGTTTGTCTTGAAGCGACAAACGCGTCCCATTCTTCTTTGTCCAGGAAGTTCTACTGTTCAGTGGCTGTCTTCTTCCTCTTGTCAGCTTCTTTTATGTATTCTCGAGTGAGATTTGTCCTATAGTTCCTTAGGACTCTCCCACAGCGTTGCATCATGCATTTACGATGCAGCTTTTCATCCAATTCAAATATACTCTGCAAAATAGAATTGCTATTAACTAGTATCCAAAAATTTAGTAATCTACAAAATAGAATTACAAATTAATAATAACTCATGCATAAATCCCTCCATATTAAGTCTTTCCTCTCCTTAGAAATGTTATGCCAAGAATCTAAGCGACAACCGCAATGGCTACGAGTAACAAACCCAAGATATGAAATAAATCAATTGCGATTCACACCACATGCATTTCCTGCATTATCAAAATCCACAACAAGTTTGGGTCCATTGCCCTTTTGCGCAATTAACTTCTTCATCATAGTGATGCCCCTTCTCTTGTCAACTTTTTGGTGCTGTTGATCAAGTGCATCAAGTGCTTCAGATGGTACCTGTGCATCATCAACCTAAAATTTGACAAAATAATCACATTTACAAGATATAACTATAAATGGACATATAGATATAAATATATGATATATTTTTAAAACTTACATTGTGAGGCGGCGCATTGATGTCCTCACCCTCATGGTAATCATTAGTACGGTCATTAGGAGAATGGTCAGCCATATGCAAATTCACATTCAAATTGTAAAGTTCACATTGTAAAGTAATTCAAATTGTAAAGCTCACATTGTAAAGTTCACATTATTACAACAAAGTATATATCACAACAAAATTGTAAAGCTCTATGATCAAAGAGAAAACAAGTATATATTACAACAAGATTAGGGTCTAGGGTTAACAAATACATGTGATGTCATTCGTATATATAATAAATGTACATGTACCACCTATCACATCCTTAAACACCTAATCTCACTAGTAACTGTATAATGTGTATTGGGTTTTCAAGAAAATTTTGGCAGCATTTCCCCGCTGTTCTCCAAGTACATATGTACTTACAAATGGGGAAATGTTGCCGAAATTTTCTTGAAAACCCAATACACATTATACACTTACATCCTAAGTGAGATTAGGTGTTCAAGAACAGTCCCAAACTGGGGACTATCCAAGATTTACTACTAATGAGTAAATCTTGGACGGGTTTCTAGGCCAACAAATAATGTGTTGTCATTCTTATACCTAAAATCCCAGTTCTTCAAGTTAGGGTGATTATTGATGTCTTTAAAAGCATGATTCGCAATTTAGGGAAAAGTTCATCATTTACATTCCAAGCATGTCACATGTGTGCATTACAGTTCATCATTAAGCAAGAAGGGTGATTAGGATTCTCAATATACTCAACAATGAAACAAGTTACCAATTTCATAGTTTTATAGAATGTAAGATTACACAGTTTATAGAATGTAAGAACGTATTTATAGATCCTCAAGACCAGTTCTGTTGCTAGCTAGCACACGTATACAATCATAAATCACGTAACAAACTATTTCAACAATTATCAAGTTACCAATAAATAAATAACTTAAAAAAAATTAAAAAAACGCCCAACAGGGCACCTGACGATTTTTCTCCAGGGCACCTGCAGGGCTTGACCTAGCCTAGGCGGAGGAAGGAAGGAGGAAGAAGTCGGGGGCCCAGCCGGAGCAGAGGAGAGCAGCTGGAAGTGAAGCTGGCAGCGCCGGAGCAGAGGAGAGCAGCTGGCAGCGCCAGAGCAGAGGAGAGCGCCGGCGGTGAGGATCAGAGGAGAACTGTGGCGACGAGCGGCGAGCGGCGCGCGAGGAGACGAACAACGACGCGGGGGAGCCAACCGGCAACGACGACGGGGAGCAATCGGGGGAAATCGCCAGACCTAGCGCACGACGCAATGAAACAGAGACAATGGGGAAAAGTTGTGTTTGCGGGGCTATTAACTGTACCATAGACGTCGGTTATTCAAAAAAACTGACAACTAAAACTAACAGTGTCAGTTCTTCACAACAACCGACACCAATACTTGATTATAGTCGTCGGTTTTTAACTAAAAACAAACCGACGTCTATATTCATATGCCGATTAAAAAAATTGTTCTCGATTTATGACCATAGTCCTCGGTTTCTACTTCAAACTGACGCTTAAAGGGTGTGAAAAATTCCCCGCGGACAACGCGGGAAAACTCATAAGTGTCGATCGTTGTAGTAAAACCGATGCCCAATTTCTGTCTCACGAATAACCTTTAGTCGTCAGTTTTTTAATTATCAACCGATGCCATATGTCAAATTTTGGAGGTAATTTTTTTCGCTGGAAATTTTGGATTTGGCGGTTAATTTTAGGTGTCAGCTTTTTATTAAGTAACTGACACTTAATAAAAGCGGTACCCATGTCTGGTCGCCCTTCATAATTGGATATCGGTTTATGTTATCAACTGACACTATAGAGTTTAGGTGTCGGTTTATGTATACAACCGACACCTTGAAAAGTGACTTTATAAGCCATTTCTGTAGTAGTGATTCCCTTAGACAACCCACAATTAAAGAAAATAGTTTTCGCATATGATGATTATGGTAAGAACTCCTTCAAAATGGGGATGTCTTCTCCTAAAGCAATCCACAATATTCTTTTGTTAAAATGATAGGAACATCTACGAATGGATTCAGGGTGGAGTCTATTGATATTATCCTTGAGATCCTTATTTACAACAACAACAACAAAATATTGATGCTATCATGTATGGGGAGTCATAAAAAATAGAGGTTGAGAAGGAACCTGAGGGGTCTTTGAGCTTAAAGGAGAGTGATGTATCACCTACAACAAAGTTTGAGAGCCTATGAGATGAAAAGATCATATATAAAAAATAACTCAAACATTTAGTAACATCCCAAGACTTGATGCCTTGGATAAAATGATCTTAAAAGGAATAATTGGACTATCTATATCACCAAGGTGCACCTGCTTTTCAGGGATCCCATCACTAAAAACTCTAAAGTTATGCATGCTCAACTTGGAGTAGTACTAGGATCAGTGACCAGTCGGGAAGTTGATCTTGTCTTATGCGTGAGTGAGGATAAAGAGTGCACTTAAGGCATTGTTGGTTTGTGGGGCCAATATTCATTCCTAAAATTCTACTAGATGATTGGGAAATGTGTCATGAGTGTTACAAATGATATTAGTGTGAGAACTCATTACACTAATTGATATTATTCAAAACATAAAACACAATCAATCACTAATTAATCACATAACCAAAAATATGGGTAAATTAAAACCAATTTCAACGTCAGCACCCGCTCATAAACATTTACATAAGAGCCCAAAATTTTTCTTATATCCATGCTATGCCAAGAATTTGATACAAATTGTTCTATCATCTTAGACACCACATATATACATAGGAGAACAATATGCATATATGCCATACAAACAAGCATTAATATGCTAACAAAAGACCAATTCATTTGAAACACCATATACAAACTTTTTCTTGCCCAGACCTCAGAGTACAGGGATGACTTTAGGACACAATAGACATCTAATCAACTTTCTCAAAGATTCATTACTATAGCTCCTCTATGCTGCCACGTGTTTGTTTTTGTGACTTCTGATTACCTAAAAATATGTGGCGAACCACAAGGGTGAGACCCAGTCTCAGCAAGAGATATAACCTCCAACGATGTTTATTGATTACAACATTTTTAAGTAATTAAATAGTTAAGAAGTTTAATCAGATACTACAAATAAGATCAACAATACTGATGATTAACAAAATACATAAAGGAGCAGATAATAACTATCATCATTAGCCAGACTATCAGCTGTTATCTTGTTTACAATATAAGCAATTCAGTAGCATATGCACATCTAACATCATGAGCAAGTCTAGTAACATAGCATAGATAACAACATGAGCATGTCTGATTGGTTGAACATATCAACATCATACGAATAGCTAATAACATAAGCACAACTATATGGATAAGCATGATTAGCAGTATATGCATCTCAAGTTACAAAGGCATGGCTAGGATGATAAACATAATTGACAACATGAGATAGCTAGCATCATGATTATAATCAATAGTAGTAGTATAGTTATCGACATAAGCATAGCTATTGTATGTATGCATCTACAATCTTAAGCATATCCACAACCTAAGTATATCTACTATCTCTTAATTGCACTAAGCATCATCTTTATGTAAAGATAACAAACAAGGGTTATCATCCAATGTGAAACATTGTGTATAACCCTAAACAAATATGCTACATGGATGTATTCCATCTTTTATTACGCCCTGGGGAATTTTAATCGTACCATTCAAAGTCCAACCAACCCCTGCGAAGGGCTATTCGGTACCGTAGAAGATCTAGGAGTGTCGATATTCTAAGATCTCTTCCCCTCGGTCAGTACGAGTAAAAAGGTAGTGACATATTAGTCAAACTGCCACCACAATTACATATAGTCAAGCAGATAACCACTAGTCCGCCCTTGGTACAGGTCACGACACTAGAAACCAAGGTATACAAAACCCTCTAATCCGAGGTACAACTGCAGTTGTCCTCAATCACATCATGTTATAATCACTGAGACACGACCACAACCGTTCTCAATCACATCAGATGTATGAGGCATGACCATAGCCAACCTCCACAATCTGCATTGTGGATGACAAGGATATATCCTCAACCTGCCACCCCCACATACTCAATAGTATGCGCTCTGATTTTCCCTTAGGAATATTTGTTTCACCATCCAGTAAGTTTTGACACTGAAGATGGCTCTATGAAAAAAGGCACTACATGATTAGAGTTGCACTTGATTAGTTATGCCAATTGGGTGAATTAAGGCTGCATCAAACAAGAAGACATACAAAACCTAATTAACTTCTAGCAAGCATATAAATATCACAACTACAAAGGCTATAAAATGTGTAAAACATAATTTATCATCTCATCATCACATGAAACTATTCACTTGCCATTCATGAGACCACACTAGTCATCATACTATCACAAGATATAAATCCTTTTCACAATATCACAGGGTATCAACCGTTATCAACACAAGAGGATTACACCTCATTCAGGGCTCAACCATGCCCAAAGGTCATTATGACCATCATACTATTTCCTGCAAGATCATCATTATATTTCCATGCCTTATAGCAAGGCTCAATAACATCACTTACATATAATACACCAGATCAACACAATATTGCATTAATGAGCTAGGAGATATTCATAAACAATCATAGCATGGTTATATTAACATTAAGAACATTCCTTTATTACATAAACATGTAAGGAATCTAGATATGATTAACACTCATCCTATTCATGATGCACATGTTTAGCATAAGAAAGTATCAACCATGTGGCTATGATAACCACCAATTAACACATTAAGGTTATGATCATGTTATGGAGGTCATTTCACCATCATGCCATCATATAAGAATGTTAAACATGAATACTCATCTTTATCTATTTGCATTAGAGTTAGGTTCAACATGATAAATTATATCAATGTTACTAATCAACACTTCTACCCAAACACTAACTCACGACATCCCCATTGGATCATGGATGCATAAGGTGAAGCATCACCATCACATTCCATACTATTCTCAAATATGAACCCACACATAAATTAAGGTGTAACCACCATGTTATAGCATACTAGGATTTCAAAAAAATAAGAGAGTACTCCATGATTGTATTAATCATTCAAGGACTATTCATACCCAATTACCATCATTTAGTTGTATTAAAGCTAGGTATAACAAGCTATACATCATTAGGGTTACATATCAACACAATACGGTTATTATCCCTTCTATTCATATGAGTGAATAGTTAAAACTACCTTATTAAGGACAACCCTCCATTTGTTCCATCATCATTCAACCCATATCACCATACCATAATGTCACCCAAAACCATTAGATGTTTAAAAGGTAAGACCATTGGTTGATAGGTGCTTAGCACCACAGGTTGTCAAACCAACCCAATACAAGTCATATTATACCTTAGGAATAACATACACATGATCAAAGATTCATCTAGAACTGAATACATAATAAGGAACATTATAAAAATCAAAATCCAAGTCAAGCATAGCTTTTTAGTGCAGGAATCATCATTTTCAAGCAAGAACATGAGCTAGAAAGCTTATGGTAAGCAATAAATGTGGAGCAAGTTATAAAACTTGCCTCTAATGAGAAGATGAAACCCCACATAGAATAAAACTCGAGAAGGTAGGGTAGAAAATCCAATATTAAGGTATGAACTCATCCATCTACCATCTTTCTTCATCAAATGAGCAAACCCTAAGCATAAGGAGTAAGAAAGGTAGGGTTTTAGAACTTTAGAGAAATTTTTACAATGGAACAATAAGGTTCTGACTTGGAGAAAGGTAGGATGAAGGATAAAAAATAAATAAATGGAGTAAATAATAAGATTCTTACTCTTTTAAGTCAAGATCACTAGTAGGAAGCTTTGTAAACCCAAAAAGAAAGTCAATTACAACCCTAGATTCTTTTTCCAAGAAGGTCCCTTCTTTCTTCTTCCTTAGACAAGAAAATTTGCAGAAGAATAGAGGGAGAACTAGGTTGGGAGAAGGAGGGAATTGGTGGAGAGAAAATGGCTCATTTTGGTGCTTAGGGATAAGTATATGAAACTTTAAGATAAAGGAAAAGAAAAAGTTGAAGTTCTAGTATCTTTCCAAGTGTCCATGGCCTTAAACCATTAAGAATATACAAGAACACACACAAGAAGCTCCTCCACCATCCATATATACATGCTTATCCCTTGTTTCTTTAATTTATAAGCAAAACAAATAATTCATTAGTTGATAGCTACTAAAGGTAGCTCATCCATGAAGGGGTAAACCCTAAAATACCCTTGGAGAAAACACCTTCAAACCAAGGATTAAATAGGTTCCCCATGGATACAAAAGATCAAGAATGATGATAGAATATTCAATGAACATAATTCAAGTGATAAATTGCAAAGAAAACCTCTCAATTGGGTAAATTGCAAAAGAGTACAAAATTTGCATAAAATTGCATGACTTGCTCAAACAGTGTCCAAATTGGACCAAATTTGAAACTTAATATTGTATTATGATTTAAAAGCACATCACAAGGTTAGATTAGGGTTATAAGAATTCAATTATAATAATTAAGCTCATTCAACTCATTAAGCAAGTTTAGGGGCCTTACAATTAGAGTCATAACACCTCCAGTAGGTGGGGCCCAAATGGGCATGTGACATGACACTATTGAGTCATGCGATCCTAGAATGTTGGAAATAGTAGATCATTGTAATGCAGCCACCCTTACATTGGTATTCTGTGATTGGTAGTTGGGTGTCCATGGGCCATTCTGGGTCTGCACTGAAACAGGGAAACATTATGAGGCCATATAGATGAGCCTTGGTGAGGACGTAAAGATTTTAAATGGGAGAGATTGTAGCACCCCAGGATTTGAGGCTGCAGATGAAATGATCTTAAAAGGAATGATCGGAATACTCATATCACCAAGATGCACCTCCTTTTCATGAAGTTATCACTAAGAACTTCAAAGTTAAGTGTGCTCAATTTGGAGTAGTACTAGGATGGGTGACCACTTGGAGAGTTGATATTGATTTATGTGTGAGTGAGGGCAAAGCACACAGTTAAGACTAATGGTGGTCTATGGGGTCAGTCATCATTCTTGTAACTCTACTAGAGCCTTGATTAGGGCGACGAAATGTTACATATTTAAAAGTTTACCTCACCAAAAATTCATGTTATTTGTTTTAGTCCATACTCTTTGGATAATACATAATTCTAGGATGGACACAAGCTTTTTTAGAAGGGTTTTATGCAACCTAGATTGTTATCGACTATATTAGTGAAAATATTTTGAGTTCAACAAAGTCACAACATATATTATCAAATTGAGGCTTTGTAGGGGCAATGACGAAATAATGGCCCACATCATCCTCAGAATAATGATAAGGGAAATAAATAAAGGGGCATTAGTGGTCCCACTGATGCCATTTGTACCACATAAAAAGTTTATTATGGCCAATGAGCCACATGAGAATATGAATATTAGAATGACATATGATCTTCCTAAATCTATTTAGAGATATTAAGAATGAATATTGAGTTTCTATGCTTTAGAGATAGTAAAAAAAAAGTCACCAAAAATTCAGGTGACCTTGTGATGATTACATGGGATTGAAGGTGTTAAATGAGAAAGGAAATATTGTCACTAAGCTCTAGTATAGAGTGTTGTTTTTAGCTAATTTTTTCCATTTGATATAAGGACTTTGTAAGTTATATCAATCTATAAATTTCTAATATTTAGTGGGATTTGAAGGTTGTGTTCAAGTAGTAGTAGTCTACAAAAAGATGACCAATGATTAGTCTAAGATTTGATGTATTCCTAGGAGGTAAT
Source organism: Alisma plantago-aquatica (assembly GCA_963693085.1). Lineage (NCBI taxonomy): Eukaryota > Viridiplantae > Streptophyta > Magnoliopsida > Alismatales > Alismataceae > Alisma > Alisma plantago-aquatica. The sequence goes on from OY856411.1 coordinate 626,522,846, forward strand.
ATGTGATTTAATGGCAATGCCTCTTAATGATGCAACCGAGAAGGCTATACAGAAGTGGAAGCATTTAATGTTGCTAATGTGGGACCAAGTAGATTCATTTTCTAATATCTATTGAGAAATGACGTATACCATGTAGAGGGAGTTATTTTTGGAAGAAAGGATTGGATTTGCAAAACATGCACTGCAAATGTACTCTAGGTCAAGTATGCCCCAACCAAAAAGGTGTTTAGGCTGTCATAATGTGGACCAGTTGACAAGGTGGATCGTTTTAGTTCTCAAAATTTTCCTCAAAAGAAAGTTTCCTCTTAATTTATTTAGTGTGAACTCCATTCCTTCCGTAGGGCAACATGGCTGAGGAAGTACAGAGCTGGGCTAGTAAGAGAGGTGTTGATGGAGTGACACATCCAATGTTGGAGGAAGTGTTTTTCCTAAGAAGCAAACTTGTGATGGGTGTTTATCAATAACAAGTCTCCGTTATGATGCAAGAAGTTTGTAAATTCACATATGGAGACCCAATTATTTTAAGAAAACCATCTTCATGTTGCACTTGAGCATAAGGAATAACATACTCATAACAGACTCAGGACATTTGTACCCAAAAGAGAGGATTTATGAAAGTTGATTTTCAGTCCCAGGAGATGTAAAATGCCTCAAAATAGACAATATGTCCATAATTTTTTGGTATTTTGATTTGAAAAAGATAATTATTTCGCTCACAAATTGTAGGACATTGCAATTGTTTTTATGGTTCCCTCCAAGCTTTTTTGATGTTGTCCATGGTAGTGGAGATGAACATAGAAGCTAAGATGTATATGACAGCGATAAGTAAATTTAGGGAGAGGGGTTCGTATCTCAACAAACCATTTGAACTTTTGATGTGTCCAAAGGATCAACCATTTATTAAGATAGGAAAGTGACTAGGGTTGACACAACTCTGGACCAAATGAATATGCTTATACTTATTATACATTATGTTAACAAAAATTGAAGAAAAAACTGAAAAATATATAGGTCGTCAGTTGTTATAGGTTTGAATCCTGGCTTGAAACATTTTATGGACCCGTGCTAGTGGACATTTTTGTATCACTCAGTGGTTTTCGTGATTTCGAAGTTGAATAAGTGAAGGACGCCTTAGTTGGACTTCCAATTGTGCATTTGAATTTCCACCTAATAGCATATACAGTAAAATAGTATACAGTAAAATAGGATTGGTTTTGGCATTAAAAAAGACAAGCGGCTTCTATTTCGATGTAAAAATTTCTTATTTTCATAGGTTACCAAACGTCCATTGAATGATGAATAAAATTTGAGACGGTACCTCTTACAAAATAACACAAACGTCTAAGGCTAGGGACGCCACCGAAATCACACAGCTCCGTGTTCCTGTTAAACTGAAACGTTTATTTCCATTTTGAGAAAGTCCAGTTACACTTTCCCATTTCTGATGGATGACCATTGCCCAATTTAAGACTGAGCATCCTTGGGCGCGACGGCGCCGCAGCAAACTTGGATTGATATTGGGCCGACAAATCCGCTTGAATCCAACACGCTGTACAGACTTCCCGACCAACGGAAAAGAACACTCTAGAGGGCAACATCTATACTACTATAAAAAGAGCGAGTTTGATGCTGCGCTCTCCTTAATTCACTCTTTTTTTTTTTTTAAATTTACTCATATAAATATTTATTCTCACATACTCCTATTAATTTTTATGATCTTTTAACTGTATATTTTTCTCTCCATCTTATCCACAACGGACGTATAAATTTATTTCTGGGCAACTGACGGGGGCCTATTAAAACGAAATGTAATTATCCTACTCATTTACAACTCTAATTTTATTAGAGTAAGTGTGTGTTTACTAGTCTATAAGAAAGAGAATCATTACTGAAACAATAGCTATTAGTCGAACGATAAGCCGTCGTTGATCTAAACTAGGAGCACATATAATTGCTGAGTGCAAGTTCGCTAACAGATAGATGAGTCTAATTTGGAGCTTCGTAATGCGATACATTATCCAGTATTAAGGAAACATCTTCTCGCACGAATAAGGAACTCCGCTGGAAGTTGTTGACGCCGCACCCAACATTGAAGATCTCCCGACCCGGACATGCGCCGATGAGGTCTGCGACGTGCTCGTCGTGCTTCTGGAGTATTTGCAGACTCTTCTTACAAAAAAAGATCGTGTAACAATTGTACGGGACTCCTCCAATAATTATCTTCAGAAAAAAAGACTACATCGTAATTCCAAAAAATTGTATCAAAAATTGCACCGGAACCCTATCACGCATTTCCTATATAGTATAGATAACACAGAAACGTCGAAGAACCTGGTAAACTAGAACATCGAAATCGTACAGATCCGTGTTCCTGGTAAACTGGAACGTTTATTTCCATTTTGAAAAAGCACAGTTACACTTTTCCTTTTCTAATGGATAACCATTGCCCGATTTAAGACTGGGCTAAGGAACTTAATGCATCCTTCGACTCGACGGCGGCGCAGCAAACTTGGATTGATATTGGGCCGACAAATCAGCTTGAATCCAACCCGCTGTACAGACTTACCGACGAACGGAAAAGAACACCCTACCGGGCAACATCTATAAGAAAGAGATACATTACAGAAACAATTGCTATTAGTTGAACGGTAAGCCGTCGTTGATCTAAACCAGGAGCACATATACTTGCTGAGTGGAAGTTCGCTAACAGAGAGATGAGTCTAATTTGGAGCTTCATAATGTGATACATCATCAAGTATTAACGAAACATCTTCTCGCATGAATATGGAACTTCCTGTGAATGTTAGAAGAAATGACTTGGTATCCTGTCCGCTGCTCGGGGAGAAAAAGTGAAAACCCATCCGAGTTCGGTTGGAGATCTAGGTCTCGGTTTCCGGTTGTTAGGAGTAAACAAAAGTCAGCAATTGTTGAATACGGCATAAGGGTTGGGTTGTGTTCTGTTATTTTCAAAAACAAAAATTGGAATAGGAATAGTATTTTATTTATTAAGCAATATCCTATTCTGCCTGTTTTATGATTAGAGCAGAGAAAGGACCATTACATATCTATACAATATATAACGTGCCGTTCAGGATTACTAAAGTAATTTTATCCAATATTTTTTTAAATTACACACATTTCTGTGTGCGTATATTAATTTTTTTCTTTTTATAGTTGTATATGGTATAAGGAGAAGCATTCTATTTTTTCTTATTCATTGAGATTACATAATGGTTCCTTAGTGTGTATACCACATTTTTTTTCTTTAATTTTTTTAAATTATATATTATATTCAAAAATTCATCTATACTATATAAGAAAGCCCGCGGAGGGGTTGCATGCAATTTTTTCTTTTTTTTTAAATGACATGATGGTCTACGTGTGTGTATACCACACTTTTCTCTTTAAAATTTTTAAATTATACATTATATTAGGAAACTCATATATACTTTATAAGAATGCCCAACAAGGGGTTGCATTCAATTTTTTACATAATTTTTTGAAATTACAGAATGATCCTTGTGTGTGTACACTACACTTTTCTTTTTATTTTTTTAATTATATATTATATTAGGAGACTCATCTATACTATATAAGAAAGCCCATGGAGGGGTTGCATGTAATTTTCTCCATTATTTTTTGAAATTAGATAATGGTCTCTCTTTGTGTACACCACACTTTTCTCTTTATATTATTTTAATTATATATGATATTAGGAGACTCATTTGTACTATATAAAAAGCCCGTGTAGGGGGTTGCATTCAATTTTCTTCATTATTATTTGAAATTATATAATAGTCCATGTGTATGTACATTACACCATTCTCTTATATTTTTTTAAATTATATATTATATTATGAGACTCATCTGTACTATATAAGAAAGTTCACGGAGGGGTTGCATGCAATTTTCTCCATTATTTTTCAAAATTAGAAAATGGTCGATGTGTGTCTACACCACACTTTTCTCTTTAATCTTTTTAAATTATAAATTATGTTAGGATACTCATCTATACTATATGAGAAAGCCCACAGAGGATTGCATGCAATTTTGTCGATTATTTTTTGAAATTATAAAATTGTCCATGTGTGTACACCACATTTTTCTCTTTAAATTTTTAAAATTATATGTTATATTAAGAGATCTGTACGATATAAAAAAGCCCACGGAGGGGTTTCATGTAATTTTCTCTATTATTTTTTGAAATTACATAAGCTTGTGTGTATATACCATACTTTTCTTTTTTTATAAATTATATATTATATTAGGAGACTTATCCATACTATATAAGAAAGTTCGTGGAGGGGGTTACAAGTAATTTTCTCTGTTATTCATCTATAACCATATAAAAAAGTACGGTGTTGCATGCAATTTTCTCCATTATTTATCTATAACTGTATAAGGAAGTCGCGAGGAGTTACATGTGATTTTTTCCATTATTCATCTATAACTATATAAAAAAGCATGCAGAGGGGTTGCATGCAATTTTCTCCTTAATTTTTTTAAAATATATATTATATTAGGAGAGTCATCTATAGTACATAAGAAAGCCCACAGAGGGGTTGCATGCACTTATCTCCATTATTTTTAGAAATTACATAATGGTCCATGTGTGTGTACACAACACTTTCTCTTTAATTTTTTTAAATTATATATTATATTAGGAGACTTGTCTATACTATATAAGAAATCCCGTGGAGGGGTTGCATGTAATTTTCTGCATTATTTTTTAAAATTACATAATGGTCCCTGTGCGTGTACACAACACCTTGTTGTTTAGATTTTTAAATTATATACTATATTAGAAGACTCATATATACTTATATAAGAAAGTCTGCAGAGGGGGTTGCATATACTTCTCTCCATTATTTTTTTGAAACTACATGATGGCCCCTATGTGTGTACACGACACTTTTCTCTTTAATTTTTTAAAATTATATATTTTATTAGGAGACTCAGCTATATTATATTAGAAATCTCATAGAGGGGTTGCATGTAACTTTTCCTATTATTTTTTGAATTACAAAATGGTCCCTGTGTGTGTACACAATTTTTTTCTCTAATTTTTTTAAATTATATATTATATTATGAGTCTCATTTATACTATATAAGAAATCTCATGGAGGGGTTGCATGCATTTTTCTCCATTATTTTTTGAAATTACATAATGGTCCATGTGTGTGTACATCATATTTTTCTCTTCAAATTTATAAAATTATATATTATATTAAGAGAATCATCTATACTATATAAGAAAGCCCCCAGAGGGGTTGCATGCAATTTGCTCCATTATCTTTTGAAATTAAATGATGGTCCTTATGTATGTACAATACACTTTTCTATTTAATTTTTATAAACTATACATTATATTAGGAAACTCATCTATACTATATTAAAAACCCACAGACAAATTGCATATAATTTTCTCTATTATTCATCTATAACTATATAAGAAAGCCCACATAGGAGTTAGCATGTACTTTTCTCCATTAGTCATCTATAACTATATAAGAAAACGCGCGGAGGGGTTGTATGCAATTTTCTCTTTATTTTTTTGAAATTATATATTATATTAGAAGACTCATCAATACTATATAATAAACCCCGCCGAGGGGTTGCATGGAATTTTCTCCATTATTTTTTGAAATTATATAATGGTCCTTGTGCGTGTACACCACACTTTTCTCTTCAATTTTTTAAATTATATATTATATTAGGAGACTCATCTATACTATATAAGAATGCCCAGGGAGGGGTTGCGTACAACATCTTCATTACTTTTTGAAATTACATAATGATCCATGTGTGACACCACACTTTTCTCTTTATATTCTTAAAATTCTATATTATTTAAGAGATTCATCTATACTATATAATAAACCCCACGAAGGAGTTGCATACAATTTTCTCCATTATTTTTTGAGATTACAAATGGTCATTGTGTGTATACACCACATTTTTTTCTTTAATTTTTTTAAATTATATATTATATTAGAAAACTTGACTATGCTATATTAGAAAGCCCATGGATGGGTTGCATGTAATGTCTCTATTATTTCTTGAAATTACATAATAGTCCCTATTTGTACACCACATTTTTCTCTTTAAATTTTTAAAATTATATATTATACAAGGAGACTAATCTATACTATTTAAGAAAACTTATGGAAGGATTGCATGCAATTTTCTCCAATATTTTTTGAAATTATATAATGGTCTATGTGTGTATGAAAAGACCTATTATTATATGTATTGTACATATTTATTGCATCTTTTTTTTTGAAGTTTAATCTATAAATTACTCATTGCAGTCTACTAAGACACTCATATATAGTACGGGTTTACGTCTAGTTTGGGTTGGGATGACCCGCCAAGCTTCACTTGTGATACAGTGAGCTAGCCTATTACCCGCCTTCTTTAAATGCACATATGAAATACTCATAAACATCCCCCCAAGCTCGCGAAGGTTACCAGCAAATAAACCAAACGCACTCCTCTCTTCAGTCTCCTTATTAATGCAGCTGACTACTTGCAGAGAGTCTGTCTCTATGATCACCTCTCGTATCCTTCCCGTGGCTGCACGGCTTACACCCCAGCGGACTGCTTCTGCTTGGGCTGTGGTCGAATTCGATGAACAAAATAGATCTAAGATGATGCAGTATAGCATTCAAATGAAAACTACAAGATAACAAGGAAATAGAAGGAAGTATTACAAGGAAATACAAGGGAAGCGGGCAACAAGCTGCGCCGCCACCCTTTTTGAATAACAAATCTAATCCTCCCACATCCATAAATCTGAGAGTCATTACATTATTATGCATAACTTTTTGAACTCTCTTAAGGAGCTCCACAGAGAGGTGTTAGGAACTCAAAAGTGTCAAAATTAAATGAGATAAAAACATTTTGATTGTCAATACATCCTTCTCTTGGCCACTTTAACAGAAACGACTTTAAAGGCAGCATGTCCTACGGTAAAGTCGCCACCCTTCCAATTCTTGCCTGTGAACATGGCCACGCCTGTGTTGTTTCGGGCCACAAAACCCAGGCCGGTGGGTCTGTCTCAGCCCCATGTCGCGTCCACGTTAGATTTTACCGCCAGTTTTTCTATTGTAATTCCTGTAATCCACTATGAATTTGAGGAAGCCCGACATGATTTCTTGAAGTCAGTGTGGCTCTGGGCTTGAATAAGATTTCATTCCTCATAGTCCAGTTCGCCCAGCACTGCATCAAAATATTTTCAGCCTAGAAACCTGTGAGTTCATCCATAACTCAGCTGCAAAAGTCATGAAAAATATCACACAGGACAGCTCCTAGACTGTCCCCCGGACCCAGCGTCTGCCATACAGATTTCGTTTCTTTACAAGACACAAGAGTATGTGCTATCGTCTCCCGCGCTTCGTTGCTTAGTCGACATATGTTCTCTTGTATAATATGACTCTCCCACACCCTATTCCTTGTGGCTAATGATCCCGTAGCAGCTCTCCATATGAAATGTTTAAGTTTTAGTGGCTATTGCATATTCCATATCTTCTTCTACCCCTTCCCAGTCACTTCCTGAGCGTTCCGATTCCACAAAAGTGTGTTCCCAAGAAAGCCAAGTCAATATGCGGACTTGAGTGAAAATGGATCATTTTTATTTGGAGTCCAAGCCAGTTGATCCCTTTGTGAAGTATGTGGTAGCGACGTGGATAAAATCTTATTCATTAACTGCGGCCTGATGGTTTGCACGAGAAGGCTAGTCTTTCTGTTGCCAGTTGAGGGGTTGATGAGGTCGCTAACTGAGGTGAGCTCTTCATTGCCTAGTATATCATCATGTTGGATCCTTCCTTTCTTACTGGAAATCCACCTGTCATCCCATAATTTTACATCCTTCCAATCACCTATCCGCCATTCCAATTCTTTCAAGGACAATGCTTTTGCATCTCAAATGCTCATCTATGTATAATTTGGAGCATAACCTTTTCTTGCCTCCAACAACGACGTTCACTTGTAGTATTTAGCCTGTAGGACCCTCCCTACCAAGGAGTCAAGATTGATCAGGAGACGCCAACATTGCTTAGCCAATAGCACTTCATTAAAATTTTGAAATCTTTGAATCCCATAGCACCGTCGTGCTTTGGCAGACAATTTTTGTCCCAGCTTTCCGTCTTCTGCTTAGTGTCTTTGGGCCCCCACCATAATCTTGCTATACAACCTTAAATCTCTTCAATAAGGCCTTTTGAGATTTTGAACACACTCATCATATAAATTGAGATTGCTTGGGCAACTTCTTTGGTAAGAATCTCCTTCCTGGTCTAGACATAAGCTTTTCTTTCCACTCCTAAAACTTCCTCCATATTTCCTCCTTAACTTGTGAGAAAAATTTGGACATGTTCATCCTTGTAGTAAGGCGCGGGTATTTACATACTTGTCCACCTCATGTATTTGTAGGAAATTGCAAATATCTCCCTTTCTTTGTGCATGCACATTCTTACTGAAAGATACATCTAAGCTAGATGCATTAATTTTCTATCACGATGTTCTCTCGTACTTGTTGATAATCTCAGCTAAACATGAACATTCCTCCATAGATGCTCTTGTTGATAATCTCAGCTAAACATGAACATTCCTCCATAGATGCTCTAGTAAAAAGAATGTTGTCATCTGCAAAGAAAAAATCACTAGTACAGAAATGGTCTGTAGCGTCGGTTTTTTTAAGCCTGCAGCGTCACTTTATAACCGACGCCTAAGTGGCCGTCGCTATAGAGTTTGCTCTATAGCGTCAGTTTATTTGACCAAATAAAACCGACCTTACAGAGTAAACACCGACCCAGGCGAGAATTTGTTGTAAAGAATTTGCTCTATAGCGTCCGTTATTCCAAAAAAACCGACCCTGTAACGATCTCGGTCGACAATTTTCTCGACCGATATCGTTTACAGGGTCGGTGTTTTTGGAATAACCGACCCTAAAAATTGAATGACCACTTCAGTGTGATCCTCGGTCGAGAAAATTTTCGATCGAAATATTTTCGGTCGACAATTTTCTCGACCGAGAAAATTTTACAGGGTCTATTTTTTTAGAATAACCGACCCTAAAGATTGAATGACCACTTCAGTGTGATCCTCGGTCGAGAACATTTTCAACAGAAAATATTTTGTTCGACAATTTTCTCGACCGAGAGAGTTTTACCGGGTCGTTTTTTTTGGAATAACCGACCCTAAAGATTGAATAAAAGACTTTAGAGTAATCCTCGGTCGATAAATTTCTCGACCGAAGATTACTCTGAAGTCTTTTATTCAATCTTTAGGGTCGGTTATTCCAAAAAAACTGACCCTGTAAAACTCTCTCGGTCGAGAAAATTGTCGACCAAAATATTTTTGGTCGAAAATGTTATCGACCGAGGATCACACTGAAGTCATTCAATCTTTAGGGTCGCTTATTTAAAAAACCGACGCTAGAAGTTACAATTTTTTTTTAAAAATTTCTGCAGAAAATGAAATAGAACAGAAGAACAAGAAGATTCATATATTCTGGGAGAGGGGAGCATTGATGCTCAACCGACACCATTCAAAACCACACATTCATGACAAAAATGATTCATAATCACATAAAAATTTACAAAATGATAGATTACAAGTCTGAGATGATATTATTCAGATACAAAAGTAAATATGAAAGGGTCACATACATAAATGGAGGTGACATATTTAATCCAATGCTATATTGACTTCATTTAGAAAAGAATCTAACCACTCTTCTCGGAATTCATTCAAGTCCACAAGGGTGTAAGGCTGAGTTGTAAAGATCTGTAACAGAAAATGCACATGCTAATATTTTATAAAATGACTACAATCACTTGTAAATTTATGATGTTATTCTGTATTACCTGACTTATAGTCTGAATGTCATGTGATGCTTGTTTGACAATAGCTTGCATATATTTCATTACATAGTAGCCACAAACCCAGTCATTATTTTGCATAGGACACTACAAATAACGAATTATACTTAATGTTAGTACACTACTATAAACAACAGTTGAGATAACACTATAAGAGTTGACATATTAGAATTGAAAATTAATACATATAAGACTAAGCAGTTGTCAAAGTAGCTACCTTGACATTTTTCAAAGTCAATGTCTTTAATTTTGTTGGTATTTGTCCTCCAACATCATGAAAAGCCTTTATACCCCTATCAATTAAATAATAGTTGGTAAAATAGAAATTCTAAATAGAAATATCATGTTGAAGCATTGACTAAATTTATACTTACTCCATAGCTGGCAATTTCAGTTTGTGACTCCTTGTTGTTTTACCCATTGGGTCAAGATAATAAAGAGTCATCAATTTAGGGGCAATCACCACTAATTCCCAATGTCTACCTCTGAGTAAGAATAAAACAAACATTAAAATAAATAATTTTATTCATTATTAAAATTATATTGAATAATAATACTTACTGCACGTTAAAAGGAATCAGGATAATTTCCTTCCCTTCACTAGCAAAATATTTGAATGCAGTAGAGAAGTACTCATTCACATCCTCAAAATTTATCTCCACTTTACTAGTGATTGAAGGAACTAAGAATCCAACATTCTTTATATCAAAGTTTGTGATCTCAGTATATAAATGGTTGTAAAACATTTGTAATTATTTCCATATATAGAACTAAGCTAAAAATGTGTATTGGAATTTGATATATATATATATATATATATATATATATATATATTGATAGATCATTACCTTATCCATACTTCTATTACCGAAGTATTTAGCCAATCATACTGGAACAACTCTATAATATCATCAAGAAAAATTAAATTCTCAAAATCCCTCTCAACTGCATCTTCTGTTAAATTGACCAACATTTGTAATCTTGAGCTTTGGTTGGCTAAGTATCGACACAAACATTTACATTTGCTTCCCAATTCGTCGAATGTAGCTTCAGGAATGAAAGATGGCTTGGGCATAGGAGGATGACTAGTAGAATTTTTACTTTTTGGTTTACAAACCTGTTAATTAAATTACATACTTATATTACACGAGTTCATATATGCAGTCAAATATGAAAAATATGGTAGAAATAAGGTATACCTTGTCATTGATAACCAAGTGTCTAAGACAACCCACCATAGCACCCTCAGCTTCTTCAACTATACTATATTCAGGATTAGGTATGGGTAGTGGTTTGTCCCCCATTCCGTCATACACAAGATGGATGGACACACGACAAATGTCATCAGTAATTTGTTGGCAATGCAATGTACCACCAAGGTTGTACACCTTGCCCGCTGCCACAACATTATATTCTGGAACCTCCACTGTAAGTTTACAGTTCATACCAACCTAGATTGAAATAATATAAGTTATATAAGAAACAATAGAACAGATACATGTTACAACTATATATATTATCATATATTTATCATACTAATAACACAACATATAGAACAAAAACTTACTGCAGATTGTTGTGGTGGGTCATCGGGAGTGCTCCCATGACCTTCTACAACTGGAGTATGGGCTTGTACCTCATCACTTGAGAGACGCGTAGTATGAATAGGTTGAGAAGGTTGAGTAGGCTGAAATGAAGACATTATTTCTTTCTTTCTGCACTACTAATGCTTCAAGATCCTCTTCTGTAAGACCTCCTACACGACCTCTTTTAGATTGCGAAGGGCCAAAATAAGACTTGAATCCTATGCCATCTCCTAATCCCCTAACACGGCCAGGATGCTCCTTCGTACCAAGAGCAACTGCTAGTTCATCCATGTAGCCAGTTGGGATGAACTTTCCTTCCTTCCTTTGCTCGTGGAGATCAATCTATTCATAGTTAATAAAAATATTAAATCACAATATCAATTAGATATAAATACTTAGTTGGGATAAACCTACCATCTTTTGTGCCACCTCCTTAGTTGCAGGGTTGACAATTTCACCTGCTCGATTCTTTCTAGCATCAATCTATGTCATGTTTCGGGGTGGTCTCTCAACTTGAGTTGTACTAGATTCTTCTCCAAAATAGGATTGCTTCTCTTGTAGTTGGCGGCGGAAGGCATAACCACCGGGCCCCAAGCGATGGTCATGCACATTTTTAGCCCGTCTTTCCTTTTGAGCCTGGTGAATAGCCTAATCATTTAAAATGAGGTATTGCAATTTAGACTTGGCAAACATGTATAAAAAGATTCACCTCCTTAATTGTATAAAATTAAATATTCATACAATACATCACAATCTTTATTACCTGAAACTCTTCCGATCTCCTAGCTGCAACAAATCTTTCCCACACCTCAGGATCTGTAAAAATATATACATCTATATCTTTCTTCTTTTGTTTAGGATTATTTATAAATTCCCTTACAAGATGTCTTAAAACCCCTCCATCGTACACCACAACGTTGTAGCACTCTTTTCTTGTGATCTTTTTTATTTAGATGAAAAACACCCTATAAATACAAAATAAGAAATTAATAACGTTGTTTTGAAAAGGAATTAATTCCAAGCAAACTAAATTAGAATCAATAGATAAAAAACATATTAAAATAATATCACTTCCACTCACAGATATATCTTTCCATATGAGGTCTTTTTTGGCATTAGGAACATCATGCCAATTTTCTATATCTATTGCCACCTTACTATGCGCGGTCACCCCTACATAATGCTTGAAAGCACTAGCATGTTCTCCAACAGGTGCTCCTGTCATATCAAACTGGACTGGCAATTTATCCCCTTTAGCCCTGAGCTCCTACAGCCTATGCATCAATGTAGGACCTCTAAGTTTCTTAGCATCACCACTACCATCCTCATGGTGCTCATGCTCAGAATGTTCATCTTGACTCGCCATTTTAGAACCTACAAGTATAAATGATAAAAAAATAAGTGATAATAAAAGCACAAGTGATAAGGTATACATGATAATAAAATAAATAATTCAAAGAATACATGCCTTTAGTATTGGTTGAGTTGTTAGTCAAGGAAAATTCCTTCAACATGGTCTTGACGTTTATAATATTCATCGGTGTTATCTTCAACATTTACACTTGGCAAACCAACTGAGAATGGATTGGAATCATCATACTTTTCGTAGTATTCTTCTTCATTTATAGGATCTACAGTAAACTGTCTTTTTCCATTAAGAATGACAGACTAATTTTTATTTGTCGGGTCATCAATATAGAATACTTGTTTTGCTTGGTCTGCCATGATGAATGGCTCATCTTTGAAACCAATCTTTTCAAAATTCAGCAATTTGAAACTCAACTCATCCACTAAAACTCCTTTGTTGTTGTCAACCCAATTACACCTAAATATAGGAACTCGAAAATTTGTATAGTCCATTTCCCATATGTCCTCATTGACGCCGTAATATGACATCTCAGCTTCGCATGGTCTTTTATCTTTGGCACTAGCAAAATACAATGAACAAGCTTTAACAGTGACCCCACTATTTTGAACTACACTACTTTCATCTTGACGCTTTGTGTAGTATGAAAATCCGTTAATGTCATAACCTTCATATGACATGAAATCCATTTTTGGATTAAATATTCAAAAACAATCCCAAACCGGGGACTATCCAAAGTTTACTCATAATGAGTAAATTTTGAACGGGTTTCTAAGTTAATATATAAATGCATTATTTCATGCATCAACCGTAAAGTGTCAATTTGGGAGTATCCAAAGTTTACTCCTAATAATCTAAGGATTTCCTTCCAGTCATGATGTCATTATCCAGACTTCTAGTGCATAGAGCTACAATTTTTATGGTTTAAATGGGGGTATGATTGTTTACACTAAGATGTAAGCAAATGGAAGGAAAATTTTTAAAATCTAGACCAGCCCTAGAAAATTAGATATCATGCACTAAGAAAGAAATGATCAATACACTAGCAAGAGAGAGAAACTAGTTGAAGATTGGAAATGGCAAGCAATTAGGCCAATATAGAAAGAACAAGCAACTACACTAATCTAATAATGGCAACCCTGATCTATCAACTAACTAGAGAAATTATCTAAACAAAGAAATCATACACTAACTAGGAAATCAACTAACTAAACACCTAAAAGCAGTTTAAGTAACACTAACTAGAGAAAATTCTTTAAGAAATTAACACTAAGGAAAGTAGAAGAGAGCTAGGCTAGCATGCAACTAACAAAATTGGGTGTTAAGAAATTGATTAAGGAAGTGGGATGTTATCAAACCATATAAAATGGAAAAACAATATAACTGTATAGTTAAAGGAGTCCAGGTCCAATCTCGGTCGACAATTCATTGACCGAGAGCACACCTGCACGCGGCGTCCAGGTCCACCCTCGGTCGACAAATTTTCGACCGAGAGTGGACCTGGACGCCGCGCGTAGGTGGGCTCTCGGTCGACAAATTGTCGACCGAGATTGGACCTGTACGCTTCCATGGCGGCGTGAACAAACTCGGGAATGAGAGAACAAGGCGGAGACCTTACTTGGAAATGACGGCGACCTTCGTGGAGGATGTGACGACCTTCTCGGAGAGTCGGCGACCTTCGTGGAAGTGTGGAGAGACGGAGACGACGAGCTCTTTTCGCAGAGAAGAGGCTTGGCGGCACGGAGAGGCGGCAAGGGTTTCACAGAGAGGAGGTAAGGCTTTGACGACGAGCACCCTTCGAACACGACGACGACCTTCTTGGCAAAACTTTGGCGGCGCGGAAGCTCTTTTTGTAAGGAGAATCTTTGGCCGAGCGAGAATGGAGGGAAAATGAGCTTTGGCGGTGCGAAAATGGAGGCAAAAGAGAAAAGAAGAACTAGGTCTTGGCAGCGAGAATGGAGGGAAAATGAGACCCTGACTGTTTGTTACCCTCGAAACCTGTAGGGTCGGTTGTTTGCAAACAGCCGACCCAATAGGTAAGCGATGCCCGAACAAGCTTCTCGGTCGAAAATATTGTCGACCGAGGATGCCTCCTACAAGGTCAGTTATATGGTTAAAACCGACGCTAGAGGTAACAACAAAGACTTCTCGGTCGACGAATTTGTCGACCGAGACACTCTCTAGGGTAGGTTTTAAAGAAAAAACCGACCCTAGAGGTTCTTATACACGCACGAAAGGAAATCTGGCTCTTCTTCCGGTCAAAAAATTTGTCGACCAAAAGGAGCTCTAGGGTCGGTTAAAAAATTAAACTGGATCCAAAACTAAACTTGGTCGACAATATTGTCGACCGAGAGACTCTTTAGGGTTGGTTTTTTTTAAAACAGACCCTAGAGGTTCTTATACACGTACAAAGGAAATCTGGCTCTCATTATCGGTCGACAAATTTGTCGACCGAGGGGAGCTCTAGGGTCGATTAAAAGTAAAAAAACTGACCCTAGAGGTTCTTATACATGCATGAACTAAACTGGATCCAAAATTCATTTCGGTCGACAATGTTGTCGACCGACAGACCTTTTAGGGTCGGTTTTAAAGAAAAAACCGACCCTAGTGATGCTTATACACGCACGAAAGGAAATCTGGCTCTCAATCTCGGTCGACAAATATGTCGACCGAGATGTCTCGGTCAAGTAGTTTTTCGACCGAGATTAACCTTGTTTCAATGTTTAAATTAAGTACTTGTACATGATTTTACATGATATCCAATATAATCATTTTGTATGACTCTTTAGTTCTCCCTCTTAATTTTATGCTATGCTCTCCCTTAAAGAGATATTTAATTTTAAAACCAAGTGATGCTTTGTCAAATTTAGCCATAATTTATTTTTCAATTATTTGAAATAACAATATTCTTATATAACATGTATATGTCCAAATGAAGCCATGGAAAACACTTTTATTCATAACAATTTAATGCCCATACACTTTAAAAGATGAAGCATGACATACTTGCTTTATAAAAAGATATCCATTACAATCATTACAAAGATATCTCATAATCTCACTGAAAAGACCGAAGGATTACATCAATGTCTGGATCTTTTCCAAGAAAGGGCTCAGCTCCATAATAATTGACCAGTGTATGCCACTCCAAGGCACCTGTCTTGGTTAAGGCATAAGCCTCCAAGAAGGTGGGAACACGATCAAATTGAAAGTGGGCAGCAATGTCTTGAAGTTGAATTGGGGAAAACTGAGTATGTGTGAGATCAGGAGATGGTGGAGGTGGAATTTGATAGTAGTTGTAGGAAGGATTGTATGGATTTATCATGCCAGGATTAAGGGAATAGGGATATTCATCAGGTTGGTTAGGAGAGAGAGCTTGCATCCTTTGGTTTAAATAAGTCATGCCATGGTGATTATAATCCAATTGCCTACTTAGGTGATATTGGGATCCAGCAATGTATGTCAAGGTGTTAATCATAGGATCATGGGGTAGGTTGGTAGGAGGAGGTGGTGGAGGTATGTCTTGGGTGGATGTCTCTCCTTCAGTCCTAGCCCTTTTGTGGCCAAAGTCGATTCCCATCTTTTCCACCATATTTTTACTTATCTTTTGGGGTTTTCTATCCCATGTGTAACCTAAGTCGTCCTCAATATTCTTCTTAAGAAAATGTTGAGTGATTTGGCATACAAAGTCAGCATAAGGTGGATTGCCAGAAAACTCAAGCATATTCTTAAGGATGATACGAATAAAGTTTATGGGAATACCTTTGAGAATGGCATAGATAAGGCACATCCGAAAGGTGGGTACTTCAGATTTGTTTGCTCTAGGATGCATATTGGTGGCAACAATGAGATCTATGATCCTAGCTTCAGGTTTTAAATTTATGGCATAATAGGTACCCCTATCTTCATGGCAAGTCATATTTGATTGAAAGATGGCTTTTTTGACATCACTAAGGCTAGTTGTAGTGTCATCTTAGGAGAGTTTGTTGAGTGGATTTCCTGTGGTGAGATCAAAAAAATCTTTATATTCTTCTATGTTTATGTCAAGCATATCAAGAATATCCTCCTCAGTAAAATGGAATCCATACCCACCAACCATAGAGGAGAAGGAATTATGGTCAGGATGTGGGGTTAAATTGGCATAGAATTCATTAACTACTTTGGAGGAGTAGGAATGGAAGGAGGGGATCAGAAAATCAGTCAAATGTTGCACCTTAAAGAGTTCCTCCAAATCGACAATGCTGTGGAAGTCCATGACGTCGACTGGCCGTCGTGGAAGAGGAGTTTTTGAGGAGAGCCTGAGGTAGCAGTCGCCTACAGTTGCGTCTTTGAAAGGGACGTCATTGATGAACGGCAGCGGATCAGAGACCGTCCTTCCTTTCCTGCCTGCAACTTGCTTCTTTCCATGTGTTGATGAGGAAGCCATCTTGTTGCTTTGAAATGAAGAAGTAGCAAGCAAGATTTGGATGTAGAGAAGCTAAAGATATTCACAAGAATACACTAGAGAGGAGCTAGAGAAGTGAGAATGTGAAGGTGTGAAGAAATGGATCATTTTGGGTGATATTTATAGCAAAACAGAGCCCATTTTGGTCGACAATTTGTCGACCGACGCCCGCAACGGTCGTCTCCCGGTCGGCCAACGGTCGATCGAACTAGCCGTTATGACGGTCGATTTTCTAGCCATTTCGGTCGACAATTTGTCGACCGACGCCCGCAACGGTCGTCTCCCGGTCGGCCAACGGTCGATCGAACTAGCCGTTACGATGGTCGATTTTCTAGTCGTTATGACGGTCGATTTTCTTACCATTTCGGTCGACAATTTGTCAACCGACGCCCGCAACAGTCGTCTGCCGTTACGACGATCGATTTTCTAGCCGTTACGATTTATATTTTAATCAGAATATTGCCTTTTTAATTCAAGAAAATAGAGGTTCACAAGGTTGGCCTCAGTCGAACAATTTGTCGACCGATTTTGTCTCGATCGAATAATTCCTCGACCGACAATGAGCCAGATTTCCTTCGTATAAGTACCTCTAGGGTCCGTTTTCTCCTTAAAACTGACCCTAGAGGTACTTATTCATGTGTGAAATACTAAATTGGATCCTAAGTTTATTTCGGTCGACAATATTGTCAACCGAAAAACCATCTAGGGTCGGTTATAAAGGAAAACCGACTCTACAAGAGCTTATACGAATGAATCTGGCTCTCTCTCGGTCGACAAATTTGTCGACCGAGAAATAGCCCGATTTCGTTCGTATAAGTACCTTTAGGGTCGGTTTTTTGCTTATAACCGACCCTGAAGTCCAATTCGGTCGACAATATTGTCGACCGAATAGACTTCTAAGGTCGGTTATAAGCAAAAAAACTGACCCTAAAAGTTGCTTATACACTTGAAATCTGACTCCTTATCGGTCGTTGAATTTGTCGACCGAGAAAAGCTCTAAGGTCGGTTATAAGTACAAATCCGACGCTAGAGGTGCTTATACATGTGTGAAGTAAACTGGATCCAGAATTGTTATCGGTCGACGAATTTGTCGACCGAGGATCCTTTAGGGTCGGTTTTAAAGGAAAAACAGACCTTAGAGGTGCAAAACCGAAGAGGACTTTAGGGTCGGTTATAAGGATAAAATCGACCCTAAAGGTGCTCGTATACGTGAAATCCATCTCTTATTCGGTCGACGAATTTATCGACCGAGGAGCCCTTTAGGGTCGGTTATAAGGAAAAACCGACCCTATAGATCGAGGCGCGAAGCCAAAAATCAAGAAAATTTTTGTCGCGGGAAACTTGTAAATGAATTTCTAAACCAATTGTCTATAAGGTCGCTTATTTTATAAAAACCGACCCTATAGAGATGCACTACAAGGTCGGTTATTTTAAGAAAAGAGACCCAAGAGGTCTTGAGTGGTGCCCGCGTTTTTTCACTACTACAGAAATGGCTTATAAAGTCACCTTTCAAGGTGTCGGTTGTATAAATAAACCGACACCTAAACTCTACAGTGTCGGTTGATAACATAAACCGACATCCAATCTATGAAGGGCGACCAGACATGGGTATCACTTTTATTAAGTGTCGGTTACTTAATAAAAAACTGACACCTAAAATTACCCGCCAAATCCAAAATTTCCAGCGAAAAAAATTCCTCCAAAATTTGACATATGGCGTCGGTTGATAAATAAAAAACCGACGACTAAAGGTTATTCACGAGACACATTTTGGTCGTCGGTTTTACTACAACTATCGACGCTTATGAGTTTTCCCGCACTGTCCGTGGGGAATTTTTTACACCCTTTAAGCATCGGTTTTAAGTAGAAACCGATGACTCTGGTCATAAATCGAGAACGATTTTTTTAATCGGCATATGAATATAGACGTCGGTTTTTTTGTAGTTAAAATCGACGACTATATTCAAGTATTGGTGTCAGTTGTTGTTCAGAACCGACACTGTTAGTTTTAGTTGTCGGTTTTTTTGAATAACCGACGCAATGGTACAGTTAATAGCCCCGCAAACAGAACTTTTCCTCCCCATTGTCTCTGTTTCATTGCGACTCTGCGCTAGGTCTGGCGATTCCCCCGATTGCTCCCCGCCGCCGTTGCCGTCGCCGCCGCTCGCCGCTCCCTGCCCTCCGTGCTCACCGGTGGCCCTCTGTGCTCTCTGTACTCACCGACGCTTTCCCTCTCTTCTCGTCGACCCTCTGTGCTCACCGGTGGCCGTGCTCGTCGGAAGGCCCTCTCCCTCTCCCTCGCTGGTCTCTGGTCGCCGGTGCTCCGTGCTTGTCGGCCCTCCGTGCTCCAGGCCAGGTACTGCTTTCTTCCTCCTTCCTTCCTCTGCCTAGGCGGCTGCTTGGGCGGTGCCAATGCACGCCCAGGCTGCTGCTGGGCATTTTTTTATTTTTTTTAAGTTATTTACTTATTGGTAACTTGATAAATAACTCATATACACTGATCTATGGCAATGCCTTAGTTGATCACTCTTTATATTAGAGATGCAAGCATGTAACATTAAGTAATTTTTAAAAGTAAAATAATTATTGACTGTAATATATTGAACTTATATACAATACATGTTCTATGATAAGCCTTAGTTAATTTAATATGCATACTTTGTATGTAAGACATAGTAATCGGGTACTGCTGTATATCCAAGTAAATTACATGTAACTAATCATGACATAGATTTTAGAATGCATGCTTTGGTTAAATGTACTGCTGTAATTTTTGATCAAGTGATGATATGTAAATGTAGCAATAAGTTAGTAAGGTATCAATGATAAGTCTGCTGTAATGTGATGCAAAATAGTTATTGTATCATGCATATCTTAATACTTTTTTGTTTTATAGTTGTATAGGGTGTTTTATGTGTGACAAGTCTATTGTTTAATAGTTTAGCTATAATCATTGTTTTATAGTTCTGTTATAAAGTATTTGGGTGTTTAGTATGGTTATTTAGGGTGTTCAGATATGTATAAAGGTTCCAAAAAGTATAGTATATATATGCATACATGTGCATTTTTTTATAAAATTGTATAGAAAATCAAAACTCATTCTTGGTGAGAATCCTTATCACCCTTCTTGCTTAATGATGAACTGTAATGCACACATGTGACATGCTTGGAATGTAAATGATGAACTTTTCCCTAAATTGCCAATCATACTTTTAAAGACATCAATAACCACCCTAACTTGAAGAACTAGGATTTTAGGTATAAGAATGACAACACATTATTTGTTGGCCTAGAAACCCGTCTAAGATTTACTCATTAGGAGTAAATCTTGGATAGTCCCCGGTTTGGGACAGTTCTTGAACACCTAATCTCACTTAGGATGTAAGTGTATAATGTGTATTGGGTTTTCAAGAAAATTTCGGCAGCATTTCCCCGTTTGTTCTCTAAGTACATATGTACTTGGAGAACAGTGGGGAAATGCTGCCGAAATTTTCTTGAAAACCCAATACACATTATACACTTACTAGTGAGATTAGGTGTTCAAGAATGGGATAGGTGGTACACATTTATTATATATAATAATGACATCACATGTATTTGTTAACCCTAGACCCTAATCTTGTTGTAATATATACTTGTTTTCTCTTTGATCATAGAATGGATAGATCATGGATGTCCATTCGCAATCGCTGCACCCCAGAGTTTATTTCTGGTCTTGACCAGTTTATTAGATTTTCCGAGGAACATGGGAAACAACCTGGAGATATGTTCTACTGTCCATGTAGGCATTGCGGTAACAACTTGAAAGTCAACACTGGTGACCAGTTTATTACAATGTGAATTACTTTATAATGTGAACTTTACAATGTGAATGTGAACTTTACAATGTGAATTTTACAATGTGAATTACTTTATAATGTGAACTTTACAATGTGAATTACTTTACAATGTGAATGTGAACTTTACAATGTGAGCTTTACAATTTGAATTACTTTACAATGTAAACTTTACAATGTGAATGTGAATTTTCAGATGGCTGAGCATTCTCCTGATGACCGTGCTGATGATTACCGTGAGGGTGAGGACATCAATGCGCCGCCTCACAATGTAAGTTTTAAAAATATATCATATATTTATATCTATATGTCCATTTATAGTTATATCTTGTAAATGTGTTTATTTTGTCAAATTTTAGGTTGATGATGCACATGTACCATCTGAATCACTTAAGGCACTTGATCAGCAACACCAAAACGTTTACAGGAGAAGGGGCATCACTATGATGAAGAAGTTAATAGCGCAAAAGGGCAATGGACCCAAACTTGTTGTGGATTTTGATGATGCAGGAAATGCATCTGGTGTGAACCGCAATTCATTTGTTTCATATCTTGGGTATGTTACTCGTAGCCATTGCGGTTGTAAGATAGATTCTTGGCATAAAGTTTCTAAGGAGAAGAAAGACGTAATATGGAAGGATTTATGTGTGAGTTATTATTAATTTGCAATTCTATTTTGTAGATTACTAATTTTTTGGATGCTAGTTAATAGCAATTCTAATTTACAAAGTATATTTGAATTGGATGAAAAGCTGCATCATAAATGTGTGATGCAACGCTGTGGGAGAGTCCTAAGGAACTATAGGACAAATCTCACCCGAGAATACATAAAAGAAGCTGACAAGAGGAAGAAGACAGCCACTGAACAGTGGAACTTCCTAGACAAAGAAGAATGGGATGCGTTTGTTGCTTCAAGACAAACGGATGAATTCAAGGTATTAGGCGTCAGTCCCAATATCATTAATATATGTTGTATTCACCTATTCAAGATTAACATTTACTGTTACTAGACAAATCATTAATGTACATACTAACTAGGCCCTCAATGAGGCACAAAGATCAAGGCGTGCACTGAATGTGCATGACCACACAATGGGTCCAAAGGGGTATGCAGGCATTCTCCAAAGACTACAGTCTGAGGCTACTGCTCAGTCTGCTGCTACTCAAGAGTCCTCCACTGTAGGTAGCACACCTCTGCCTCACCATGATATTTGGATAGTTGGGAGGCAAAATAAGAAGGGAGAAATAAGGAAGCCCGCAACTGCTGAGGCGGCTGCAAAAATGGTAAAATACAACTCTTACAACAATCGTTCAAATATTGATTATTTGTGGTGTTTACTTAATTACAAATTTTTGTTTTGGCGATTAGCGGGAGCTGCACAAGCTGAGGAAACAAGGCAAGTTCATCCCTGAGGGCACAAGGGATGAATTGACAGTTGTTCTGGGTAACCCAGAGCATCCTGGACGTGTTAGGGCTGCAGGCACTGGTGTGGGCATCAAATCTTTTTTTGGGCCATCCCAGCGCAAACATGTCCCAAAAGTGGGACTTTCACAAGCAGAGGTAACATATTCTTTCTTTATAATGTTACTGTAAAAAGAGAATTCAATAATTAGAAGCTAACGTTTCTTTTATCCATGTAAAGGTAGATAAGCTAGTTGATAGGAAACTAGAAGAAGCACTGAAAAAGTGATAGGCATCTCAGACTGCCACTCAGCAGACAGTACCTATCATAGCATCCCGCTCTACTCGTACTGTAGAGGTTGGGAGTAATCCTATAGACTCCCAACCTAGCACATCCACTGTAAGTATTTTTATGACATAGTAACTAGTTTTTTAATTCAAGATGATATGTATATATGTATATAACATTCTTTACACAAAAATTTGTAGGGGTTGAAGCCATGCCGTCTAAAAGTTAATGAATATGTCGTTGCAGAGGCGTCGACTTACCCATCCCTACCAGGGGAAATGTTTCACGGGTCTCCATTACCACCTGGTTGGATTCGTGTGAGCTCGGTACATATATTCCCCAAGTGGATGGATCTTCCATTGCCATATGCCCACCCAGATTGTGAAACACTTGGTGAGGCTTTAGGCGGAGTGATATTGTGGCTAAAAGCGGATGTCATCTTTACTGAAATTGTATGGTAAATTTACATTACGTTAAATTGTTAGTGTGTGTATATGATGTCAGTTGATCTGAAATTATTATATATATATACAGGTTAAAAAGAAGACACCCACAACATCTAGGCCTCCACTTCCACCTCCTACATTACCCAGTTGGGTTCCACAGGACCTAACTATCCCTTTAGGTCCTAACTGTAGGGGTATGGCAATATGGTTAGGCGAACATGATATAAACTACCCTATAACTATTTCTATAGATTCAGATGTTGCAGGTCAATCATACGAAAGCAAACTATTTATACAAGATATTTTGGAGTTGTTTCGATATGATTGGCTAAATACATATGTGATAGAGCTATGGATAAGGTGAGATCTTCTTTATACATCCATATACCTTGTGTAGGATCTGGTGATCTGGTTTCTTATTTATTAATGCATGCATAATTAATACATATTTTGCAGCTACTTAGACAAGATATGTGCAGATTTTGCATTCGAACATGTAGGATTTTTGATTCCATCTTTGATTAGTCTAGTAGCTAAAGACCCTCCGTCAGTTCAACAATACTGCTGTGAGGCTTTTTTAATTTTTGCTCAAAATAAGAAGACGATGATAATGGCTCCATTCAATGTAGAGTAAGTTTACTTTGCTTATCATAATTTGGACTTAAGAAAATTACATTTTTATTATGGATTTTGAGTTATTAATTTTTAACTTTTTTACCTCTAGTGGTATGCATTGGGAGTTACTGGTTATTGTCCCCGAGACGTTCAGTGTCTATTATCTAGATCCTAAGGGGAGTAAATTGAATACAAAATATGGACACATAATGAAAATGGCATTATTCCGGTGAGAAATATTTTATTTTCATATATGTTAACATATGTTATTACATTACTATTTAATTATGCAATGTACTGTGTTACATTAATATGTAGGGGTTTTGATGAGTTCAAAAAGGCTGGAGGAAAGGTCCCCACGAAAAAGAACCATCCAATAATTTGGAAGAACGTGAAAGTAAGTTCCCGATTGCAATATATGTATATATTATTTATGTAAACAATGCTTAATTAGTTGTATTTTTTTATATTTGTATGTTTGAATTTATAGTGTGCCACACAAGACAACGGATGGGCATGTGGATACTACGTGATGCGATTTATGCACATGATTATCAAATATGCCGCAATGGACATCGATTGTATTGCTGAGGTATTATATAGTCTCATTAGATAATATGAAATATATCAATATTATTTATAGCTCATTAATTATATATATACATCATTCTCTTTACAGGTGTTTACAACTGACCACACTACAGGAAATGCCTTACCAGATGTACATGCTCCCTATACGACGGGAGAATTAAATGAAGTAAGAGAAGAATGGGCAACAACCATACAAGTAGTGGGGGATTTAAGATATAATTGGGATGTTGATAGCGAATAATGACTAAAGAATGATATTTTGTAAATGAATTTTTGAAATATAATATATGTGTGAATGTTTCTACATGTCTAGATGTTTCTACATGTGTCTGAGTGAAAATGAATGAAACTGTTGTTGCTATATGAATGTTTCTATATGTGAATGTGAAAATGAATGGAACTACAGATTGCTAGCTACATGAATGTTTCTAAATGTGTGAAAATCAAATGGAACTACAGGTTGCATTGCTAAATGTGTGAATATCTTTCTTGTTAATTTTGCGGTTTGTGGCCTGTTGTTGGCTAATATCAATGGATGTCGTAAAACCTGTAGTTCATAACTGAACTGCAGGTTTCTCATCCTGCGACCAGCCATACAGTAGGTCTGCAGACTGACAGAAAAAAAAAACAAAAAATAGGCGTCGGTTATTTGTATAAAACCGACACACATAGTTACAGTGTCAGTTTTATATAAATAACCGACGTCTATTTCCTGTGGCGCGAAGGCATATGGTGTCGATTTCTTATCTAATAACCGACGCTGATAGTGCCCAAGATGGCACCCTTCTGTGGCACGAAGGCATATGGCGTCGGTTTCTTATCTAACAACCGACGCTGATAGTGCCCAAGATGGCGCCCTTTAGGTGGCGCGAATGTATATGGCATCAGTTTCTTATCTAATAACCGACGCCTATAGTGCCCTGCTGGCGCGTTTTCGGTGGAGCGCGAAGGGTTATGGCGTCGGTTTTTGAACCGATGCGTAACGGCTGGGCTTTTAGCGTCTCCCACATAGGTGTCGCTTAGAAACCGACACTAAAGGCCTTAAATAACCGACACTAAAGGTCGGTTATGTACTAGTGTTTATAGACATATAAGGTCGGTTATTTGGAAAACCGACCCTATAGAGATACACTACAAGGTCGATTTTTTTAAGAAAACTGACCCAAGAGGTCTTAAGTGGTGCCCGCGTTTTTTATAGACATATAAGGTCGGTTATTTGGAAAACCGACCCTATAGAGTAACACTACAAGGTCGATTTTTTAAAATAAACCGACCCAAGAGGTCTTAAGTGGTGCCCTCATTTTTTTTGACATATAAGGTCGGTTATTTGCAAAAACTGACCCTACAGGTAGTGACGTTATAACCCATTTATGTACTAGTGAATGAGAAACTCTTTGTCCTTCCTGACTTGCTCTGGTCTCATGAATCCATGCAAAAATGGTTGCTTTATTTATGGACATAGAAAAAGCTTCAACATAAAGCAGAAATAAACAAGGTGAGATAGGGTCACCTAGACAAAGGTCTCTAGTTGGATGTAAGTTTCATTTATTCTTTCCATTATGACAGACGGATCAACAATCCTCATACAATTCTTCTCCCCAAATCCCATCCTTCTCATCATAGTATCCAAGAAACTCCATTCAATTCTATCTTATGCTTTTCTCATATCTACTTTCATGGTCATAGTACTTGTTTTGCCCTTTTCTTTAGTTTGAGTGTGTGGAACATTTTGTAGACAACCATCACATTGTCTGTAATCATCATACCAAGAACAAAACCACTTCGATTCTCAAAAATAATTTTTTTTCATCCTTAGTTTAAGTCTATTTTCTAGAACTTTTGACAGAATCTTGTACAACATATTACACAACCTAATGTATTTGAATTCAATGAATTTTCTTGGTTTCTTACACTTCAGTATTAGCACGATTGTGGTAATGTTCACTACCTTTAGGTCTTGTATTTCATTTCACCACCCGCTTATGAAATATTCCATGTGATCCTTAATAATAGGCCAAAAGTTTTGGAGATAAATTGATTTTGTACCATCGAGGGTCATTACTTGTGTACTATGCATGTTATTCAATGCCTCCCATCTTTCATCTTCTGTAGGCTCATCTTCCATTTCTATCACTTCTCTTTATGTGAGAATTCTTTATATGCCCTAGTCCTTGCCATGTGCTACAACGTCGTCTGTGCTAAAGAGATCTTCAAAGTAATTCACCACAATCTCAAAAATATCCTTCTCCCCCATCTTCCAACTTCTATCTTTATCTTCCATCCCCTTAATGGTGTTGGTTCTCCTTCTTTGATTCACCTTACAGTGGAAATATTATGTGTTCTTGTCACCGTCTCAAATCTCATTTGCTCTAGCCTGTATGTACCACCAACTTTCCTCCTTTCTTAGCTCTAGAAGTCTTGCATGGGCCTTCTCCCACGCTCTCAACATATCATTTGATGGCGGTCTCTCCTACGCCTCTTCTAATTCCTTCTCAATGGATTTAATATGTTTTATGTTGTTTTTGAATTTATACTTTGCCCAGTCTGCTAGGCATTCCCCACATCTTTTGATTTTATGAGTGGTTTCCTCCCCAGGTCGCCCTTCCCAAGCCCTTTGAATAACTCCCTCACACTCCTCGTCAGCTATCCACTAGGTCTTAAACTTCTGCTCTTTGCTCTGAGTAACCATAGCTATTTCCACTCCCTGTTGAAAGCTAAATCGTTGTGTGATCTGAATTAGTAATTGGAGACTAAGAAATTTCTAGCTTCCCTTGTATTTGGATCCATGCCTCTCATCTGCAAAAAAATATGTCTAGTCTCTGTCTAATTCTAGTACTCAGCGCATTGCCTAGGTACAACGTCATTTTTCTTCCTCTAAATCCCATGTCACAGATCTTCCAATTGTCTACTACATCTCAGAACTCAGCCATGGCTTGTTTTGATCTAGGAATTTTGTTGGTATGTATGCCCATAGAGCAAGTCATGTGATGATTGTAATGGGATACTTTATAAATGATTTGAATAATAATAAAGGCAATTTCTGATCTATATGTTTTAACTATTTCTGAGATAATAGTGTAACATGATAGATGTCTAAAGAATTGTTTTACTCGATGATGTATGCTTTTGGATTGAGGACCTAAATTATGAGATCATATGGATGTTAAGAGTATACATTGTTGTTTGGTCCCTAGTAGGTTGTTATTGTGGAAATAACCATAGACATCAATAACACTAAAGACTAGATTGTGTGTTGGTTGATGACAGAATCTCATTAGTCATGATATAGTGATATCAAACTAAGCACATAGGTACTTTTTATAGAACAAGTGTACCAGACAGACCCACCATAAGAATGACACATGGAACCATGTTTTGGTAGTCACAATCAGCTCTCACAGTGATGGTGGTGAGTGTGATTCTTCAACCTGAAATCACTACACTCAACACATTGTTGACTCAAGGTCAATTAGGTCAATGTTGACTCACGTCTAAATTGACTAAACCTACGTTTTGATGATGACTAACCATTCCACATATTGGTGTCTAATGTCTCTACTTGAGTGATTTCAGATTAGGTATAGACACACTCCAAATGCCCTAACTTGCACATCTTAAATTGGAGAAAAGACAAGTCAAAGTCAATACAAGTGCACATTTTTGTAATATGATGTAAATCCATCAGAATCATGTTGTAAATCACTTGTAATGATTGTATGACTTGTAATTAAGCTTAGAAAAAATCAGGAGCACTTAGATCGAATGTTTAAGTACTCAAAAGCCATTTTCCAAAATTCACATCAGGTTGTTCATCGGTCGAGTTCTGTGAGGTGCAAACTCGACTGATCCTGATTGGATCTTGAAAATGACTTTTGATCGGTCGAGTTTACACTACACATAACTCGACCGATGGAGTACCAGACCAATTCGATTTTCATTGGTCAGTCGAGTTTCCCCAGGACAAACTCGACCGATGGTCTGAATATCGGTTTTGTCTTTTACTCTATCGGTCGAGTTACCCTTATAGAAACTCGACCGATTGCACTATACGGAAAAGTGTAGAAAAGTGCTTCTAGCCATTTTGGAGTTGCAACAAGTGAAAATATATCCGTTGTAAGCCACAAAATGGCTAGTTTTCATTCTCAAGTGTTCCCAAAGGTTAAGAGGCATCCCCAGCTATAAATAGGACCCCTTGGGCTTCATTCTAAGGTTGAGCATTCAATGCAAACTCTATGTGAGGTTCCTATTCTATAGTTGAGTTCTTCCTACAGCCTCCTCTCTCTCTCTAAGCATAATCACTTGCTACATCCATTACAGTGAGTAGGAAATCTATAAGAGAGCTAGTCCTACATGTATATCTTGTGAGGCTCTCACTTCCACCACCTCCCCATCTCTCTTCTCAATCATGAAGATGAAGGTTCTCTCTCTTGGCTTAGATAGGTGAAGAAGAACAAGGGAAGGCGTCCCTTGGTGAAGATCAAGGCTGAAGACTTGGAGCTAGAGTGGGTAAGCCCTTGGTGAAGGAAGAAGACTCCTTGCTCAAGTGGGTAAGTCCTTGGTGGAAGCTTCTCCGAGTGAAGGTGAAGTCAAAGGCGAAAGATCCAAGAAGAGTGGGTAATTCCTACAAGGACGAAGACTTGTGCAAGAGTAGGTATGTCCTTGGAAGAAGGCAGAAGACTCCTTGCAAAGTGGGTAAGTCCTTGGTAAGATTGAAAACTCTTTGTATTGGATAGGTAAGTCCTTTGTTTGGTCATGTATTGTAAGTCTTATGAATCAATATAAGAATGCAATGGTTAGGAAATCTAGAGGTTGACCTCTCTAGGTAAGTGGACTGACATACTTCTAATTTGAAGTGTGGAACCACTCTAAATAGCTTGTCTACTTGTGTTTTCTCAATCTCTCTCATCCTTGCTATGCATGTTTTAGTTGCACTCAAATTACCAATTTAGCAACATTATCTTATCATATATCTTGAAGGTTTAATGAATTTTTTTAAGTGCTTTTAGCTCTATTCACCCCCCCTCTAGAGCATCTAATCACCCATCTTGGATCCAACACACATGTCGTTGGGTACACTTTGACATCATCAAATGCAGTCCTGAAACATGGGTTGTTATAAAGGTGATGATTGGGTGGCTTTGACACATGGGGCTTTTGAGGGGTGAGTGATAGATTTGGGATTTGTCCCTCCTAGGGAGTTTGATGTCCATGGCCACTTGATGAGTAGGATTGAGAAAGGCATGTGCATCCATGTGTGAATCAATATGTGATATTGATGTCACACACATCTCACCCAGTCTGCTCTGAGATCAAGGAAATGGATGAACGTTGAAAGGATGACTGTACCATGCCTTGAGTTCATTCAGGACATTAGTGACAAATGAATTATACATTCGCAGTAACACCATTCATGGATTGTAGGATTGAAAGTTGTTCTTCAACTTTCTATTTCACTTAGGTAACACTGATGTGCGACTAGGCACCGCTCTTTTCTTGTGAAGGCATAAGTGTTATGGATTTTCACTGCCAACGTGAAATGGACCTGCAGGGTCACACACATAGGATTTAACCTGGAAGAGGAGTTTATCCACAAATGATGTTTAGACTGATTACTAAAGGAGTTTAGTAGTTCAATTAAACACTCAATCAATTGATAGCTCAATATCATAGTGTTCACGGTGTTGGACCGATGGATTAGAGTATCAGATTGATTGAAACTACAATTGACTAATTTTGCACAGTCTACACTCCCAACCAATCAGCTCATGAGACGAACCGATCGACTCAGGATAGGATGAACCGACCAATTCAAGGGTTGAACCGATCAGCTCAACTGGTCCAACCGAGCGAGTTGGGAAAGTCAGGTTGGCAAGAAATTTCTCTTCGTCGTCCAATTTGATTGGAACAAGGATTGGTAGTTGGATCAATTCAAAATAAAAGAGGATAAGTCAATCAGGAACTGATTAGGACCATGAAACGATCAGATCAGGTGTCCCAACCAATCAGTTCAGGTGTGAACCGATCGACTCATGTCCCCAACTGACCATTTCATGCTTGAAACGATCGGTTCAGCTGGCGCAGATTGGTTGTTTTGTGGAAAATCTTGAATCCTTCTACTCCTTCTTTAATCCCGCATTGCCCGAGGTAGAGAACCCTATCCCATGACCCTCCTATATATAGGGGTATTGGGGGCTTCTCAAAGTACAACTCAGAACACCAGTTGCTTTGCAAAGTTGTCGTTCTCTCTGGTTGTGGTAATAAGGAGAGCCCGAGCAAGCACTACCCGATAAGGGAGGCACAATAAGAGAAAGACAATTGTAGAAAAGTGATTGGTGGCAGGAGAGTGTGTCGGTGACTAGTATGCCAATAGGAGGGTGCGACTCCTTCCGGTGCCATTTGTGACAAGGCGATCGGAGTTCCAGGAAGTCCGTGTAGATGACTGTAGAGGCGGGAGACTTCTGCTGCTCAGAGGACAACTGTCAATCCCGACAGTCCCGGTGAGACCAGGAGCTGCACATACATTGTCCAAGACCGGAGGTGAAGACCACGCAAGCCGTGGGGTAACGTCGCCGAGCAAACCTCAGGACAAGGTATGCCTCTACAAACCATCCTTCCTATTGTATAGACGTTGACGCGATTCCTTTAGACTGGGTTCGGGAGAAGAAATTTTTTTGTTTCCGCTACCTTCTCTGTCTCCCCTAAAACCCAACAGTGGTATCAGAGTCACGTCAATTGCTCTATATTTTAGGATTATCGATGTGATCGATTTGGTTTGTCACCTTTATTTATTGCATATGATACAAATAAAATTGGCTTTATGCATGTCCAATCCTAAATCCACAAATCCTAATATACATATATGATATGTAATATGAATGCACTCGATACGCGTTTCCCTTAAATGAGTTTTGTGGTGGATGTATAGCATGGTTATGGCCAATAAACCCTATGTATGCTTGGTTGAATGTGGTTGCTTGCATCTCGGTCTGCGCACTGATACCCTATCTCCTATTCCTGATGTAACTCGAGATAACTCGAGATTTATTTCCTACCTTTGCTCCCCGCAAATGAAACTCGGGGTTTCCTTTTCAAATGTAAGATATGATAGATCTTTGATTTCTTGTTATGTCGAGGAACGACGAACAACCTGACGATGACTGAGACAATCGATTCAAGGTGTGAACTGATCGGTTGGCATTCTAGATGACCAATTTGAGGAATGAGATGAGCGGGTGGCGACCTGAGGAGATGCACGACAACTAGTGAACCGATCGACTGGAGGTTCCAGTCGATCGGCTGGTGGCACCCAATCGACCGACCTGATGGTGAGCCGATCAATCATGGAGATGAGTTGATCAAACCCAGAAAGGCAAAGCTCAGAGTTCATCTTGTACAGGTTGCATGTGATGTAGACCTAGATGACCATGATTCCTCTTGGCTCGAGGAAACACATTAGGATGGCCATAATCATCGCTTTTATCATTTTGCATATTTTATGTGGGATATAGCATGTATATGATACATACTATGTATTTTGGTGATTGGATATGTATATGTACATATAAAACCAAATCCCTCATTAAATATTAAAGTTTTAGATGTCTTCCAAATGCGACACACGTGAAAAGCTTGATCGGCCAAGTGTGGGCACGACCTAGCATGGTACACCGTCTATCTCGTAGAAGCGTGAAGGATGGATATGTGGGTCTTCCCTAGCAAGGTGCATATTCATCGTGTTGGCTTTCGGTCAGACTTAACAAGGTGACCTAGATAGGATCTAGCACCTTGAGGCATGGAGGTGATCATGGCAAGGAGTCACACATGACATCTTTCAAGAGTTGCATATGATGCAATTGGCAAGAGTTGCCTACCTGGAAGATCTAAGTTGTGGGTGACAACCCTAACTGGTCCATGACTCAGAGGATTTCAGTATCTTGACCCACTAGAAGATTGTATGCTGCAATCTTCCGAATTGATGGTGAGGGCTGTCGATTTGAATCAAAATAGTAGGAGTGGTAATTAATTAAAGGCTTAATTAACTATCGTAAAATTTATTCAAATCAATTCAAATCAAAAGGAGTTTTGACAAATGCAATTTTCTCTTATAGAATGGAAAAAGAATCATCTTTTAAAATGGGCAAATTAATTAAGAATAAATTCCATAACTGGTTGGGGATTGTGAGAAGTGTTCTGCACAATCTAGATATACCGGTAGCCTTTGAATCCACTCCATGTATGCTTAATGCATTGTTTGAGAAGAAGCATAGTGCATTGATGAAGATCAATGGAATAAAGCCCAAGGACAAAGGTGAGGGAGAGAAGGGTTCTCTCACCAAACCAATGTCAGAGTCTTCTACATGGAAATGATGGAAGGAACGATGGAAGAAGAAGCGAGAGATAGAGATCTCTACTTCTGGTGTATACATGCTAGAGATTAACTTTACTACTTCTTTGTCATGGGTACTTGATACTGGATGTAGATCTCACATTTGTTCAAATGTGAAGGATCTTAAGAGAAGTAGGCCTTTGGGGAAAGGTGAGGTTGAACTACGTGTTTCTAATGGGGCAAGGGTTTCCACCAGTGCCGTAGGAACCTATTAGTTAACTCTACCTAGTGGACTAATAATAGAGTTGAACAACTACTATTCATTTTCGTTTTTTGTTTAGACAAGGATGGTTTTGAATTTCTCATTAAGAATGGAAAATGTTCCATTTCAAATAATGGGATCCTGTATGGAAGTACCCCAATGTCTTATTGTCTATACTTGATAGATCTAGAGACAAGTGTATACAACGTAAACACCAAAAGGCAAAAACTCAACAACTCAAACAAAACATTTCTTTGGCATTGTTGTCTAGGGCACATAAATGAGAAGTGCATCTCTAGACTCCATAAAGATGGTTATCTAGACTATTTTGATTATGAATCAATAGATACATGTGAATCTTGTTTGTTGGGAAAGATGACCAAGACTCCCTTTTCAGGTAAAGGTGAGAGAGCTAGTGATCTATTAGGAATCATACATACTGATGTATGTGGACCTTTTAGAACTAATGCCAGAGGTGGGTATCAGTACTTCATTACTTTCACTGATGACTTTAGTAGGTATGGCTATGTGTACATGATGAAACATAAGTCACAAACCCTTGAAAGGTTCAAGGATTTCATGAATGAAGTACAAAACCAACTTGGTAAAAGTATTAAAGCACTTCTATCCGATCGAGGTGGAGAATACTTATGCTAGGAGTTTGAGGACCTTCTGTGAGCATGTGGTATCGTATCACAATGGACTTCGCCTAGAACACCACATCATAATGGTGTGTCTGAAAGAAGCAATCACACTTTACTAGATATGGTGCGATCAATGATGAGTTTTGCTGATCTTCCGATTTCCTTATGGGGTTATGCTCTTGAAACCGCCGCATTTACACTTAACTGAGTACCATCTAAATTGGTTCAAAAGACACCATATGAGATATGGCACGGGAAGCGTCCCAATTTCTCTTTTATTAAGATTTGGGGTTGTGAGGCTTACGTCAAGAAAATGTTTCCTCATAAGCTTAGACCCAAGTCCGATAAATGTTATTTTGTTGGATACCCCAAGGAAATGAGGGGATATTATTTATACCACCCTATTAACAACAAAGTGTTTGTTGCTAGGACAACTGTGTTCCTAGAAAAGGAATTTATTTCTAAAGGAAACCGTGGGAGGAAAATAGAGCTTGAAGAGGTTCAAGCCTAACAAGAAAACATTGAACCAGTAGATGTACAAGAGGAACTAAGAGATTCAAAAGGTGTTGTGGAATCTCAGTCTCCTCAAATAACACAAGGACCACATAGATCTAGTAGGACACGCCTTGAACATGAGAGGTTTGGATACCTTGTGACTCAGAAAGGTAGTGAGTTGATCATAGATGACGATCCAACTACTTATCTAGAGGTTATGGAGGGACCAGATTCTGAGAAATGGCTTGAAGCCATGAGATCTGAGATGGAATCCATGTACTCCAACAAAGTATGGACTTTGGTGGAACCACCCGAAGGGGTAAAACCCATAGGGTGCAAGTGGGTCTTCAAGAAGAAGACCGACATGGATGGAAATGTGCAAACTTATAAAGGTAGATTGGTTGCGAAGGGTTTCTGACAAGTTCAAGGTGTTGACTATGATGAAACTTTTTCTCCAGTTGCCATGATTAAGTCCATCAGGATCATGCTTGCTATTGCGGCTTACTATGACTATGAGATTTGGCAAATGGATGTCAAAACCGTATTCCTTAATGGGAATATAAATGAGGATGTGTACATGATACAACCTGAAGGTTTTGTAGATCCAAAGAATGCCAATAAAGTCTGTAAGCTACAAAGGTCAATCTATGGATTGAAGCAAGCATCTCAGAGTTGGAATCTTCGATTTGATGAGGAAGTCAAAGTGTTTGGCTTTATTCAAAATGAAGATGAACCTTGTGTGTGCAAGAAGGTTAGTGGGAGGACGACCACATTCTTAATATTGTATGTGGATCACATACTATTGATAGGGAATGATGTCTCAGCCTTAGAGAAGGTAAAGACTTGGCTTGGGGATACTTTCTCAATGAAGGAATTAGGAGAAGCACCCTACATTCTAGGTACTAAGATCTATAGAGATAGATCTAAAAGGCTTCTCAGACTAAGTCAAAGCACGTACATTGACAAAGTGCTATATCAGTTCAGCATGGAGAACTCAAAGAGAGGCAACATCCCCATGCTACATGGAGTCACCATATCAAGAGTTCAATGTCCCCAATCTTATGAAGAGAGGGAGCGTATGAATGGGATCCCATATGCATCAGCCATCGAATCCATCATGTACGCTATGTTGTGCACATGCCCAGCTGTCTCGTATGCTCTCAGTATGACAAGTAGGTACCAGTCAGATCACATGGATGCTCACTAGACAATTGTAAAGAACATCCTCAAGTACTTGTGAAGTTCTAAGGATCAGTTTCTTGTATACAACAGCAAGGAAGAACTGATAGTAAAGGGTTACACCGATGCAAGCTTCCAAACTGACAAAGATGATTACAGATCGCAATTAGGATATGTATTTTTCCTAAATAATAGAGTTGTGAGCTGGAAGAGTTCCAAGCAACAAACAGTTGCCGATTCTACTACATAGGCTGAGTATATTGCTGCTTCACATGCAATAAAGGAAGCTGTGTGGATCAGGAAGTTCATCACTGAACTTGGTGTAGTTCCCAGTAGCTGTGATGCAATTGAGCTTTATTGTGACAATAATGGAGCTATTGCTCAAGCTAAGGAGCCCAGATCACATCAGTGGTCCAATAACATTCTCCGGTGCTTCCATGTCATACGAGAGATCGTATAGTGAGTAGATGTGAAGATTTGCAAAGTACCAACTAAAGACAACATAGCTAACCCACTATCGAAGACCCTTTCTCAGTAGAAGCATGATGGTCATGCTAGGTCACAAGGACTGAGGTTCCTAGGTGACTAGCTCTAAGTGCAAGTGGGAGTCTGTTGGTATGCATGCCCCTAGAGCAAGTCATGTGATGATTGTAATGGGATACTTTGTAAATGATTTTAATAATAATAAAGGCAATTTACGATCTATATGTTTTAACTATTTCTGAGATGATACTGTGACATGATAGATGTCTAAAGAATTGTTTTACTCGATGACGTATGCTTTTGGGTTGAGGACCTAAACGATGAGATCATATATATGTTAAGAGTATACATTCTTGTTTGGTCCCTAGTCGGTTGTTATTGTGGAAATAACCATAGACATCAATAACACTAAAGACTAGATTGTGTGTTGGTTGATGACAAAATCTCATTAGTCATGGTATAGTGATATCAAACCAAGCACATAGGTACTTGTTAGAGAACAAGTGTACCAGATAGACCCACCGTAAGAATGACACATGGAACCATGTTTTGGTAGTCACAGTCAGCTCTCACAGTGATGGTGGTGAGTCTGATTCTTCGACCTAAAATAATTACACTCAACACATGTCGTTGGGTACACTTTGACATCATCAAACGTACTCCTGAAACATGGGTTGTTATAAAGGTGATGATTGGGTGGCTTTGACACATGGGGCTTTTGAGGGGTGAGTGATAGATATGGGATTTGTCCCTCCAAAGGGAGTTTGATGTCCATGGCCACTTGATGAGTAGGATAGAGAAAGGCATGCACATGCATGTGTGAATTAATATGTGATATTGATATCACACACATCTCACCTAGTCTGCTCTGAGATCAAGGAAATGGATGAACGTTAAAAGGATAACTGTACCATGCCTTGAGTTCATTCAGGACATTAGTGACAAAGGAATTATACATTCGCTGTAACACCATTCATAGATTATACGATCGAAAGTTGTTCTCCAACTTTCTATTTCACTTGGGTAACACTGATGTGCGACTAGGCACCACTCTTTGCTTGTGAAGTCATAAGTGTTATGGACATTCACTACCAACGTAAAATGGACCTCTAGGGTCACACACATAGGATTTAACCTGGAAGAGGAGTTCATCCACAAATGATGTTTAGATTGATTACTAAAGGAGTTTAGTAGTTCAATTAAACACTCAATCAATTGATAGCTCAATATCATAGTGTTCAAGGTGTTGGACCGATTGATTAGAGTATTAGATTGATTGAAACTGCAATTGACTGATTTTGTACAGTCTGCACTCCCAACTGATCGAATGATGAGATGAACTGATCGGCTCATGACAGGCTAAACTGACCGGTTCAAGGGTTGAACCGATTGTCTCAACTGGTCCAACCGAGTGAGTTGGGAAAGTCAGGTTGGCAAGAAATTTCTCTTCGTTTCACTTGTCCAATTTGATTGGAACAAGGATTTGTATTTGGATCAATTCGAAACAAAAGAGGAAAAGTCAATCGGGAACTGATCAGGACCATGAACCGATCGACTCATACTTGAACCGATCGGCTCATGTGTCCCAACCGATCAGTTCAGGTGTGAACCGATCGGCTCAGGTCCCCAACTGACCGTTTCATGCTTGAAATGATCGGTTCAGCTGGCACATATTGGTTGTTTTGTGGAAAATCTTGAATCCTTCTACTCCTACTTTAATCCCGTATTGTCTGGGGTACAGAACCATGTCCCATGACCCTCCTATATATATAGGGGCATTGGGGGCTTTACAAAGTACAACTCAGAACATCAATTGCTCTGCAAAGTTGTCGTTCTCTCTGGTTGTGGTAACCAGGAGAGCCCGAGCAAGTGATACCCGATAAGGGAGGCACAACAAGGGAAAAACAACTACAGAAAAGTGATTGGTGGCAGGAGAGTGTGTCAGTGACTAGTACACTGACAGGAGGGTGCGACTCCTTCTGGTGCCTTATGCGACAAGGCGATCAGAGTTCCAGGCAGTCTGTGTGGACGACTATAGAGGCAGGAGACTTCTGCTGCTCGGAGGACAACTGTCAATCCCGACAGTCCCGGTGAGACCATGTGCTGCACAAACACCATACAAGACTGGAGGTGAAGACCGCACAAGCCGCGGGGTAACGTCGCCAAGCCTCAGGACAAGGTATGTCTCTACAAACCATCCTTCCTATTGTATAGACGTTGACGTGATTCCTTTAGACTAGGTTCAGGAGAAGAAAAGTTTTTGTTTCCGCTTCCTTCTCTGTCTCCCCTAAAACCCAACAAATTTCACCTTCCATCTCGCTATTGGGTAGAATTTCATTAAAATCATCGAACTAGAACACCAGTAGAGAAGATTTTTGATATACTTCCCTAGTTCGATTCCACGTATTTTCTTTTTCTCATTGATCGGCCAACATAGATCTCAATGGCCCTCCAAATATCATAACCTCAATCATCCCTAACAATATAACCCACATGGTGTTGAGAATAAAATTTGATATGAATGTCCAAATCTCTCCATCAAAGAGCCATGTCGACTGCATGGCCAACACTACTCAGACCAATGCCATTAAGGAAACCACATGTCCTTTTGACAACTTCAACCTCTCTTGTTTTCGTCATTGTCTCCATCAAGAAAACCATTGTGGGACCCTCTTTCCAACACCATTTTTGAAGAATGCATATAGTGTCAGGGTGTTCCAGGTCATAATAGATCCATGATAAGATTTTTATTGATGCTTATGGAGTGGTTTCACCCCCATCTTCACCACTTTGTCAACTGCCTTGACATGGTTCCTTGTATGTACCCTCTTCTCTTTAGTATGCGATCTATTTTTGATAGTGTCTTCCATCTGGTTTTCCTAAAGACACTCTTGTCGCTTCGTACTGCCTCTTGTTAGCGCCCTCCTTGCCACCCCTACCAGGATTGGTGATCCACTACAATGTTTCTGTTACAACCCCAATTTTTGTGTTTATTTGGTGAGAAATGTAATTTCTCATATTAAGGATATTTAAAAAAATAATGATATAATTTGGTTCAAATAAATGGATTATGTTTACAATAGCCTTGATGTTTGTGTTGTGGGCTTTATTGTCTATTGGGCCCAAGTAACAAGAAAATTCAATTAGTGAATGAATAATTGAATATTTGAGAAAAGAAAAATGTGGAAACCTTTAGAAGGAAAATCTAAAGAGGGATTTTGTGCCACATGGGTTCCTTGGGTCCCAAGGAGTCCAAAGTTACAAAGATAATGCAAAAAGAAAAGAAAAGATCAATTAAGAATTTCCTTGTTAAGAAAGAAATAAAAAATAATGATAAAATGTGGAAAATATGTGAAAAGAGGTATAATTGAGTTATCCTTGGTGGATTTTGGTATCCCAAGGATTCCTAATGATAAAAGGCATACCAATAAGGAAAATGAAAGAGAAATAAAGAGAAATGCTCAAAAAGAGATATTTTAATGAGAAATAAACAAGATAATGAAGAATAATGCATTTAGATGCATCTAGAAGGATAATGAGTATCCAATAAAAAGGATTTAGAAATCATAGAGTTTCTTGGGATCTAAGGAGTCCCAATGAAGAAAGAGGAAAGAGAAAATACCCATAATAGAAAATAAGAAGATAATGTGAGTATATAATTAATGTATTATGTGGTATTACTAAAAAGAAAGTAATTTCTATTAAAG
This sequence comes from Alisma plantago-aquatica, assembly GCA_963693085.1. Classification (NCBI taxonomy): domain Eukaryota; kingdom Viridiplantae; phylum Streptophyta; class Magnoliopsida; order Alismatales; family Alismataceae; genus Alisma; species Alisma plantago-aquatica. The sequence goes on from OY856411.1 coordinate 626,562,398, forward strand.
GAAAATAGGATTTCGTGCCTATGGATTGAAAAGAAAGAAACAAAGAGAATAAGTGGGATAATTTTCGAAATCGTAATATCAAAAGAAAAAGGAGTATGAGAGAAAGAGAGAGAACTAGCTTCTTGGTGAAGGAATCCCTTTCCTATTAGGAAAAGCATCGTTTTCTTTGTGGGCAAACGTTCATGGGCCTAGGTACCCCTCTATATAAAGGAGTAGAACCCCAGTTTGAGTTCAAGGAAGATCTCACGTAACTCTACCTCTCTTCTTTGTTCTTTACGTACAAAACCTAGCTGAGTCGGGTAGAGGCATCCTGGAACTACGAGGGTTCTTTTCATGGTCTTACTTGAGGAGGGAAGCCTCAACGATCGCCCAGATCGATCGGCCACTCCTCCTTTGGCCTCAGGTTTGTGCAGCTGACCATCGACCTGCTACAGTTGCAGCAGTGGTCATGTGCTTCTCCCACGTGGGAGCGGCCACCTCGGCCACATCTCGGAGCTCTTATAGGTGCGACTAGGGCTGACGGAGCAAGGGGACCCATCCCCATGGGCCGACGAGGTCCAGGAGAGGAAGAGGAGCGTCGTCCATGGCTGCTAGGGAGACCAACTGGAGGTGGCGTGAGGTTGAAGGAAGGTTCGGGCCATTGGACCATTCTTCCCTTCCCGTTATTGAAGGAGCGACCCACTTATCAAGGGCAAAATTGTCATTCGATTATATTTCCAAATCACAAGAGCCTTGCATGGTAAAGGAGGTGAAGTGGCGCTCTCCGATTGGTCCAGAGTAAGTGAATTTCATTAATTTCATAACTAAAGATTGGTAGCTCAGATTAGTACGAATAAAATACGAAAATTGTTCAGGAGAACGAGAGGAATTCAATAAAATGATATTAAAGATTGATTCCGTTCCTAATTGCAAAAGTACAATAAGTTGATGAAAAGTGCATTAAAGTTAAGTTAAAAACTCTATTTGTGATTAAAGGTTGTATGCTTAATGGGTTAATTAAAGTATCAATAACCTATTGAATGATAATGTTAGATTCGAACCTGATCTAGATGTAAAATTGCATGATTTAGGGTTTTTACCTCATATGAGAATGATTAAGCATTTAGAATCCCTAATATAGGGTAAAAAAGGATAAGATCATATATAATTTGAAAAATGTGAAAATACGTTGTTAAATGATGGTTCTCAGTTACTTGAATATAAAGTCCTTAATTCTGGATAAATACCCTAAATGTAGTAATTAGGGTTTTCTCATGAATAAAAAGTAGAATTAATGGCAAATCGAGTTCATATGAGAATTAGACCCTAATGAGCTTTGAATTGATGATCAAGGTGTATAATGATCTTGTCATAGTTTAAAAGGATAAAAATAGTATCTTTAATGTAAAAGAGGCTTAATGAACATGATTAATGGTTAATGGTGCCTTTAATCCAAAATAGGGTTATATGTTGTTAAGATAACCTTAATATTGAAGAATGGATGAGATGATTAGGGTTTATGAGTAATGGTATAAAAGTAGGGTTTAGAATAATGAAATATGAAGTGAAACCCTAATTTCCAAGGAAACCCTAAAATTGGAATAGAAATCCTAAGGAATATGATGATGTTGGATAAATATTAATAAAAGGAAATTGGTATATTTATTTCAGGATTCTGTGCATAATTGGTTGCTTGATTGGGATTTCTCTGTTCTAGTTAATTCTGTCTCAAATCAGCAATCAGAGATATGTGGTTATTCTTATGAATAATCGCTTTAGTTTCACGGTGATTTCTGAATGTTTTATCGGTTGCTTGAAATTAACTGTTGGATGCCTTTTATTTCATGCAACTATAGAGTGACTATGACTATCACTATAAATGTATACATATAACTGGCTTAGATCCGGGTCCACCCCTGTGGCTATGCAAAGGCTAAAAAGGATAACCTAGAGCAAGGTCTAGGCTATCATGAGTTACAAACTGGGCTACACATGTGTAGTGCCATGAGACTCTTAGCATGCCATGAGTTAAGGAGTGGGCTACCTATGGGTAGTGCCATGTGACTCAACCCTAGAAACGGGTTCACCTGTTGGGTGGGATCATGAGGGGTATAATGGGGATAGGATATACATGGATCGCGAAGTTATATTAAAACTGTAAAATTGTTTATTAAACTGTAATTGATTGCAATACATTGTTATGGATAATTGCACGATTAGTGTTTCCCCCACATACAAGCTTCGGCTGACCGACATTTTGTTTGTTGGCGTTTTAGGTACAAAGCCAAAAGGACAAACAGTAAATCATCATATTGAGAAATACATGAATTGAAATACAAGGAGGATTAGTAGAGTACAAATTCATATGTGGATAGAAGTTTAGAGATCCAAATTTTTAAAAAGGTATGCAAAAGTTTATTTTCTTACATCTTTCCAGTATAGTATGTTAAAATTTAATAATTGTTCTTGGTTAAATGCCAAACCTTTGATCCAAAAATTATGGGTGTGGCTTCGACCTATCGGTCTCCCTTAATTGGGGGTTACCGGAAGGTGGGGTCGTAACATTTGGTATCAGAGCATAGGTTCCTCAGTTAACCATTAATAATTATTAAATTTTACAAACTCCATAGAACCCAAGGGAGTTATTAGAGGATTATTTGAAAGATAGAGGTGTCTAGAAAAGGATCACGACTGGGGGCTGGCAATATTTTCCTCCGCACCACTAGTCAGAATATGAGGACTCCCGGATCCATGTGATTGCCTGGCCAAAGTCTTAGGGTATGATTCGAAATAAGATACCTTTAGGACTCTCTCATCTTGTTCATCCCTTCTCAACTCAAATTCTATTAAGGACCTTAAGGATTAGGGTTTCCTCTCTTTTCCTCACCCTCTTGAGGTATGGGTAAGGTTAATAAGGTATAAGGAATCCTCCAACAAATTAATGAAAAGCATGTAAATAAGATGGCATGGATATAAGCTTAATAGATTAAGTGCAAACTAAAGAATAGATACATGTTTAGGTCGTATGACACGAGTTGTCATTGCCCTCAGGAGAGACCTAAGGATAGACCTCCTTGTCAGGAGGATGAGTAGAGAGAGTTAGTCTTGGAGGTAGAGACCTCCATTAAAAGAAGAGACCTAGCACATCCTCTGAGGATAATGTTAACCCTAACCCTAAGTGAAGGTTAGAGAGAGTGATGACATGAAGAGTTAGATGTCTTAGTAGACCAGGTGTTTGGATGGACATACCTTGGATGACGTATGAGCCATAAGAGGTTGGATGACCTAGTACCTCTGGCGACCCAACCCTGGGAAGGGTCGTGCATGTTAGAGCGAAGGATAGCTCCTTCATTGATGAGGTTAGAGAAGAACCTATGGAAACCCCATGAGCTTATATGAGCATGGCATGATATGCACCCAGAATATGTCAGTAGTGCGAACAGTAGGTTGAAACCCTGACCAGTATGCATGATGGATAGCTTATGAGAGCTATGGATGACCTTGAGAAAACGTTATAAGCTTCACCCACGTAGAGGTATGTTGGTGACACTACAACAAATCTAGCTTTCTCCGATAGCTTAAAATGCCGTGACTGGGCCAGATGTGTGTCGGATTAAATCTATTTCGGTGTTTCTGAACATGCCAGTTTCATGCCGTTTTTAATGGTGCCGCTTCTGGCTGCGGCATTTCCTAAGACGCCGGGCTAATAAAAAATCGGCATTATACGATGTTGGACAATAATGCCAGGATGTCGGACAGTAATGCCAGATTAATAACAAAATCGTCTTGCAAAGATGCCGGACAATAAGTCCAGTTTCGTGCAAAGATGCCGGACAATTATACTAATAAAACAAGCATTTTTAGTTGTATTAAAATCTTTCAAATGTGTGCAGTGGTCAATTTATCTATCAGAATATGTTAATTTCTGTTATGTATTTTGTTTCGTATTGATCTGCACTTATATTAATGTAAGCACACATACATACCATGAATACTTTGAAGTAGCAAATTGAATAAACATTGGATATTATTTCAAGTCAAGCTGGTTTACACATTAGATCTGTGAAATGCAACAGTTCAATACGTTCATATATTCATCTTTCACATAGCTTCACGGTCACAAAAGCATGTATATACATGGTATGATCACTAATGCACATTAATATAGGTACAGAGTATTGAATTTTTAAAACAGCGGTAATGGAGTATGAGCTGGAATAATGCAGCACTGCAATGGAATCAGTTCCTTAATGTTTGTAAATCTTCATTTTTGGTTCCATAACCACCATAAAAGCAATTATCAATGCTTGGAATCCTCCCACTTCATTTCATTTTGGTACCCCGTGCATGCAGCGGAGGACCTGCTTTCCCATCTGCTTGAGTCCAACTGCTTGACCAAGGTTGCTTCCTTTGAGGTGAATTTGAGGTGTTCTCCTTTGTATTGAAGTTCTTGCACTAAATTTTCTTCTAAATCAGCGTCCAAATCTTCCTTTTTAAACAGACTGAATATAGCTTCCAGCATGAGTTGGCATCGTAACTTTTCATTTTGAGTGTCATTCAGATTCATATGCAACTCTCCAACATGGATTGTAGAACGTGTGAAGCATTGCCTCCAGATTTGGTACGCCAATAGTTGCATCCTCCTGAGGATTCGGGAACTGGAAGGCAATGGATAGAGCTACTCCATGACTACATCCTGTAAACCAAACAGCTCATATATGAGACAACAAAAGGAAATAGAAAAATATTTTTACATATTTTTCTCAAAAGCAACAACCAGAGCTATATGTAGAGACAAACTGAACGATATAGGCTAGAATAATATCTATGCTAACCCATCAAACTAATTTCTAGAATACTTAAAACACATGTCTCTACGTAGAGCCAGACATGGAATCCCTACAACTGACCCTCTTTTGGGCACAAAGAACAATGATTTTTTGCCATGCAATGGGGCAAATCGATCAAACAAGCCATTGATCATAGAAAAAAATAACATAAATCCTTGCTTTGTATGCCTAGTTCACACAAGCACAAATTCGGTTTGATGCTGAATCAAAGCCCCCACTCTCACCCAATCCCACCCCACCACCCCATCGCAAGCTCAACTTAGTGAAGAACTGAAAATAGAAAGCACCTATTCCACATTCGTATATAAATGACATGCTACATAAAAAGAGCAACATCAACAACTAAATTAATGGAATGCGATAAATAGTAAGGACTCCCCAACATCCCCAACAAGCATTTTGACGAAAGCAGTTGTAACATTGTCGAAGTTAATAATTTTTCACTGATTTGGCTTGCCAGAAAATGACTCAGGCAAGCCCCAATAAATTTGGTAGACTACTACCCCAAGCATATAACATATTAGGCAAAGTCATGTATATAAACTCACTACATACTATGTAACCTGATAGAGAATTCGATGGATGGAATTTTAAGGACTAGAGCAGCTTCTGGAGTGGATTGAAAGATAAAATCTCTCTTGAGTACATTCATCAACAGTTCATCATAAACGAAACCAAATATAAACACCATAAAGATTTTTTTTCTATATTACTAAATAAGAAAGACAGAAAAGATGGTCTAGCTAGCTCACTGAAATTACCTATTCCCTCCGAGAATGAAGTATAGAGCAATGCTATTTGTAGTTGGCTTTGATGATTTCAGTGAATTGAGCCATGACCCCTGTCTTGAGCACATCTCAGTATGAAGTTCCCTTGGTATCATTCATGAATCTTTACATGTATCTTCATTCATACACATGATATTCGACAATTGTAACAGGATGACACTTGATTTTACATGTTCCACTTGCTATAGGAAAGCACCCTATGATTTTAGGATCAAGCATAGTTGTTAAGAGGAATTCAATAGAAAACATACAGTAAGATTACTAAGAACAACAATAATAAAAATTTACTTTCAGATGTCAAAATCAGAAAGTAGAATAATTGTACTAAACTCCAAATATAATGATAAAGGGGTGACACAACTCACGTGATGTGTTTTTGGTAATAGTTGAGAATCATCCAATTTCGGAGCTTGCACTTTCTGTGGATTTTTAGACAGCAAACTTATCTTATCACTGGACTCTTTGTTAGAAATTCATGATTGTATTAAAAATAAACATTGTAGTACCACAACCGCAAATATTTTGAAGCCTTGATGCACTGCCAAAAGAGTCCATACATAGTTTCAGTTCAAAATGTGATATCTAATTGACAACAAAAAGAATAGCAATCGATAATACCTCTCTACTAAGTACCTTCCATTTCATTGAATCTTGCGACCTTTAGACTTCATTTGATGGCCAAAACGTGTATCCATCTTTGAAAAGCTTTGAATATGGATTGCTCCCATAAGCATTTTAATGTTTTTTCGAATTATTTCTCCATTGAACTGGGCAAGAAACAAGAGATTCCAAAAAACCTAGATCACCACATGATTGGCATGTAAGTCAAATTAAAGTATGTCATAAATGAACAAATTAGTACATTGACATGCAAGAAAAGAAAAGGTGAGTTTATTGAATTTCTACATTGGTACAGAACGAAACCTCCTTCCATGTTAAAAGGAGAAATGGAAACTTCTAAGATGACATTCAGACAAGTGCTTGAAAATGTTTTCTAAAATTTATGTACATCCAAACAAAGCAACTCAAGAAAATTTAAGTAGGTTGGACATTATCAGGTGAACAGACAACTGCGGTACCTCTTCTGCAAAGAGCTCCTCAAGAACCCAGTTTATTTGCTTGTCTTCAGCAACCATGGCTAACGCCATGCTTACCAGTTCATTTGATAGGACGTAATCACTGATCCTAGAAACTCATATGAGGTTTCCGGTCCTTGAATCCAAGATTTCACTTATGATTATAGAACTATTCAAGGCTTGTTGCATTTCACGTACCCAAGAGCTGTGAGAGAAATTGCCAGAGTGCAAAGGAGATGCATGTTTATGTTTTGATGGCAATCGCTTGGACTCAATGTGCATTTGAATGAACCATCGTCAGCAAAGAAGTCGAAGTTAGAGACAATGCAGTGGAACAGGTAATAGCTATATTGAAACACAAATTTGCATTTGAAAAACTGCTTTGTGAAAGATACTTCAACATCAATGAACTGAGAATAACAAAACATGTATGAGTTTGAATACTATCATAACAGAATAGTTTTAGTTGTAAGCACAGGCATCCGCCTAAACCTCACTAATATTTAATTCATTTAACTATCGGATTGAGCACAACTTCAGTTCCTCACACCCAGAACCAATAGGCAATACATCAACAATGTGCAGATCTAGAAAAAGTAGGGTATCATAAAGGCCAATAGGTCACAGTATATTAGACATGGACAATGAATTGCATTGGTAAATTACAGCGTTGATATCATAATTGACTTCACACTGGAAACCAATTGCTGAGAGGTGGAAAGACCAACCAAATGTGTAGCGTTGTAGATACGTATAAGAAACTTCCCAACAAGCTACATGCAAGTTACGTTTTTTTTCTTCCAATTTGTGTTCTCTGTTTTCAGAATAACACAATGGTACCATGTACTGTAGTTTCTATGTAGTGAGACAATAACAGCCTGACATTTAACTGAACAAGGAAGAAACTGTTTGTACTTGTTATAGGATATGATGTGTTGCGATCAGATACCACTTTCTTGGGCATAAAAACAAATATTCAAAACCTTCATTTGTTGACTACAATAACTACAGACAAAAAAATTATAGAAGAGTATCTGAGGCCTACTGTCTTCTATCCTACTGTTGGACATATTCAATTTCCTTTTTGTGCAGATTTGAGCTCTTCTTATGTGTACTATTTCCTCACTGTACAGGTTTGAGGGTCTCTTACATCTACTATGTACCCAAATTTAAAATTCTATGATTCCCTCCTGGAACTCGACCAATCAAACTAAACAGTAGGGACGTTGTGTCCATTGAGTGAATGCTTGGTCCTTGTCTCCCAGACCCTAATCGTTTAACAATAATATACTATTCCTAATATCTCCAACCTGCTAGGTTATTTTGAAGTATCTACATATTAGCTACTAAGACAAGAGAAAAAAACATACTGCAAGAAATAATATTAAGTTAAATGACTTTGAATCTTAGACTACAGTACCTGAATATCACGAATAAGGAGAAGGGTTGCAAGAGATTTGGAGTTCGAGTGTACAATGGAATCTTGTGCAGACTCATCTGCAAGAATTAAAATCTATTTGCTCAGAGTTAGTGAGCCCATCAGAGCATAGCTGTACTAAAAGAATGAAAATGCTATTGACACATAGCTCATTCTACAAGCAAGCTTAAAAAGCAGTAGCAAGCTCAGTATCTACTCTAATTTCTTCCATTGTGGCTCGATCATAGCACGGTGCGATCTGTTTTAGTAAACCTTTGAAAGATGACAATGGGTTGGACTGTATTATACGAATTAGTGCCTACAATTTAGATTGATTTTTTTGTTAAAGTTGCATTTTAGAGGTAGAATATCACATGGACCTTATTGGTACATTCCTACATATCCCAACACCAGGTAATGGTAAAAAATATAAAGATCATCCATTCCAGTTTCTCATCATGAATTTTTAGGTTACTGGAATACCTTGGTTTTTCTTTCTACTATACTTTTCCTCCATTGCTTGTTTTCATAGAACAAGTCTCTGAGTTATGTAATCCAAAAAAAGGTGGCTAACAACCATTCATTTTGAAGTCTGGTTTTCTTTGTAATGGAGCCATACTTCAACAGCCTCTCAAAATACTTAGTAGTGAACACAAATTGCATGCAGTTCCTGACAAACACAAAGGAGAAACACCACCAACAAATCTAATGAAGTAACAAAGAAACTCCATGCCAACAAAAATAACAAAAATAGCAGTGCTCATAACATACCTTCACTGGTAATGTCTGTTGTTGGTGAAGTAATTGTTCCCTAGATTATCCATTGTTGTTTGAGTCACTATTGAAGTTTAAAGGGTAAACCTTTGACTTTTATAGCAAATTGAGCAACCTGGCCACAATGTAACCAACCTTGAGAAGCCCAAATTAAGCATCAACAACGTACAAATCCCCATTCCTCTTGTCAAATTGAATTCCTAAAGATATTTATACATATGCTCATTCTATAGGAAGTTCTTCCATTGAGTTGGATCCGATCTCCTAGATCTGTGCATAGAAAATAGAAGAACAAATGAATTAGAGGCACCACTGAGCCACTTCCTATCTTCAAAACATCTATGAAATCAATAGCAGCATATAAAAATCGTTGCCTTATGTTTCATACATACATAATTTCTCATCTATTAGATCCATATACTTAATGGAAACCACATTTATTGCTATCTAACTTGAACATTTAGTTTGGAATGGAAATTTTCAAATTCAAACAAATAGGGAGAATTTGAGATTTTGTACTAACCGTGTGGGATTGATTGTCCACATATATTGCAGGTTGACTTTCATTATTTTCATAGTGCAAGAAATGTTGCATAAGCAAGGTAGTATTGTGAATAGTACCTTGGCAATTAGCATAGTTGCATAATTACTAATCACCTATATAGACAGACTGAGATGAAATCAAAAAACCATGTCAGAACAATTGAACAGAAGGTAGGCACTAGCCTTCCATGAACTGTACAGGCTTAATCCCAACATAATAAGAAACAATTAAATAGAAACTAAGAATGGCAAACAACATAGAATCATTCTTATCACAAGGAAAACAAATTTTAGATAAAAAAATTAGAGAATCATCCCAATCAGAAGATAAACTACTAATCACACATATAGTAGACATATTTCTCAGGAAATTGAGAAGAATCACAACGAAACAAAGGAGAAACCACTACAGCTAGCTTTGCCACATATAACACGTAGTAGCAGGAGAAAAAAAATATCTAACACCTCAACCTAGAGCTATAAGAAAAGGAAACCCAAAATATGTACAGACCCTTATAACAGAGCCTCCACTATCTAGGTTGTGTTGTACAACCATCTAATAAATATACCAGGAAACATAAAGACCAAGTGTTGTACAGAATGGTTTCGAACTTCTAACAAAGATAATGAGTCAACCCAAAATCTAATCAACAAAATACTACTTACCTCGAGGATTGCACTATCTTTCAAAGACAACATGCACTTAACACTATAGAATAGCTAATCACATAATCTTCATTCTTCATACTGAATAATGTTTAAAGAACATAACAACAAGAAAGGACACATTTAGAAACTAAACACAGCATATATCAATTACCAATAATAGCGTGTAGTCACCTCTTAAAATTTAGAAGTCATCCCAATGAACTAAACGAGAAAATAGTATAAACAATCTTTCTATCACTGTATTCTCACAATAATAAAAATATGTGAAAATACATAACAAAGCAAAACCTATCTATCTAGTAGATGACAACATCTCTAGCACTAAACAAGAATTAGATTTTCCTCTCTACACTTTTATATAGACAAATAATAAAAAACTTAATAATCTATAAATCCAAATGCTTGCTGGTTGCACAAATGTAAAATATGTCTTCAATCCAAATTTTAGATTCCTGTATTCTCATTATGCTCCAAAACCTGCAATTAAATGCTATTATTATGCTAAACAAGAACCTTCATGTGTATTTCATAAATGTTTTATACAATAATATGTACCTCATCGGCATCCATCCAATCTGTATCATTTCTAGACCGTAGAATAGCATATAAGTTTCTGATGCATTTGTGAGCTTTATCGGCATTCTCATTGGCTTCTTCCGCCCTAGCCCGTGCATCATGCACTATCTTTTCTGCCTGTTCTAGTCGAACTCGTACATCCTCTGCTTGTTTCTTGTATTTCTCTATTTCTTTGATATGAGTAGGATTTTTATGTAAAAGTGGACCCCCCACAGAACTACCTCGCATACGTATATGGCATGATCTGTCAGGTCCAAAGATCCTCAAACAAATTTCTTCATCACTTATATCAAATGTTCCTTCTTCACGTTGAGACACTAATTCCTTAATCTGAGCCTGAAAAATCAACAAAATTATTAATATGACTATTACATAGTCATTATTTAGCAGGTCGGACAATATTACATATAAAAAACCATACCATTTTTTCTTCAACAACAACATCTACGAGCTTCTTGTCTTTTCGTGTTCGAGTCAACTCAAACATCCTCACTCGACTTGGTGTGATCCCATTATTTTTGGTGGCCTAAAATATGATGAAATTCTAGATTATGATTTATTAAATATACCCTTACACTAGTACAACCATAAAAAACATATCATATTTCTTACATCTTCATGTTCTACAACACTAAATCGAGTTCTCCCGGTGCAATGAAGCATTGACTGCTTAGAACGACTAATTTGTTACGAGCACTAGCAGCCTTGAGAATGGGCAAGAAAGGAATTAAGTGACAAATTAAATAACATAGCCAACATAATGAATAATAGCTTTTCCTAAAAAAAAATGAATAATAGCTAATGTTTATCTTATATGTACCTGAAAGTAGTCACTTTTCCAGTATTTTTTAATAAGAAACTCCCAATCAGGTTTTGTAACATATGAAGGACAATTTTTTAGAGCTTCATTGTCAGTGGCGTACTTTTCATAGAGTTTAAACAGTTCACCCTTAAAATCACGCCACGCCTTTCCCAAAGATTGATATATGAAACACGTCCTTAAATTATTTTCCTCAGGTAATAACTCATTATCATAAATAATGAAATGATCCTGGAATTGTGTTAATAAAATATAGTCAATGGAATTTCTCTAATATAGAGTACAAATTTATGCTAATTAAATTAAATTTATGCTCGTAAAGATTTCATGCCAGATATTTTGCGCTCACTAACATTCACACATTTAGACATACTAGAGCAAAGCCCATCAGGAAACTTGATTTCTTTTAGGAAATCACAAAGGATTTTTTTTTCCTCCTCAGATAGAGTAAAACATGCTACTGGAACTTCTAGTTTTCCATTTACATATCTAGGTAAGAGCTCTTTCCTAATTTGCATAGCTTTTAAATCTTTACGAGCTTTTGAATTGTCCTTTGTTTTTTCATCAACGTCCATTATTGTTCCAATTAAACTATCACAAATATTTTTTTCAATGTGCATGACATCAAGATTGTGGCGTAAATGAAGAGTCTTCCAATAAGGAAGCTCAAAGAAAATACTTTTTTTCTTCCAAGCATGTGTCGGCTTCTCTATTCGAGATCTCTTCTTTCTTTTTCCAAGAATAGACATAAATATTTCATTCAATTGTATCAGAGCATCTTCTCCAGATATCTCTTGGGGAGGAGGTCTTGTTTCTTTTTTCCCATCAAATGCACGTTCATCACACCTCCATCTATGATCTAGTGGTAAGAATCTACGATGGCCCATGTAACAAAACTTTCCCCCATATTTTAATCTGAGAGACCAAGTATCCTTATGACAACAAGGACATGCTAATTTACCTTGGGTTGACCACCCAGACAAATATCCATATGCAGGAAAATCAGTTATTGTCCATAACAATGCAGCATGCATGTCAAAATATTGCTTTGAAACTGCATCATATGTTTTGACCCCTACATCCCATAGCTCTTTTAACTCCTCAATCAGTGGTTGCAAGTAAACATCAATCTTATAGGTCGAGGACTTCTTCCCGGGAATCAAAATTGATAGAATAAAATAATCTTGATTCATACAAATCCAAGGAGGTAAATTATATGGGATGAGGATAATAGGCCATATACTATAAGAATTGCTCATGTTTCCAAATGGATTAAAGCCGTCAGATGCTTAGCCTAGCCTAACATTACGAGAGTCACTAGAAAACATTGGATAATTCACATCAAATCTTTTCCATTCTTCTGCATCAGCAGGGTGGCATAATTTGCCATCATCTTTTCTCTCTTCCTTATGCCATCTCATCTCGGATGCAGTTTGATAACACATGTACAAACGTTTTAAACGTGGTATTAATGGAAAGTGCCATAAAGTCTTAGCAGGAATCTTTTTAGCCAACTTGAACTTCTTTCTATTCTTTCTAGGAGACTTGTCTTGGATGATGTCATCAAAAGAGGTGAGTTTCCATCTAGATGCACCACATTTCAAACATATATCAACATTCTTTTGATCCTTCCAAAATAGCATACAATGGTTTTTACAAACATCTATCTTCACATAGTCAAGCCCTAGATCAGTGATATATTTTCTTGCTTCATAGAAGGATTCTGGCAGATGACAACCCTTAAATGCCTTGGATAACAATGTAATCAAATTGTTGAAAAAATTATTGCTCAGACCATGAAACCCTTTGAGTTGCAACAATGACATCGTGAAAGATAGTTTTGAGAATCCTCCAGACCCATCATGAAGTGGCTCCTTTGCATCTTTCATCAGCTTGCAAAACTTAGAAAATTCACTGCTCAAATCATCACTGTCATATGTTTCATCCATATCATCAGGTGTAGCAACAAATCTATTAGGAAACCCTAGACCATCTCTTATCATTCCATGTATATCATCAACAACATCATTAACATAATCACCGACATCATCACTAGTATTAGAATTTATGAATTCAACTGATTCACCGTGCGCCACCCAGCACGTGTACTGCTCAATTATGCCATTCACTATAAGATCAGCTGAAACCTCATCTTTTGTCTTGAAACATGCATTATTACATTTAACACAAGGGCATGTTATGTAACCATCAACTTCTATATTTTTAGACGCAAATTGAATGAATTCCGCAACTCCATTAATGTATTCTGAAGATAACCTATTCTTATTTTTCATCCAGCTTTTATCTATCCCAGCCATAGAATCCTACAATTTAGAAATCACTACTAAAACATATGAAAAAGAATATTATGGTACATTACTTGATCTTCTCCCTTTTAATCCATTTGCACATAATATGAAGGGAACTTCCAGCAGGAGAAACCATTAATGAAAGATATAACATTACTACAAGTAAAAAAGGACTTCTTGTACTTATGAGCAAAATAAATATATATATATATTTATTCATGAATATAAAAAAATAGCACTTAGTATTGTATACATACAAACTAACATGACATGGTCATGGAATTGTACTCACTCAGTTCTCTTAGTTGAATAGAGCTCCTTTTCATTTGAAATGATGCACTGCTTTAAAAATATCTTTATATATCCTAAGTTAGGGAAATATCATTGAGAGAACAGATTTTCATAAACATAATAAATGATTGAAATAGTATTGCTTTAATTAGTTAACAACCATCATATTTATTTGACTTAAGTGTGACAAGTGTAGCACATCATATTTTTAGAAACCTAACGATACACGCACACACGGTAAGCGGTCCTGTTAGAATATAAAAACAATTGAAATAGTCATTACTTTCGTATACTAGGACCATCATTCTTTTCAATTTTTGCTCTACCCATGAAGATTGTCTAGCAAAAGAACAGCTTGAACAACACTACGATTCCCAATTATTATTTCCATGGTATTATTAAACTAACAATATATGTTAGGAAGCAAGTAAATTCCCAAAACAAACTAGACGAAGATCTTCCTTCCTCTAAAAACTTTCGTAATGCAATTTGTCCCTTAGACATTCCTTGTAAACCAAACATCAAGGGACCAGTTTGTGCAAGATGGAATGTTTTGTCAACATAACAAGGCAAGAATCATGTTAGAAATCATCAACAAATGTGGCTCATTTGCTTAGATCTGAAGGAACATATACAAAGGACAAAGTAGAATCGCATGTGAGTAAGAACTGCTCATCGGATGATGCAAGAAAGAAAGCAACAAAAGCAAGCAGTTCCATAAAACTGAACCCAAACCTAATGCTGACCATGAGGATGTGAAGCGTTCTTAAGTTAGGAAAAAATTCAGCGGTTGTAGCTAAAACTACTATTTTACCTAAGAAGAAGCATGAAGGTTCAAATGAAGATCACTCAAACCAAGGCTCCTCTTAAGAAGAGGCGCCTACTGCCAAGGTTGCTGCCCAAACTAAGCCAACTGTCGGAATGAAACAAGCTTTGGAAAAAAGAAGAAAAAGGCAAAACCCAAAGTGAAAGTGAAAAGGTAAATTCTGATGAGAGTAATGAAGAACCAAACCTTAAGAAGCATAACAACAACCTACTAAGAAAACTATAACCAAGGCTACAAAAAAAAAGAAATCAGCTGTGAAGAAGAAAATAGCTCTGAAACTGACGAGACTGAGTACCAAATACCTACAAAAACCACTAAAAGACTAATGTTCAGATGAAAGACGTGAGGTCTGAAAAGAAGGTACAAAAACATCCATTTAATCCTAATCCCCAGACTCATGGTAGAAAAACCCCTTTTGTGGGTACTGTGGACAATTATTGCATGCATCAATATCATCAATTTCTCTCTAGTTGCAATACAACTACAATAGAGAGAGAGTATGAAAGTTACCCTGAATGCAGTAACTCCCATCAAGATTTTCATTATCAAAGACATAATAATGTATTCCACCTGACAATAAGAGGATGTAACTTACTAAGAGATCCTAATTTAATAATTAAACGAGCATAAATATATACAAATGGATGACACAGCCATATAAATTAGGGAGTTCATTTAATTCCATATCAAATAATTTGGTCTAGTCATTCATAAGTAGATAAATTGTCTTAGATAAAGATGTTGTTCATGAGTACACGGTTAGGTTCTTTTGTCCTATGAAGCACTATCATGGTGAAGCAGTCCACAAATCCATATATAATAAAATTGGACAAAGAAAATTCTCAATAATCATGGGCATATATTGGATACTTCCAACCTTCCTAGATCCAACATCATTTTATTTTAAATATTAGATAAATATCTATGATATATTTAAGGTGGTGCAAAAGCGGACATGGATCCAAAAGTATCTAAACCATAAGATCCTACCACTGTAAAGCTTTACACATGTATCACACCTTATGAGAGAATTTGAACCATCACATGGTGATGAGAAGGATGTGTTTAATACCTTTTTACTTTTATAGTAAAGGAAATATTTTATCACTTGTATAAGGTAACTATATATTATAGACAAACAAGTAATGGGTAAAATAGTATCGAACCTAATCCTAACATTTAATATATAAATAATTAGGTAAGAAAGTCAACTTAAGCACAACTTTTTGGATAATATTGTCGATCCTAAATTTTTTATTATACTAAGGAAAGGCAAATTGAAAAAAATTGACAAGATCTTTGTGAATGACAACTGCTCAATTAAAGTTTCTAGAAACCTTAAGCCTCTTAGTTACTTCCCCGATTCCCTCAATTACATGGATAAGGTGAAGATATGATCCTTATTATAGTTTAATAAATGGCGGTCTTAAAGTTGCTTTGAAATGCACTTGAAACATTGACACTAGCTGATTGGTTCATATTGTTATGCAAGTTTAGTAAAACTCAAGAACTTCATAATCAATGCCTAGAAGATTGGTGTATAATAAAATCTCTATTGTGAATAATCTATAGAATACGGGTGTTTACTTGGTTCTTATTGCCATCACTACAATTACATGAAAAATATTGAAACTATACAGGGATTAACAACACTTTACGATTATCAAAGTATAAAGAATGTTCTAGGAAGAACGATCAAAAGGAAAAGTTTCAGAATCTACATCTAGGATCAGTAATGAGACCAACATCTTTGAGACATGTATGCAACATCAACATAAGCAAGGAGACAAAAGGGAACAAAAGGATAAATATTTAAGCTCATATTGATCCTCGAACATCACTCTGAACAAATGGAAGAGAGGACTGCCATAGAAGATTGCAATAGAATTAGACTCGGATCAAATCCCATACTAGAACAGGTTTCAGGAATATAGAGCTTAGAAAAAACTTTGTAACCTCTAAATCCAACTAACAACAACATGGTCATAGGGAGCCCGGATGATCTTCATTGATATCTTTTAAGAAGACACATCCATGTATCTTATACAGAACCACCAGAAAAATTATAAAAATTGAGACCCAAAACACCCAAGGCCTCCAATAAAGAAAAGACTCCAAGTAAAAAAAGTCATCCAACCAAGAGACAGTTATATGAAGATGGAAAATTCTTCCTTAATGCAATTTCACTAAGAGTCAACACTCAAGTATTTCAGAAAAATAGATAATGAGTAAAAAATATTGAATCTAATATCAAGGAAATAAAAGACAAAGACAATATAATATTAAGAAAATTGTTGAAGCTTAAGGCACAATGTTCTAACACGCTCGCATGTCATGGAGTTATAATTACACACATATATGTATTCCATTTTGGGAGAGGAGAGGCTTTTGATAAGCTTAAATTATGAAAATGATCATGATAGCAAATTATAATATTTCATCAACTTATGTACAATGGCATAGATTTATTACTATAGATATTAGGTATAAACTATTATATTAAACATTCTCACCACAGTATTTTGCATATGGGACCCAAGTTTCTGAAAAATATTATTTCATGATATAATATGCCTCTCTTCGTTATTATAGGGATTTATGTCATTTCTTTGTTTAAGTTCATCAATTACTTGAGTGAAGCCCCCCATATCAAATATTTTATTACATATTACGGTGCATATCTTGAATGTTTCTATCAAAAAAATGATGGGTTTGAATCACATGCGCCTCTTTTCAAAGAGGTGTCACATCAACATGTTTCTTTAGGTGCACTCTTGGAGGCTCGTATGGTATACGATAAGGTATGGTTAGGCACAAATTAAGCTAATTTGGAGAAATTAGGTCTGACAAAGCCAATTTGGATCTCATTTAGGTCAACATAAGGTAAATAAAGGGAAATTAAGGTCGGAGTACTCCATGTTATACACAACTAGTTCTTATTTAGGACATATTGGATCAGATTTGGGTGAAGTAGGTCTATTTTGGGATAAACATGTCTAATTTAGGGGAGACAGGAATAAGGAGAAATTTGGTTTGATTTTTCCAAATTAGATGCCATTTAAGAAAATATGTGGTAAATTAGAAAACAAATAGGTCCAATAATTTTATGTTTTGCAAAATTAGGCCAGGTTAGGCCATATTAGGTCCAATTTAGATCAAGATTGGTTGAATTAGAGTCTTCCAGGTCTAATTTAGCCCTTTAAATAATGTTAGTTGTGTTTTAGGTCAAGTTACAATTGTCAAAACTTAGATATAACCATTAAAAGTATACATAGGTTATATACCTATTTGTTAGATGTGGAGAGAATCCTGAACTTGAATACACCACCACTCTCCTATTGCATACAATGCATCCCAACCATGCGTAAAAGTGAAAATCACAGCCAGAGAAAATTACATTGAACTATGAGCAAGCAAACATGTTCATCCAATTTAATAGTTAAGCATAAAGCAAGAATCTGTGAAACTTGTTCTTCTTCTTTTTCTACTAGTATTATAAAATAGCCAAAGAGGTAATATGTTGAATGCAAGAAGATCTGAAGATAAATACTAGAGAACTACACTATTTTGTCAATAAACCCTACCTCTATAGCCTGATTCCAGATCATATGAGAAAAACTACAACAAAGAATTATGTAACTTATAGTTTCAAAATCAATTTTACTAATAAAACATCTCAAATTCATAATCAGTCATCTAACATTGAAGAACATCATGAGTTTACAGTGTCTCATGACACACTTTCCAACCATTATTTTTGTTGCGTTTGAGTAGCTCCATAACCACCTAGGCTAGGGTTTTGGCTCCATGGAGGGTTTTATCAAGGGAAGGATGTCCCTGATTCCAGTGATTCTTTTATCCTTGATTTGATCAAAATCTCCAACAGACTTAGGGAAGAGACTATTAGCTAAATTGAGAGGTATGTTAATTTTTAGACTCCTTTACAAGCCAAACCTCATTATGAATGACAAGCTAACCTTAATCATACTCCACGACCAAATATTAGAGCAGGAAAAGGATGAATAATATTAGTAAGATACTTATTGCCAATTCTTTGAAAGTAGTGTCATTCCAACATCGCCAACAGAGAAAGAAATGACTGCCTAATACAAGCTCTTGAATTTAGAAGTTGCTTCTAGACAAAGGAGATTTTATTCATACTAGGATAGGTCCAAAAATGATCTCTTAAATTTTATAAATCACATGACATTAAAACCCAGTTTACTTTGTAATAATATCATAAAATTTTCTCCATATGTCATGTCGATAACAAAGTGTATAATCTATTTTTAAGCACATAAAAGTTTGATATGGAACATACCTCTTTTACGATTTTTTAAAAAGTATGTCTAGAAAACTTCCCCGATGAGGTATACTTGATATTTAGAGAATCTCTTCAAATCAAACTTCTTCGAAAAACAAGCAGTATCCTTCACGTCAGGCCTTCTTCAAAACAAGATGATCTCCAGTCAGACACATAATTATGAATGTGCAGTGTGAATACATGTATCTCAACTAAGTTAAAAAAATCAAGCTATAAGCCTATAACCATGTTAAGATTTTTAGTACTAGGACATCATGTTGATCGACTATAGCTTGTTTAGGGCCACTGCATAGTGTGTGTATTGTTGGCATGGTTGCAGAAATATTCACATGAAAATTGCATAATGGACAGACTCTACAAAAAACATGTTGCGTTCCAAGAATAGGTTGAGAAGGATACAATGACAACCATAGATAGAGACATCTCCAGCAAAATATGTGGCCGCATACAACAATGGCAACAGGTTCCATGGTCAACTTATAATAGATTTTCCAGAAAAAGGGGCAAATAAAATTTACCGGTAGTGAACAAGAAATGAAGTCGTCATGAACGAAGGTAGAAGCCACGTATTGTAGGAAGAAGCATACTATCAAACATCTTAAGTCCATGACTGACAAAAACATGCATGCTTTGTTCAGATTACTCTAGACAAAGCCTATGTACAAACAACCTATATTAAACAAACAACGGTAGTATCAGTGGCAGATCTAGAAAATCACAGTAGAGGGCTGAGTCAAATCATGAACAGAGTTGATATTTTTGATAATATTATTTATTACAAAAGTTGTATTCAACTGACTAGTATGCACCAACTACAAATATTTCCTCCTAGCTTGGTCATGAATGTTTTTTGTATTATACTTCTCAATTAATTTTCAAAGTCAAGGACAAGAAAACTTTATTTGCGTTAAACTTAAACATAAACATGGACTTTCTTTTGTGCAATTGTACTCACATATATTAAACTCCTTACTTGCCCATATATCCTTTTAAGAGGAATAAAGAATGTCTTCACTTTTATTACCGTGCAATTTTAGAAAATCATGTACAGAGCTAATCTAGTATATATGAACACCAATGTGGTAATATTAAATTAGTTTTAGAATTAAAGAAAAAGGGTTGGGAAAAAAATCATGCACAAATGGATAGCATATCAACACATTAAATAGGTATTTTTATAAGCACGATATTAGTTGATTAGTTTAGTAATAAGGATCACACCTTCAGTTTGATGTCAGACAGATTAATTGATATTTACAATATTACATATAAGAATAATCAAATATTTGATTGCATCAGTTTATAATTTATAAGAAACGGATAGATCTTGCATGTCTATAAGATGCATCTCAGATCGATAGACTTGAACTTCTAATAGTACATCTTACCAGAATAGAGACATGTACAACTATGGTGGTAGCAGACGAAAGTGATTAAGAATACAGAAAGAGTCTTAGACAAACTACTACTGTACCAGTCATTTGGTACATGATATTGGCGATGTTCTTCTTCAAACTCCTGAGTTTGCTGGAAACTGTTTGCTTCTGATCCCTGCAAAATTCTTTTCACAAAGACTTCTGATCTCAACAGATAAATCTTACCGGAAAGAAGATGGTGTCTAGAACTTTGACTATCTAAATCCACAGTCTGCGGTGACTGGACGGTCTGTTAAAATTATCCCATTCATTGACTTGCTAATTTCCACTTTAAGTCTCTGTATCCTGGCAGTGGGTTTCTCCTATACGCTAAACACTAATGCGAATTTCTAGAACTGGCAACTAATATGGCCTATCTGATATTAAAGATTGCATTGATAGACTTGGGAATCTCCACTTTTCAGTTTCGTAAGTTGAACCTTAATGGTATTTCATTTCTTTGAACTCCTAAGTAAATACGTATGTCCAGTTATGTAGAAATATGTTGTAAACGAACTGCGCCGCAGAAGGGCGCGGTTCATTTTCTTCAGCTTTTCGGCTGTACAACAATGAGGCATGGGTGACGTGGATATGAACTTTTATGTATGGAGGAGTAAACTGCTTCCTCAAGTTGCATTGTACCAAACGAAAACAGAGCATAACAGTCAGTTTAATCCACACAATACCAAACAAAAACAATGCAGTTGCAGTTCAACACTTTTCATCCCCTGTTTTCAATTTCCTGGTACGGGGTCGATCTACTCAGAACCAAACTAGCCCTAAGCATATTTAACCAATGGATTTGGTCTGCATACGTTTGGTTGATTGTGATTTACAGATCTAAAGATGTGATAGCAGCAACTTCAGCTCACATTGAAGCGGCAACACACGTAGATGATAGGCAACGAAAAATGGATAGCTGGGTAGGAGAGGGTAGCAGATAGACGAAAAAAGACATGTTGTCTAGAACACAAATCGTGGAACTAGAACTGCGCCCAAAAAGTGCGCAGTCCGTTCCCCCAACTTTCTATGGAAAACCAGCATTCACCTTGTGGTTTGTTTTCCTATCTTGGGTTGAGACCATGTTTGGACCAAATGTATGATTTAGAATTCACGGTGTACTTGCAGCTGGACGAGTTAGTTTGTTGCAGAACAAAATGAGCCCTAATAGGAGTACGAAACTTAACCTTGACTGGAAGCACTCAATCAGCCGCAGCAGTGCGGCGCTCTGCCGGCTATCTGCAGTGCTCTCCTCCTGCTATGCCTTTTACATGGGCTCTACTACCCGATTCTCCCTTAGGCTGGCCGCGATTGGATGAGACGAATCGTACTCAAACGATGAACTCCGATGCCAGGACGCAAGGGGCGCGCGCACAGGGGAAGAAATTGGTGGGAGATTTCGTGAAGGGGAGGGAGATTGGCGTGAAGAAGGGGGACTCGCGCCACTATCCGCGATGAAATCGGGGATATCTAATCAAATGGGCGGAGATAGGTGTCGGCCGAGAGAGAATCGTGCTCTGCGCATGACCGCTGAAATCAGGAAGTTTTTAGAAAGGGGATTCAATCGTTCACACGACGGGCGGAGGAAATAAAGAAAGCGCCTTTTGGTTTTTGGCTGACTGCGCGCTGCGTTGGTTTTCTCCGCTGCATTAGTCATATATTGGGGCACTTTTATCGGCATCCCTTAAAAATGCCATCTAAATATGTGTCAAATATGTGGGCTAATTGGTATTACGACATGTTAATAAAAAACTGCCGCATAACAATGTCGGGTAAAGTGAACTTTGTTGTGGTGTGAGCTTGATCCCTCATGAAGAGAGGACCTCTAATAGTAAGGTTGGATGTGGAGTTAGCTCTAGAGAGAGAAAGTAGGAACCAGGCAAGAAGGTTGGAAACCTAAAACCCTAATATGTGAGGAAGAGTGGGGAGTTGTGGATGATGTGACCTAAGTGGATGATAGTGGTTGCCTTATGCTTGACCCCTGGAGGCTGATGATATATTGGTTGCCTTTAGAGGAACCAAACCCTAAAGAACCTATGGTATAAGAGTTTACCTGCTAAGATGAGTCAAGGAATGCCTTAGACCCTAAGGAGGTTTAAGTAACCAGTTGTGAGGCCTTATATCTAGTTGGTTGTCCTTGAGGAGGACTCAACTGTGAGGTGTTGCTCATATAAAAGGATCATGGAAGTACATGATATATCTTGGATATGCTTGAATCGTGGTTATGAGATTGAGCATGCAGTTGGACACCCAAAGGTGGACCTAGGGTTCCTAGGCCTAAGAGGGGAAGCAGTGTACCCGATGCTCATGATGAGATTTGAGTATCTATAGTTTCGAGCATGTGTAGAGGAAAAAGAAACCCCTTAAGTTAAGGGTATGTTTTACGAACCCCTCACAACTAAGTTGATGACATGGGAAGGTATGATCCGGACCCAATGTTGAGGAATGAGAACAAGTATGACCTAGAATGGTTTAGTAGGTGGTCTTCTTATGCCGTAGTAACTTGCTAGGGTTAAGCATGCTTATGTGGATGTAAACCCTAGATACAAGGATGTTTGTGACCTTTGTTATCAAGGTGTAGTTTCCTCCCATCCTGGGATAGGGACCCTTTTGTAGGGTGTATACCAGTCTTATTAGTTTAAGGTAACCTAAAGAGGTCTCATAGGATCTTGAGAAGCTAAGTGAAAAGTACATAGTATGAGAATGAACCTGTATACCCATAGATAACCATCTCTAAGTGCATATGGATGTGTTACCATGGAGGTAACTGGTATGGGGCTTGACCATGGTAGGCAGGTTGCCATGACCCCTATGAAAGAATGAAAGTCAGCCCATGAATGTACAGAGAGAGATGATGAAGGCTTGGGTAAGGTTCTAAGTTGAACATGTACTATAAGAGAATCCTAAGTCTATCCTAGGGTCAGGTGGGGATAAGACTGATGGAAGTAGGAGTTGCCTAATTCCTTAGTTGCATATGACCATAGGGTCGGGAGGTAACAACTATCATTGTCTGAGAGCCATGGGTTAGGAGATTGATCACCTTCATGAACTCATGGGACCCAAAGGGCAGATGAGTAGGGCACTCTCTGGATGCATAAGGGAAGAGGGATGACCCCAAAAGTGCCAGAACCCTATAGACCTAGAGGAGATGACCAAGGGATGTGTGTAAACCTCAGTAGGTTCAAGACTAGTTTTCCATGGAAGTAACCTTGATATCGAGATGATTGTGATATAGAGACATAGGTGGCACGTCTCAACTTGGATTTAAAGGTGTACTGGAAAGGTGGGATGTACCATCTCTACTTTTGGAACAGGAAGAACTCTATATTTGGACTGCAGCCAAATGCTTATTTCCTCTTGTTATGGGGGTGAGAGATAGGACAATACGCATGCCATACACCAAGGATAAAGATGATGTAGGTTGGAACGTTGCCACGAGATATGGGGATAGAGAAGATAACATACCCTGGTAAAGTGAATGATACATGGATGGTTTGCAAACACTAAAGAGAGATAAGATAGTCATCTTATAAGGATGTTGTTAGCCTGTGCTATGTGGAATTTGCAAGTGATGCAAGGTATAGTTTTATCATCATGAGGATGAACCCAGAGTTTTCTCGATGAAGATAGTTTTAGAGACGAGATGAGATGATAAGTGGCATACAAGAAGGTGTATGTCATCAACATTACCTAATATATAAGAGGGTGAAGAGGTAATGGATGCTCTGGTTGATATATATATCTCCCTAGTTTTTTTTTTAATTTTATAGTCTAGTATTCTTCAATCATTTGTGTCTAATTAACATAAAGAATTAAGAGTCATTCCACTTATTCATATTCCATTTGTATTTATCCTAAGAGTTGGGTAGTTCAATGGTAACACAAATGTATAATACATTATATACTTGTAAAAACTAATGAAACAAGAAATTTTGCAATATTTTTTCAAAGTCACTCAAATTCAATGTTGAGAATTACTCAGTATGCTTCAGTTATATTATCCCAAAATATAATTATTCATCACATGTTAAATGTGAATTTGATGAATTTAAAGTGATGTTTATAAAAGATCTCATTTATGCAACATTCATTCTCCTTACACTCATGTAATCCTTGAGAACCAACTAAGATTTTATAAATAAGCATTTAATCTCATTGTATCACATCTTCAATTAAATAATTTTAATTTCAGAAGAAAACTTATATTCAATTATACTACACAAATCCAATTAATTGGTTGGAAGTAAACTCCGCTTTCAAGTTTGGAGATGTAATCCCTCACTTTTCAGCATCCCCCAATCAAGAAAGGACCTTAAAGTTGAGAGCCATTACCTAAAATTTTCCAAGATCCAAATTTTAATAAATAACAACAATAGAAAATAGTTTCCATTAATTTAAATATTGTTTACATGATGTTCCTCTAAGGAGTTACATGAATTTATATCATCGAAACTATACATATGACAAGAATTTATCTAACTAATCCTCCTTTACTTATCTTTAATGTCTTTAGGTGATTTCATATGGTTCACCATATCTTGATATATTCATATTTAGCATTTATCTAAAAACCCATGAAATGAACCACATATCAATATATTGTTGTACTGAGTATGTGGGTTGAAAACAAAATATGTGCATCTAGGTGTAACAATATAATCAACCATATTAACAATTGTCATTACAAAATTGAACATGAATTTTCTTATTTTAAACCCTCAACCCTTATCCTTTCATTATGTATGGTGTTCCCTCTCTTTAGGGGAGCCTCTTTATGAGGAACCCTCTCTTTAGGCCCTATAGTGGATTTTCATAACCTTCCCTCACCCGGGCTTGGTTTCATATGTAGACCTTCCTTTCAGGGCTTGTCATGTGGTTATCTTCCCATTCATTTCCATAGTGACTTCTTTCACCCCATTCTCTTTTACTCACCACAGATACACATTTAGGGTTTGACCATGTTACATTTATATAAGATGATACTCATAGTGGCTTTATAGATTGTAGGAAGTAAATAAACAATCATGAAGTTTTACTACAAACCATTTTAGAAATTTAGGAACACATGGAAATCAATAATGTGAGTATTCATAGGCCTAACCACATATCTTAATGGTGAACCATGTAGAACATGCAATCATACTTTAAGCATATCATCCAATCAAGAGGAATCCAAGTAATTCATCATTTAATTTGTACATATGTAAATCCTAAAGTATCACCATCATATTATTCAGACAAACAATACTCAGGTCTTAATCTAGGGTCCAAGGTTGTCTCAAGTTTGGATAATGAATAAAGGTACAAAGCCTAGTTCCATTGAATAATAACATTAGGTGAAACCCTAATTACTAGATCCACCATATCCTTTATTATGAACACATAGATCGGATTAAATTCATTAAGATTATCATAAGTTTTGATCTTTGGTTTTAAAACCTTATTTACACATGTTGATTATTATTAACCTTGAAATCCTAATTTTACATCATCATTGTCATGATCATCTTGGATTATTATTGTATTCAATAATATCAACTATTATCACAAAATAATTCGAGTTTACAATTTCAAGAATCATATCCACCAAAACTAGGGCTTTTATTTATTAAACACGTACTAATCATGTACAGGTCCTACTTTTAAAATTAGGATTAGAAGTAGGTCTCAGTTAAATGTTATTCACACTTCTCACATATTTCAGATCAATTTGATATATAGTTTTACAATCATCTGATCCACCATTAATTAGCTACAATATTTATGAGTTAATGTTAATATGACCAAGGATAGAGTGCCATGTCAGCCAAAGAATTACCTTTCTTTAACTATGGGCTCACGAATTCCATGTCAAGGGAGTGTAAATCACGTAACTTGAATCCAACTGGCTTGTTTCCTTCTCTCACGAACACCTCCTGCTTGTGCTGGTAATGTCATGTTGGTGCTTCCATCGACTGGAGCATGATCCTCATCATGCGTATGTACCTACTCATCTCCACCCACTCCTTATCCCTTCCTAAATCTATTACCACCCACCATCATGGCTCCATCTCGGTGTTGTGTGACTCCCTCACACATGTTTATGCATTGACACTGCTTGTAACGGGGAGTGGAGCATGTCCTATAGGGCATCCCGTCCTTGATCCCACCATGACGACTGCCTTCAAGTGGTGTCGAGATCCCAACAACCAATTGCAAGTCTCCACTAGGACTCCATCAAGCCACGACATGAGGGAGTGTTATAGGTTGTTGGAGGTAACCACACCTTGCTTACTAGATATGGTGATGCATCTAGAGGTTGTAGAGGAGTGCACCGGAGCATAGCCGTCTACTACTCAATGTGCTATAAATCAACAAGGGAAGTAGCAACATAGGAATTTGCTCAAACTAGGAAAGTATATAATCCATGTTATTCATTGGGTTGGGAACCTATGGTTTCATATATAAGCCACCAACAAAGATTTAGGGTTAGGAGCATGACAATGGAGAAAGAGGGAGATAGGTGAGGGTCTAGGTTGATTCCTTTCTTTTGTCATAAGGGTAGGTGATGAGCTTTTGGGAAGGTGTTTCAATCACTTTAAATAACCATGATTTATCAATGTAATGTAGTCCCAATATTCGATATCACACTATCGTAGTTAACTTCAACTCTTTCCAAAACTAATCACTTATGTCCTAGTAAGAAATTCTCAATTCTGACGTAAGGACATTTTCCATAAGTATCAACACCATTATCCTATTTCCATAAGTATTAAGAAGATTATTATCTTATTTGGTACTTAAAACCAAGTAATGTTATGAGAATGGCAAGGCATGATACAATCAAAGAACCAAATATGTTTCTCCCACCTTCCTTTATATAAAAACTTTTAGCTACTATTATATAAATCCAAAGGGCACGAAAAAGGAGCCACCATTTCATATTAAAACTTGGATTTGGAAAATCAAAATCCATTAAATAAAACTTATAACTATATGGCACATATTGGAAAGTGTGATCATTAAACTATTAGGACAATCTTTATGAATTCAAATTTAGATTATTCTTTGTATCTAAGGGTTTTCTTTTATTTGAACTATTCTAGACACATATTAACCCAAACTTGGCAAGCAAGCTTTATTTTTTTATACTCTTTCTTTGGGTGCAATTTAGGGTCGACTTATATATATTATTTTCCTTCAACTTGTCTTTCTAGATTTCTAAACAATTCCATATTTAATCACCTATTGTCCTTCACTTTTGGAAATTCTTTTATTATTGAATTTTCGATTCGTTCTTAAGCCAATGGATTGTTGTTAAAAACATGAAATTCCTTTCAAATGGATAATTTTCATTCCCAACCCAAAACTTTTCAACAAGACATATAATATACCAAGCTTTCTAATATGTCCTTAACAATTCACCATATGCTTCTATGTAATAATACATACCAAAAATCTAGGTTATAACATCCTTTCCCTTGTATAGAATTTGGTCCTCAAATTCAGTGAGTCATTCAATAAGTTTGGGATGAGACTTTTCCATCCCTTGTATAGAATTTGGTCCTTAGCTCCCATGTGGCTTCATCATCACTATGGTGCTTCTAAACAACCTTTACTATGTCAATTTCTAGAATTATTGTAGTTCTATTATTTTCTTCATGTATCCCAACACTCAGATTAAATTATCTTTATTTTGTGTCTCAACACTTGTGTTGCCACTCATAGTTAGATAATTACTCTAGTGTTGCTTGTCCAATTAAGTCCTACAATTATAGAATTAAAAATTGTGATATTTGAGAATCTAACATTCACCCCTTCCCAATATTCAAGCCACTGTTAGATTAAGGTGGATGATAGCTTCTCATTAATTTCAAAACTTAGGGCTACAAACCCTTCTCAGATATCTTTATCTAGATCATTCTCCAAAATTTCTATTGGTATGTAAATTTCTCACATAACTATGGTTTGCATTCAAATGCAATTTTAGGGTATACCCACAACCTCATTCATTACATTGTATTCATTTAACAATTACTTGTGATTCCAATTCAACTTGGTAAATACATTTTCATTTCTGAATTCAATTCCACTTGGTGACTACTTACTAACCTATGTTTCCAATCTATCATTCATTATTTTCACATAAGTGTGAGGTAACACCTCAAAACCTAGAATATTAAACTCAACTTGAGGTATTCATTCTCATACTTCAATTTTAAATATAGCATGTGTCTGCTCAATCTTTCACACTCATAACAAGATGAAATAATCATTTGGCTATAATCCAAATACAATGATCATCCCATTCCAAGAGTAGAGACAGTGCATTCACATTATCTCTTAATCCAAGTTTTGTTTGAGTCATTCTCAACTATGAATCCATGCCATGAATGCTCCTAGTATCATAGTTTTCTTACTATTTCATGCACACATGAATATTCTAATACCAATAACCAAAAGTCCACCGAATTAATGATTTCATAAACATCCTTCTTGGATATGTATTCACGATATTCCTAAAAAAATCACAAACTATAGGATCTACATGGTCGAAGATAGGGGATGCAATATCTTAGAATCAAATGCATAATCATACAATACATCCTCCAAAGTAGGGGCTTTCACTTGTATATTTAGAAGTTTTACATACTACTTTGAGCTGAACTACTAGCTATGGATTGTAAATCTTCATATAGTTTCAAATGTATTGATATCAATGTTTTATACCTATGATTGTGTTCTAGTTTTGAGATATTTACCAATCAGATACATTATGTAGGATTAACTTCCACCTCACTAGACTTGTTATCCTATTCTTGAGTGAATCATTTTGATAGTGTGTGGCACAAAGTAGGGTTCTTGAATTTAAATTCAAATTAGAATTTTTGTTAAATCACTAGGAGTTGATATTATTCATCATGTACTCTTGATCTAGACTCACTATCATTATCATCATCTCTTGTGCTGTGAACCAACATTGATTCATCTCTTTTATTAATAAGTAAGTGTGCTTCTTTACTTTCATTATAAAACCAATATATGTACAAGTGGGTAAGGGAGCAATGATCAAATAGAAAACCTAACTATGCAGGCTTTGAAATCAAAAGAAACATTGTTCCATGCATATTTAGTGGATGGATTTACATTGTCAAAACTGATCTGGTTTCCGTTGATCCAAGTGTGGTATATAATAAGGATAGGGTTTTACTTTTCCTATCTTTTACAAGCACCAAGTCCCCTTTGCAGTGAGGAATGAAATTCATAGTTGAACTGGATTTCTTCTAGATCTCCTCAGAGAAGGTAGATTCCCAAAAAATGTGTTTTGTTGATTCGTTATTTGCTGAACAAAGATGGCACCTTGATGCCAAGTTGAAACCTCTTTTTTGCAAAATCAAGAATATCCCATTCACCATTAACCACGTATTTGTTAGAAGGATCTAGATTAGATCTCAACATTAGTGATTTTGTGTCTTCTATGAATTTCCTAAGAGACTTCCCAGTGTCCCATGTGTCTTTCCACATTCTATAGAGTCACCTGATCCAACATTGAATCTTACTAGGGGTAACATCTCATCTCTAAATTTAAGGATGATTTTATACCTCCAACATTGGAACTACAATTCATCTCAAACTATGTTAGAAATGAATTCAGGCTATTTGAATCACTTCCTTATCAAACTATCTTGTTTAGCTACCTAATTAGCTAGAGTATCAACAACTATATTACAACTCTATGACAAAAGTAAAATGTTACCCCTACATACATAGCTTTGAATCTGATAATTTATTGGAACAAGGGCTTATATTTTGGTGGTGTTGCAGTCTTGTTAGTCACAATCATGTATGTTAATTAAGAGATTATCAATATCAATTAATCATAATGATATTGGTGTATCCTCTACACTTATGCATTCCATGTTCGATATCTTTGAGTTCTAATTCCAATACTTCTTAACTGAGACATTGATGGAGTCTACCTAATATCTAGGTTCCTTTATGATCAAGTAGTATGAATCTTATCTTAACTTTCATTTTCCACTTGACTAATGATGTATCCACATTAAATTTACACACTTCTAGAGGGGGAAAACACCATGTTTCTAAATTTATACTATATATCCATGATTACTCCTTTATTTGCTTGAAGGCATTTAGGCATAAGATGATCTCATCTCATGTTTTGTTGCATAACACCTTTGGTGACTCCTTGATGTTCTATTAAATCATGGTGCATCTACTTTTCCATATGTATCATACAGTAATGGTGAACTATATTGACCAGTTTTTCCATTGCCTCTTTCTCTTAATGTTACTGGAGATTCATTGAATTGCACTAGGTGTTGATTTCATATTCATCGACACGGTTGTTTGTATTTATTCTCAAACTCTGGTGTTCTCCCCATATTTATTAATGGTGTGAATATTTAATTAAACTTCAATTCCATGTCAAGGGAAATTGGAGTCAAACGTGAAACCTATCCTCATGCGACTAAGATTTGTCATTAGTCCATTATCCTTGATGAGCCATAGGGTTGTCTTGACTCTTAGTGGAACAAGTATTTCCACATAGACGGTAATCTACCATGGGTTTTCATATTTATTTTCCTAAAAAGACTGTCATAACTGTTTTCTATGCGAAAGACCCAATGTATCCTCCAAGAAGATGAAATCATCCTTACCAGCTTCTGTAGCTGCGGGAATCATGTTGAGGACATTGGTCTATGATTCCTCGCCAATCTAGTTTTGGTTGAAGTTTGTATCCCGACTTCTAGGTTTATCATGGAACCTACATTCAGGCCAGTAAGTTCTCTAGGAATAGTTCTAGTGGGTTGTTATTTTGGTCTTCTGTTTCCATCTATCATTGGTATTTAGAAATGTTTATGTCATCATATCATAAAATTTCTTTTACTATCCTCTCTATCATTTTTGTCCCTATCTAACTATGAACTTCCATAGATGAAAAATAATTGCCATCCTATATCAACATCAACATTCATACTTTTGCTCCTTCATTTCTCTCCAATGTACATTCATGTTAGATTCTAAACAACAACATGTTTTCATTAATAGTGAGGCATTGTGTATTCTCACTATTTTTATGTTCATTCCTCCATCCCCCTTCTTTGCAATTACAATGTTCCATGATATGAGGTTGGTTTTTTCATTACCCCCAATCCACTCCATAAAAATGCCCTAATAAATTGATCAATAGAGACACAGATGGTAACTAGAAGTTGGGGGTTTGCATTATGTATATTAGAGCTGAGTTTAGATAATATTGTACCAATTACATTCTTCCTACAATTGAAAAGAATCTATTGACCCATGATAAGATCTTCATTTCAATTTTCCATCATCGTGTTGTGATAAAGTTTATTATCAACTCTTGTATGCAAGATCAATACACATGGATGTTTGCCTAGATTCTTTGTCTTTTGTATTCCTTTTTTTAGTAAGGTAAATATATAATGAAAACATGTTGTTGTTTAGAAATGTTTATGTCATCATATCATAAAATTTCTTTTACTATCCTCTCTATCATTTTTGTCCCTATCTAACTATGAACTTCCATAGATGAAAAATAATTGCCATCCTATATCAACATCAACATTCATACTTTTGCTCCTTCATTTCTCTCCAATGTACATTCATGTTAGATTCTAAACAACAACATGTTTTCATTAATAGTGACACATTGTGTATTCTCACTATTTTTATGTTCATTCCTCCATCCCCCTTCTTTGCAATTACAATGTTCCATGATATGAGGTTGGTTTTTTCATTACCCCCAATCCACTCCATAAAAATGCCCTAATAAATTGATCAATAGAGACACAGATGGTAACTAGAAGTTGGGGGTTTGCATTATGTATATTAGAGCTGAGTTTAGATAATATTGTACCAATTACATTCTTCCTACAATTGAAAAGAATCTATTGACCCATGATAAGATCTTCATTTCAATTTTCCATCATCGTGTTGTGATAAAGTTTATTATCAACTCTTGTATGCAAGATCAATACACATGGATGTTTGCCTAGATTCTTTGTCTTTTGTATTCCTTTTTTTAGTAAGGTAAATATATTCCAAAACGAGGATAAAATAAATCTACACATTACAGAGCAGGGTGCCTACCAGAAAAGGAGGGATCGTTACCAAAAAAAGGCATAAAATTTTATAGGGGTTGTGATTACAAAAATCCCTAGTACGTCCATGTAAGTGAGATCAAACTAGCTAAGAGCTCCTACCTATGCTTTACATGCCAATATAGGTTAATTGAAAAAACATCAATCATCTTTAGAGCCTCCTTCTCTTTCTTCCCATCTATCCTCATGTTCCTTTCATTCCATATCATGTAATTCAGCCTAGTGATACACAAAATTGGAAAACCTTCTCAAACTTTTGTTGTTTCTATATTTCACCTTCTCCCATGATAGAATATCATCAAGATTGTATGGGGCACCCAAATCACAACCCTTTCTAGGACATGTGATATTCCACATCCTTTTGGTGTATCTGCAATCGAAGAAAAATATGGTTATGTGACTCCACCATCTCCTTACAGAGAGGGCAAGTGTCTTCAACCTACATTCCATAGATATGCAGCCTATCCCTAGTGGGAAGCTTATAAAATAGAGCTCTATACATCATGGTGCTCCATTTGGGACAATGGAATCTGCCCCATAAAGTGTATGCATGTCTGGTACCGCTGCTCAACAGTATATTAGTGTTGATTAGTGGTGGTGGGCTAACAACCACCCAACCACCATTCCTATCAGCACTATATATATGAGGAGAGCTAGAAAAAAGAGAGAAGATGGTTCTCCACAATATAGATGGATTGCTACCTTCTATGATTTACAACATGTTCCCATATCTAGTCTTCATCTACTTGATCTAGAAATTATCATGATTTTCAAGGAATCTATTGATTCTCTTCTTCATGTTCTTCATCAAAATTTCCCCAAGATAGACAACTTGTAGGCCTCCCTGGTTGAAAATTTTGGCTATTATCTCCCATGCCACCCCATGGTTTTTACATGCCCAAAGGAAATTGGCAGTGACAAACTGAATAGCATTAACAATGGTGTTAGGAATTTCCCCGACTCCAACCCAAAACTGAACTATTGCTTGGATGACATATCTGGTAAGAGCTAGTCTACCAACAAAAGATATGTTGAGGCCACTCTAGTTCTCAATCTTCTTTCTAAGATTGTCCAACACCCTATTGAAATCCTTAGAGGTGACCATGCACACTGCTCGGGGCATGCCAAGGTACTTCATGGGCAGATCACCACTCTCCATCCCAACTGCAGCCTTTAGTCTGCCCCTCCATTTATCATAGGATTTAGATAGATATACATGTGACTTAATAGCACTAATGTAGAAGCCATAGAGCATCCCAAAGATCTTCAAGACTTTAGATATCTCCTTTAGTCTTCTAGCGTGTCCCACCAAGAACAACAGTACATCGTCAACAAAGATAAGGATAGGTTTGACTTTGGTGCCAATTACCTTGCAGGGTTTGACCAAGTTCTTTTTTTGGCTTCTTTGATCAGGTGGTTTAAGCCCTCCATGACTAAAGTGAAAAGTAAAGGGGAGAGAGAATCTCCTTGTCTCAATCTATTTGATGACTTGAACAGACCTTCAGGTAACCCGTTTATCAGAACTGAAAAGGAGCAAGATTTAATGCATTGCTTCAGCAGAAGGATCCATCTTTGGTTGAAGCCCAAGGATTCCATGATGTTATATAAGAAGTTCTTGATAACATGATCATAGGCCTTGCTTATATCGATTTTCATGGAAGCTTTATCATTGGAGTTATGTTTTTTGAACTCAGTGAGAAACTCACTAGACAACAACAAACAATATGACATATTTGTCTCTTTAATAAAAGTGTTTTGTTCCTTTCAGATGATGGGAGGCAAAACATTCTTTAGTCTCTTAGAAATAAGCTTCACTATGGTTTTTTAGAGAACCGTACAACAAGTAATAGGTCGATAATCAGACATCTCTTTTGCTTCCTTTGATTTTGGGATCAGTTTAATAAATGAACGGTTTATAGCTCTAACCATATTGTTGCCATTGATAAACCACCTATACTATCCGCATACATCTTAATCGGCCAAGTTGTTTGAAAGAAATGTCTATTAAAACCGTTGGGTCTAGGTCCCTTGGAGAAGTGAATAGAGAAGAGAGAAGACCAGACTCCTCTTCATATATGTCCTTGTATAGGTCGTCCTTCATAGAATTAATAACCCGATCTTTAGGTAGTTCCACCCCCCTACCTTGAATGCAGTGGTTATTATTATAGAGTTTGTTTAAAAAGTAAATGGCCTGCTTAGAGATCTCCTCACGGCTCTCAACAACTCTGCCATGTTCATCAACCAACACATAAATGGAGTCATGCATTTCTTTCTTCTTGATCGCAGCATGGTATACTTGTGTGTTGCGGTCCCTATCATTTATCATGTTCATTATACTTCTCTTCCAAAAGAATTGATCCTCTTCTCTCTCTAGGTTCCTAACTCTAGTTTCTATCGCCTTCTTCTCTTTTATCAACTCATTGTTAAGCATGTTGTCTCTCAGTAGTCTTGTAATCTCATCATACTTCTTTTTAGCTTCACAGAGCAGGTTGGGGATATTTATCTTTTCTCTCATCCACTTCATAAGTTTTGCTTTCTTGTTTTAAAGATTTTTGAGTACTATGTACAATGGGTTTCCTTCAACCCTTTCTTGCCAGTATTCTTCAATTAGTTCCTTGAAACCTCTCCATTTTCTCTAGATGTTTAGAAATCTAAAAGGCCTACGTTTCTAATTTCTATTGATCATCTCCTCCATCATCCAAGCATGATCACTAAAGTTATGAGAGTCTAACTTAACAAGGACATTGGACAAGACTGCAAGCCAAGTTTTGTTAACTAAGACTCTATCCAACTGACAAGAAATCCATTTATTTTGTTTATTAGACCATGTGGTTGAACCACGAACGGTATTGAGCTCGTGAAGGTCTACAACATCCAAGAAACTATTGAATCTCTTAAGGATCCTATCAGGTACCTTTTTGCCACTGCACTTCTCATAACCATTTATAATGTCATTAAAAACACTTAGGACTAGCCACAAGATTTCCTTCTGGGTTGCAACTTCAATCACAGGACAAAGCCTAGATATGTCCACTTCCAAATTCTCTCCATAGATAGAAGAGAGGATATAGTAGAATCCACCCAAATGAAGCAGCACATAATCATGATCTGATCATCTACTACAATGAGTTCAGTCTGCCACATAATAGGATTCCACCTTATGATGATTCTTCCTCCATCATCATGTTCCAGGTTTGAAATAGACTGGCAGTGGTTGGGGAATATGTGGCTTACATGCTCACCACATGATCTTCTTATTCTGGTCTCAAAATAGCATATAACCTCTACTTGAATCTTGCACAAATCTTCCTTAGCCTTTTTTGGGTCTTTGACAAGGAAGCACCTTGCACATTCCATGTGAGTAAGGTCATCAGATCTTTGTTTTTGAACCTCCTCCCTCTCCAGATTTGGGTTTGCTCTTTCCCTTTGTTGTGGTATTCCTCATATGTCTTAGACTCCTTCTCCTTCCTCCTCCTGTGTCTGCTGGGAGTTCCTCTTCTTCTAACTGGTCGAGAATAGAGAAGGGTTTGTTGGATGTCTGCTCTTCAGTACTGGATGATCCCCCATCTGCCTTTTGTTTGTTTGCATTCCCAGTTGTTTCATTGGTTCCATCAGGCTCAGTCTGAATTAGCCCTTCTTCAAGGGTTATCATATCGGGCGTTGTGGTCGACTCATCGTACTTCTCTATCTATTCTAGGATCCACTTCTATAGTCTTTGTCCCTTCCTAGACAGGGCACAACGAGGAGGCTTTGATTTGGATCTTCTCTTCTAATTTCTTCTGGTCTTTGGTGCCATGATTGTTGGTGAGAGTAGAGGTTTTGAGTTTCTTTTGCTAGGGCATCCTCTAAGTTGTGTGATGTTCACAGATGTTCCCACTACCTAGAAGATCGCCAAGTATTTGTGGTAATATTTCGTTACCCCCATTATGGGTTCCATGAACCTCGTCGATCTTCTTTTATCCCCTTCTCTAAAGAAGGGTTTCTTCTAGTCTTCAACAATGCTTCCACAGATGTGCATTAGTGGTCCTTCGACCACCTTCACCCATTCCTTGGTGACTGTAACATCATCCCTAGGTTTGTACATAGGCTCCTTCTCTAGATTCGTGTTGACCTCCACCCCAGTCTAGTCCTTCTGGTTGTCGGTGGGGCCTGAGGCCTATGGTCCAAACCCCACCATAGTCGCCCACAACCTAGAGAGGGAACAGAGAGCAAGTAGGAGAGAGAGTGCTCCATTTTTTGATATTCATTCTTATCAACAATTCTGGAGAAGAAATTTTTTGACTTTCTTTTGTGAGCATATGCCTTGACACAACTTCAAAAAAAAATGAGTATTGAATCATTGTTCTCATCTGTTATAGAGATAAGTCTGTATATAGGATTAGATCTCCCGTAAAACACACATGTCGAATGCATGGACCTTGTTTTGTAGCTTTAAATGTTTTCCATTTCCTAGTGTTCTTCTTCTATACCAATTGCTTAAAACAATCAATTTAAACATAACACAAAAATCTAATGTCATAGAGGGTCTCCTTGGCAAACTCCTCATGATCCTTTACATTTTGGTTAAGTGTCACCCTACCATGCGATTTATATATGACCTTCTATCATGATTTTCATTATCAGATTAATGATGCTCTCTAAGAGTGATGTTCAATGTAGACTCTTGTTTATGAATAAGAAGCCCATCTAATAATAAGCTTTAAGAGGTACAATTTCATCACCAATTTTGCTTTTTCTCTCTTTCATGTTACCATAGGATGATTATTTATAGAACAAGGATTATATTTTTCTTTAATCCTTACCCTGGGACAAATCTTATTTGAAGTGATGATATCCAATCGGGTAGGTAAATATTGATTCTTTTGACAAGGATTTTGGATCACAAATTTTAAGGACACATTATCCCATGTCATGTCTAGAGTTTTTGCACAAATATAGAATATTTTTTTTCAGGTATTAGAATGAGAGTGGAATTCATAAGATGTATCATTGATTTATTCCCCTACAAAAACTTATAGAAAATAAATATAGAGATTCTTAGATTTGGTACCAATTTCTTTGTAGAAACCCAACATGTACCCATTTGGCCTTGTTTCCTTAATTGTGTTCATCATCTTCAGCACCTCCCCTTCCTCATTGGTCATAGGAATACTTCCACATCTCTCCCACACATGAGATAAGATTCGTGGAAAAACTCCTATGAATGTATTTTCCATTTGTCATCGGTCCATGCATCATCTTTTTTTAAAGAAAAAAAATTCAAATTAGTCTTTTATCATGTTTTTAGTTTATACTTTGCCTTCAATCCACTCACTATTCATGTACTTTATCCTAAAAATGATATTTTTTTCTTCTCATGGGTTTAAATATGGTTTGTAAATATCTTGTGTTAGAGTCACCCAAATGTATCCAGTCACATCTTTCTTTGTACATCCATTCTTCTTCCTCATGTTGCTAGATTTTGTTGTATTCAATTTGTGATTCAGCTATTAGTTCTTCATTCTCCTTAGAGATATCCACACCCAACCATTTTTGTAATACTCCAATTCCTTCTCTAATTGTTCTTTCCTTCTTCTTGATTTATTCCTATCTTCTTCGTCCCATTTTGCATCTGTTAGCATGAACTAGTTCAGAGCCTCATCAAAGTAAAACACCTTATCTCTAGCTTCACCAAACAACTTAGGAAATAGTGCTCCTGTGTTCCACACAATGTTGGATTTACGATAAAAAATGTGTATCTTTGTATTGGAGCTAGTTTTAAGTAGAATAGGTGCATGTTGTGAGATGATTGTAAGTAGCACTTGAACTATTTTCTATGGGTGTTCCTCAACCCATGCTTGGGTAGATGAATCCCCATCAATAATATTGTGGAGTAAGCCCCTCCTAAACCCCATCCTTTTCATGTTTGCTCCAAGGTTCTTCAAACCAACATCATCTAGGACCATTACAAATTCATGGAAACTACTTATGATGATAGGTTCTCTACATTTTTCCCATATGTCGTTAGGATAACGTTACAATCACATATTATAAGAAAGGGAAGTGAGGAACGAACTACCATGGTCATAAGATGACTCTATAATGTTCTTCTTGTTTTCCACATAGTAGCATACACACAAGTAGTTAGCATCTTGTTGTTAATTATTGTACAATGAACAAGCTACTTATATCTTGCCAAAACATGAACTAACCCAATTCGACATTTCCATAACAGACAAATTTGCCCTAGGAAACCATTTTCCTTTACTATTTGTGATGCATCGTAGACCAATCCTCAAACAATGGTAGCCCCTCTGATGACGCTTGTTCTTAGTTCTAGGATTCATATAATATCAAACTTGTAAAGGTGTGTAAAATCGTGTATTGTTTTTTGGGCCTTTGATCTATAAATTTCCTACATGTTCCATGCTTCTAGTAATGAATGAACTGGTTGGTTGTATGAGACAATGCTATTTTCTCCCATAGACTCCCAACAACACTCCTCTAACATGAATTCTTTCACATTCTTCCTAGAACCACTTATCTTGAGTTCATTTACAGTAATGATATTCTTGTTTCATAGGTAAATTCCTACTGATGTCTCAAATACATTTGAGTTTTTGAGGATCCTCTTATATCACCCAATTGTATGTCTTTCCCAAAACATAATGGAAGGTATTTGATTCTACTCCATATTTCCAGGGATAATGATGGTGCACTCATCAATGATAGTAGTATCCTGGTGAACATTTTTATTCATTGAGTTGCTTTCTTCTTCCCTAGCGTTGTTTACTTTTTGGTTTGAGGGTGTTTTTGTATCAATCTATTATTTACTTTTGTTGGGCGTACCACATGTTTTCCCTTTATTCCTATTATTTACCTTTGAATACCTTCAATTAATGACATTTACTCTCTTTGTAACTTGTTCTGGATATGCTCATGTCCCTCTCCCCCTTTTCTAAGTCGAGGTTGCAAAATATATTCATTGTTTCCACTTCATTTATGTTGCTATGACCTCCTTGTTTCATGGTCTGGAGAAAAGTTGGTTGTGCATGCATTGTTTCATCAACTTATCTTATTAGTGATAGTAGTATCTCTATCTCTCCACCTTAATCCTCCCAAGTTACTTGCACATGAAGATAGTCCTTCTCCTTGTATTCTATTTCCATCTACCCCATGTTATCACTGGGATTCGTATCAATTCCCCCTCAATTTGAAAACCATGTTAGAGTCTACCATGATTATTGTCCCTATAACATCACCAACTTCCTCTAAAAACAGTTGCCAATACACATATATAGGTAGGTTCAGTATGGGAATCTAGGCTACCAATGTTCTTGGTTATCATGTGGTGAGAAGTAATAGTCCCATGGTTGTACACTAAGGTAGGATCCTAGCCACGGCGACATACCACCTATTAATTATTTGAGATAGCCATCCTCTCACACAAGTTGTACTAAGAAGTAATTATTATCCAAGTCTATAAGTTTGAAGGCTCTGATTTCTCTCCACACTACTTGTATTCCATCTTGAAACATCAACATTTAAATCGTTGAAAAGTACCAAGGTTTTTAAAATTTTGCATAGATTTTTCTTCTTTGAGGTTGGGGGTACCATAAACAACAATAGTTTATGTATAAGCTTTTGTCATTTTTACATTTATATCTTAGAACCCTAAGAAATTGAGTATACTTCCTCTCTCTCCTCCATTTGTTACATCCTTATATAAAAGTGATCTTTAATGGTCTATAGTTGTAACATACCGAACCTTGGGTTTATTTGCAATTTAAACCCCTCTTCAAGCTTTTCCTTTCCTTTATATCCTTTTTGGCCTTTTCCCTAAGATTTCCCATGTTTTCTTATCTCTTTGTCCTCAATGTTGAAATAGAGAAATACTTAATTGTTTGAATTATATATGACTCACATTTATTACAATGAATGGGTTTGTGCACAAATACCTCAATTAGTGTTTTAATTAGAGTCTAATAATGCAAAATGACCACTAATGAGAAAAATTAGCAGATTATACTAATTTATAGGTTTTATGGGCTTTTGGGACAAGGAATACAAGATAGTATGAA
This sequence comes from Alisma plantago-aquatica, assembly GCA_963693085.1. NCBI lineage: Eukaryota > Viridiplantae > Streptophyta > Magnoliopsida > Alismatales > Alismataceae > Alisma > Alisma plantago-aquatica. The sequence goes on from OY856411.1 coordinate 626,603,243, forward strand.
TCTGAGTTAGTTAATATGAATAATAAACCACTTTTCTTTTTTCTCTCCTCCTATGTGGCAATAAACCATTAAAACAGAATAATGTGGTGAGATATGACTCTTTAAATTAATATATGTTGCCTATCTCAAATATTCACCTAAAGATTTAATTAGAAAACCTTTTTCATATTAATTCACCTTCTTTAATACACACACACACAGACACACACACACACACACACACACACACACACACACACATATATATATATATATATATATATATTAATGGTCATTATGGTGATTAAGGGACAAAGTTTGTGTATAACGAAAATCTAAGTGTATAGCTTTATTCTAGACATTAATATCTGACTATGGTGCAAATTTAAAGTTAATTGGACAATATTTGACCCTCCAAATGAATTAAATGAATTTGTATAAAGTGTAACCAAGGTATTTAATATGATTTCACTTATGTGTCGCATTTATCGTAAAGTTTAGTTATTTTCTTTGGTCACACATTACATTCATTAATCATGTGTTGCATGTGTCTTCTGGACACGGTCACCACATCATTACATTCATTAATACCAGTTTTTTGGGATTTCACGCATGCTTTTGATCTATCAAATGCAAGCTTTGTTTTGTGTCTAAATGACGTCTTTTCAATCGCATCTGTGATTGATATGTAACCACGACTAAGATTCTTTGGTCAATTCACTTTTAATTTACAGCATATTTATCTACAACTTAAATTAGTGTCACACCTATGTAGTTTCATGCTCCCTGACTGGTCAGTTTTCTAAAAGTCATAATTAATCGATACTTTACCAGAAAAATATAAATAAATAGTCATTGGAAAGAATTTTTTGAGTAGAATATTATTTTAAGATTTTCAAGTCATGATTTGCCACCTTGTTTCTATTTTTATTAGAAACACCAAATTATTTATATAAAATGCCCTAAATTTGTAATTGATTCATTTTAACTCGAAATTGGGTAATCAAATATGTTTTCTTAATAAGGAAAATTTTACTAATTGAATGGTCGAGGTTTTGAGTCCTAAATCAAAGGTTTTCATATAAAGTCCAAAATCAGGGTTTCTCACATATTATGCTTTATAAACCCTAATACATATGTATAAATTTGTAATTAGGATAAAGTGGTCTTGGATACAAGCTAGTTGGTGAAAGTGATTAGGACTCTACATTAAGGTATGTGCAACCCTATTTATGCATTAATGCATACATTTGTTCCTTCAATTGAGCATTTTTATATTCAACCCTAATATTTCTAATGAAGCATAGTTTTAGCCTTTAATCTTTTTATTGCCTTCTTGTGGCACCTTTACTTCAATTACTTTATGGTTTTTGAACCCCATGCTATATTGCTTTTATTTCATTTCTGCCAAATTAATTTACTCAACATGATGAATTATTGACTAAATAACTAATGTAGTGTACATGTGTACAACCACCCATAGTTGGGCATGTGTTATTTCACCCAAGGAAATCTGATTACTTGTCACATATTAGTTTATTACCCTAAGTCCACACTCCTACTGGATACATAAATAAAGATGAGTGGACCTAGGCACCCATCCCTAGAATGGATCACATAACATATGCATGAATAAAACCACAAACAAGAACAAGGTAAGAGAAAAAGATATTAAACATGGAGATAAGAGACAAGTAACCATTTCAAGATTTAAGTATACCCATTGGTGTTTCATTTCTAAGCTTAGAGTCTTGAGTGCAGTGGATCTTCATTTGGGAACTACAAAGTTCGATAAACAAAGCATATTAATGCTAAAGCATTAAGTACGTTATGAAAGGAAAGTAAGAAATTTAAGACTACATAAAAGTTTCTTAGCTATAAACATCATGTAAGAAAGAAGTAGAAACAAGGTGTGAAACACTTAACAACATTCTTTTATACAAAGTGTGTCTTATGTACATTTCCATTATACTTAACAACATATTATGGCCATTGACTAGCTTCTCATTGGAAGGGTCCTTAAGGGTGCTCAATATAAGCTACCCTTTATCAACGTGAGGGACCTCAAGACCGAAGTCAATGAGCTATCCCTATTTCATTCATGCCTCATGCCCTTTCCCTGAGTATTCAGGTAGGTACACTAGGTTTGTATAATGGACAACTTCAATTATGTTCAAGGTTTGCTCAACATATTTCAAGAAAAACAAACATGTTAATCACAGGGAATGAGTAGCTCAATCAAGTAATTAACTAGCCAAGCATTCATATGAGCATACATACAAACAAGCCAATACCATATTAGGGTCAAGAGAGAAAATGTACCTTACGAGTAGAGTACAACATTAAGCATTCTTGAGTAAGATCCTAGATATTATCTAAACTAAGGGTACATTGCAAGGAAAAGATATACCATGTTATCTTAGATAAAAAGGTTTTAGCTAAAGTAACATGAAACATGTCATGTGGATGTTCTTCTAAACCTAGGTATCTAATAGTTCAAGTAGTTTGCATTTTGTCAAAAATTCATACATTAATTCAACATAGTATATGCATTAACACTAAACCTTAGGTCTAGGTGAACCATCCACATTATGAGTACTTCACGATAGATATAAGATCTGATTTAGCAATAGTTATAGCATGTTATTTAGTTTATTATCATTGTTAAATGTGCAAGATCATCATTAAGTCATATTAGATCAATACCATGCAACTAGCTCATAGATCCAAGTCATAGAGGCATTAAGTGGAACAAGTTAGAATGTAGATCTAAAACATGATGATTATACTAATTTAGAGTCATTAATATACCATGGATAGAATTAGACCAATATCTAGCAAGTTAGATTCCAACAAGAAATTTGTGCAGTCAAGTATATTATGGGTCATACATATGTCACATGTATTCAAGGATTCATGAGTGTATTATGTGAAATATAGTGTCATAAGTCATAGTGGGGTCTGATCTGAAAGCTAACATTCATGATTGAACATTTAGGATTATTATTGCATAAGGATTTAAAGATTCAAGCATTTAAGCACATAGGCATATCATATGAGGGCACAAAAGTGTTCAAAGGTTAGTATATGTGTCTTAATGAGTCATTCATGACAAAATCACAAGATCTAAGTTGAATATGTCATTAAGAAGAATAAGGACTACCGATTTTCGAGATTTCATGATTAGATGATGACCATTAAAGCTAAAGGTCAACAACTAGTCAAATCATTGCATATACGCACATAAAGGAGTCACTATCAAGTCATGGGTGAACATAGAGGGTCCAAATGATACTTGGGGTGAATTGAGATGGTCCAAGACATAAAAATAGTAAAAGTGAGCTATAGATCACTAAGTTAGGGGATTAGAGTATTTAGGGGCCATTAATGATACATGGGCACATGGTTGAGATTGGTTATTAGTCAAAAGTTGACAAATGAAATGGTTTTAGAAAATCGTTGTAGAATCTAGCAAAACTATCATAAGAAAGTAGATCATTGCAAAGAGGGCATTTTTTTGAACAAAAAAATATATTACATCATGCCATTTGGATGTATAACTAGGGAGTGAAGATAACATCATTAACTTGGGATTTTTGGGTTAATTACCCCGATTTGGATCGATAATGGGCCACTGGTCAGTAGGTGTCGGTTGTGGCTAGGACACTCCCAACTGCAGCCCACCACCACGTGGCGGCTATAGGGGACTGGGGATTGCTTGTTGTCGCTCATACTGGAATCGAAGGTCACTACACATTGCCACTGACCGTTGAGATGTGGTGAACAGTGGTGGGCGCTTGGCATGATGTCGAGTGTGGTTGTCATCAGATCTGTTGGACTATTGTGGTCTGATCAAATCTAATGGGTCCAAGTCTTCCTACTCGATCGGCTACATGGTCCTCCGCCAGCAATAGTTAAGGTCACCAGAGATGAACAACAACCGGGGGGAGGGGCGGTGAGGCACGATGATTATGGGGAGGAGGAGTCCATGCTCAAGGGGAGGTTGTGAATCCACCACGACCCTAACATGAAGCTAAAGGGGGTGGATGGGTGAGAAAACCTCAAACTCATGAACGGCGGTGCCGCCATCAATAGGTAGGAGAAGGGGTGAAATTGAGGAGTTAGGGTTGTGAGGGAACAATGAAAAGAAGGGAAAAGAGTAGGCATAGATGCTTTATAGGTAGGGGCAGTGTGGATTAGGTCAAGGGGTGATAACTCATGCCAAAATGGTGAGAAAACAAGAGTAGGTGAGGCCCAACACCATAGACTCCAGCCTGGCATATGGAGGTAGGGGATCATGTCTCAACTGTCTGATTGATGGATGATCCAAGGTGATAGCATCCAACGACTGTGATTTGGATGCTCATCAATTGTGCATTGTGATTAGTTGATCAAAGAGGGTGTAGATCGTTGGGTCAAAGACACAATGGGAAATGGGCCGTGTGACCTGACTTTGGGCCCATTTAGGTGCAAAACGATTTAAAGAGCTAAAATAAGGTTTTAAATTCATAAATTTTCAATTAGGCATAAATTTTACATTATAGATCCGATTTGGGCAAGAAAACATGTGTTGGAAATGTGAGAGAGAAACCTTTAATACGAGAATAAGAATAGAGCATAAAAGTTTACAAGGATGTGTTCAAAATTAAATCAAAGAGATGATGGTGTTTTACATGAAAGTACATTGGTTTTAAGAAATTTGAGCATAATCTTAGTGATACATGTATACTATGTGGACTAATTGTGCAACAAAACTCATTCAAACATTAAATTGAGGGCTAGGATGACAACTTGAGGAAAGATGAAGTAGTCAGCATGTACTTGAGGAATGAGAGAAAACCAAGTAACCGCATTACTCTCCCCATATATATATATATATATATATATATATATATATATATATATATATATATATATATATATATATATATATATATATATATATATATATATATAGGTGTCTAGGAATGTGTTACTCTCCCTTACCTATTGGTTGAGGTTAGATAGGTGCCTCATCCATATATTTGTTTTTGTAGTCATAATGTTATTCTTTCATGCAACTTTATTATTGTTTAACATGGGACATTTCTTATTTATTACATGCCTCATACTTTTGACCCTCTTAGCATAGTGAATCTTTATCATGCAATATTTTGGCTTATAAGTGTCCTTATCTCTTTAATTGATACATATTGTATTTCTCCTCTTACTAGGTGATCCCAACCACCCAAGTTTAGGATCAGAGTGCACAACAGGAGCATGATGGACCTGCCTAAGATTAGGGATAAGGAGTTCATCCTCTCACCTTGGACCTATCCCTTAAGTTATTTCTTGGGGACAGATTGATGTGTTTTAGTTTCCTTCTATCTTAAGATCCATATTTTGTTGTATATATTATGTACACATTTATTGGAAAATTTTGATGTACACTTTATATAATTGAATATAGTCAATGTTTTGAATTCCACTTCTATTCATTGGTCTTTCGTTTAACATATTTAGTAAAGAGGCGGTTTAGCCTTATTTACAACATGGTATCATAGCTCATGGTAGTCGGAGTCTTGACTGTTTCAATTTGTCTCCCTAGTTAGAACCCATAACTCATGTAGTTCCTCTTTAGTTAAGATGTTCACCTTAGATGAAAGGTTGATTTAGGATCATAAAATTTTCATATTAGAAATATCCTTGATTAACCTTTAGGTGATGAGCCTGTTAGGTAGCTACTAGGACATAAGTTGAAAGCAAGGGTTCCTAGAAAGGGTCAGGATCTGGAGGCTAGCAATATTTTCCTCCACCACTAGCTTGGTTCATGAGGACTCCCAGATCCATATGATACCGGCCTGGCCTGAGCTGATATTGATTGTATAAAATATCATACCTTAAGGCAAATAACCTCAATGTTGAGTATCCTTAGGGAACTAATATGATGACTTGGTTAACAAATAAAAATCACCGTAAGTTCCTTATACGAGCCTTAGATTTTCCATGCCTGGAGTAGTTTACCCTTATAATAGACTTTAAGGTTTGGTATTAGTGACTCGTAAAATAATTAAGTATTGGATCTTACACATGGTTTAATTAGACTCACTCTTTTACCTCTAGTTTAGATTGACTTGGTAGGTCAACCATTTTAAGTGGATAAGTAATAGTAGTAGTGTGGTGATCCCTTGATAGATTTTGGAATTGTTGATTTTGAGGACAAAATCCATTTAAGGGAACGAATCCCTACAACACATTGAAATGTAGCTACCCTAAATTTGGAAACCCTAACTCCATAAATAAGATATTAGTGAGCTTATATGATTAGTATTGACTAAAAAAATTATAATTATAATTTAACTTTTTTATATACTATTGAATATATAATAAGTCATCTAAAAATACTTAATACATATAATTTGAGTAACTCACTAATTGTGAATACACATAATGTTGACCATGTCACCCTAATGATATGGTGAGTAAGATCATGGTAAAAAAAATGGTTCATATACTTGAACCCCAACAAATACTTAATACACATAATTTGAGTAACTCACTAATTGTGAATACACATAATGTTGACCATGTCACCCTAATGATATGGTGAGTAAGATAAATAGAACTAATGCATGCTAAGAATGCATAGGTAACATATAATGGTCATGTTGACCTAAACCCTAAGATATAATCATTTATCCTTAACTTATATATATATATATCCTTAATTCCATCCATGATATACTAGTAGCATTAGGTGTCATAACATAATAACATACTTTGACACACATAAATGGTATATAATCACCTAATCATAATTTAATCAAGTTATCAATATATGTAAGGCATATCACCTTGTTCTCTAATACACACCTCATTAATCACCTAATCATAACTTGGTATATGGGTCAATTCATTAGTTAGCTATGAGTTCCACCTTATTCATTAAAATACGTATAATGACTCAAATATGTTAAAGAGTAATTAGATTCACATAAGCATGCATAAATGCCAAATGTGATGTTAAATGTGTATAATTGATAATAAGAAGTGATTGAATAGGAGAAAATGGTTAATGGTGACATCAATGTGAACATGAAAAGTAATATGACAATGTGTAACATAGGTAAAAGAAATTCATATGACCTTATTCGAATTTATTATAGACTTAATAACTTGTTGGGTAACATTATCTATTTCTTACAAAATAATCTATAATAATTCTACATGGTGGTTATGAGGATAATGGAGAATACATACAAATTATTAATTATTGTGATATAATATATTAATAAATATTGAGATGATTTATTAAACCCTAATTGTGCTTAAAATTCTTAATTAGTAAATAAGAAATACATGTGATGTGTGTATAGTGTCGAGATATACTTCTTTTGACAACAATTTCAATATAATGTGACATAATTAATAGAACATTATGCATGATGAATATAATGTTTATCAGCTTAAAAATGTCAATTGTGTTGTATTTGTAAAAAAGGTAATCTTAATATTGGAACCCTTAGTGAACCATGAGAACCTAACTTATGAGTAGAGCATGTGAAGTACCATAGATTAGAAGTAAACACCTAGTTTCTTAGTGTTGAGATGTTACATACTCACCCTTCCATCTTATTGAAATTTTCGGGATGAAATCCTCTTTAATGGGTGGAGTGTTGTAACATACCAAAACTTAGTTTATTTGCAATTTCAACCCCTCTTCAAGATTTTCCTTTCCTTTATATCCTTTTTGACCTTTTCCCTAAATTTTCCTATCTTTTCTATCATCTTTGTCCTCAATGTTGAAATTGAGCAATACTTCATGGTTTGAATTATATTTGAGTCACATTTATTACAATGAATCAGTTTGTGCACAAATACCTCAATTAGTGTTTTAATCAGAGCCTAAAAATCTAAAATAACCACAAATGAGAGATAATTAGTAGATTATACTAATTTAGAGTTTTTATGGCCTTTTGGGATAAGGAATAAAATATAGTATGGTTTTGAGTTAGTTAATGTGAATAATAAACCTATTTTCTTTTTCTCTCTCCTCCTATGTGGTAATAAAACATTAAAATAGAATAATGTGGTGAGATATGGCTCTTGAAATTAATATATGTTGCCTATCTCAAATATTCACCCAAAGAATTAATTAGAAAATACTTTCATATTAATTCACCCTCTTTAATACACACACACACACACACACAGATATATATATATATATATATTAATGGAAAATATGGTGAGTAAGGGACAAAGATTATGTAAAATGAAATCTAAGTGTATAGCATTATTCTAGATATTAATATTAGTCTATGGTGCAAATTTGAAGTTAATTGGACAATATTTGGCCCACCAAATGAATTAAATGAGTTTGTATAAAGTGTAACCAAGGTTTTAAATTCGATTTCATTTATCCATAACCTAAAGTTCAGTTATTTTCTTTGGACACAAATTACATGCATTAATCGGCTGGTGTGCACATCTTCTGGACCGTCTGATCTACGATCCAACGGTCACCATGTCGTTACATTCATTGATCCCAGTTCTTTGGGATTTAGCGCATGCTTTTGATCTATCAAATGCAAACTTCATTTTGTGTCTAAATGACGTCTTTTCCCCCAAATTTGTGATTGAAAAGTAACTACAACTAAGCTTCTTTGGTCAATTCACTATTAATTTACATTGTATTTATCTACAAAATTAGTGCCACGCATATAGTTTCATGCTCTCTGATTGGTAAATTTTTGGAAATTCATAATAAATCGATACTTTATCAGAAAAATATAAATAAATAGTCATTGGAAATAATTTTTTGAGTAGAATCTGATTTTAGGATTTTCAAGTCATGATTTGACACCCTATTTTGATTTTTTATCAGAAACGCCAAATTATTGATATACAATGCCCTAAAATTTGTAGTTGATTCATTTTAACTCCAAATTGGGTACTCATATATGTTTTCTTAATCAGGAGAATCAGTCTAATCGAATGGTCTAGGTTTTGAGTCCTAAATCAAATGTGTTCACAAAAAGTCCAAAATTAGGGTTTCTCACATATTATGCTTGATAAACCCTAATACATGTGTATAAATTTGTAATTAGGATAAAGTGGTTTTGAATGCAAGCTAGTTGGTGAAGTGATTAGGACTCTACATTAAGGTATGTGAAACACTATTTATGCATGAATGTGTACACTTGTTCCTTTAGTTGGGAATTTTGATATTCAACCCTAATATTTCCAATGAGGCATAATCTTACCCTTTAATCTTTTTATTGCCTTCTTGTGACACCATTACTTCAATTACTTCATGGGGTTTGAACCCCACTGCTATATTGCTTTTATTTCCACTATGCCAAATTAATTTACTCTTCATGATGAAATATTGACTAAATAACTAATGTAGTGTACATGTGTACAACTACCCATAGTTGGGATGTGTTAATTTGCCCAGGGGAATGTGATTACTCTTTAGATTTTTATATATATTTAAGTGTTTGGGAATTTGTTACTATCCCTCACCTATTGGCTGAGGTTATTTAGGTGCCTCAACCCTATATTAGTTTTTGTAGTCGTAATGTTATTCATTCATGCAACTTTATAATTGTTTATCATGGAAGATTTCTTATTTATTACATGCCTCATACCTTTGACCCTCTTAGCATAGTAAATCTTTATCATGCAATATTTTGGTTTATAATTGTCCTTATTCCATTAATTGACACTTACTTTATTTCTCCTCTTATTGGGTGATCCCAACCACCCATGTTTAGGATTACTTCATTTCTCCTCTTGCTGGGTAATCCCAACCACCCCGATTTAGGATCAGAGTGCATAGCAGGAGCATGATGGACCAGCCTAAGATTAGGAACAAGAAGTTCATCCTTTCATCTTGGACCTATCCCTTAAGTTATTTCTTGGAGAAAAATTGATGTAGTTTAGTTTCCCTCTATCTTAAGATCCATATTTTGTTGTATATATCATGTACACATTTATTGGAAAATTTTGATGTACTATTTATATAATTGAATATAGTCAATGTTTTAAATTTCATTGCTATTCATTGGTATTTTGTTAACTATATTTAGTAGAGTGGTGGTTTACCCTTTTTTACAATAGCATTTCTCACTTGATCATCCCTTGTCAATGATGATTTGTTCTTATCAATATCAGGGAACTAATTTTTTGGTGGCGATGATATACCTACTTGCATGGATGCATCCTCAAAAGCTGTGATCTATTTTGATGTATTTTTACCGCATCTTGTGTTGAAGTTTTGATTTAAAACCAAGTTCTTTATGATCTCTTTTAGTTTCACCCTTCTTTATACATATATTGTTTTTGTTGATGACTAGTTTTGGTTAGGGATTCTATTGCTTCCTTGTGAGATTTGACCATTCCCACAGTTGTGTATCATGTTCCTCCACCATTACTTGTCTTGAGTCTCATGATATGAAGGGGGGTGGGGGGGGGCAGTTCCTCTCCCTTCGTCAGAGTAACCTCTGTTGCCAATTTCTAATCTTAAAATCCTTTTTAATTCTATATTTTATCTTTTTTACTCAAATTAGGATTTTTTTTGGAACATCCAACGCATGTTGGTCACCTAAGACAAGGAACTAGAAACAAACCCTACATCAACTTCAAAAACAGAAGAAAAACTATTGAAATCCTCCATAAAAGCCTCCTTGAGAAATAGGGGGCATTCTGCAAGAGAAAGGAGATTGTCCAATTGCTTGAGGCAGTGCTTGGCTAAGATATCAGCTAAGTTATTCCTTGCTCTTCTGACATGAAACAGCTTGACGCCTCCCACCATCGATTACAGATCCCGGATTGAAAGGACGTGCAACTTATAGGCTTCAGGAGGATCTGCTCTGCTAAGGGACCATTCAATTTCCAGTTTTGAGTCACTCAGAATAACTGCATTCGAGGTTCCCTGGGACTGTAGACATGATAGAGCTTTAGATATAGCTAAGAGTTCTCCTCTCATCGGGTCAGATCCCCAGAAGAGCTCAGTCGAACCTCCCTTCCATCTACCCATACTATCCTGGACGATCATAGCTGCAGCCATCGTATTGTGCTTCCCATCCACCGCAGTGTCAACATTGACGATGGTTGTCCCTGAATTGATGGAAACCTTTTTAGACATGACTTGTTTCATGCTTTGGGTATGGTTGGTCTGGTTGCCGAAGGCTCTATTGACAGCTTGAACCTCCCCTCTACAGATCGTCACTAGGACCGTTTGAGGTTTTGATTTATTCTCAAAGATAGTGGCGTTCCTGTTCTTCCAAATAATCCAGCACGTTATACTGAAAGTCACTCCCCAGTCCTTTGGTAATTGGGTGGATTTCAAGTTATATCCAATCCATTCCTCCACAGTGTTACATGCGAAGAATTGTTCTGTTCCAGGGGGCAGAAGGAGATTCCATGTGTTCAGCGAGTCCGTACAGTCCCTGAGAGCATGTAGGATGTCTTCGTCCGTTCCGTTGCATCTGGTGCAGGTGGCGGTGTCCGCAAGCTTCTTCTTGTGGCGTAGAACATTGGTTAACAGGCGCTGCCTGTTCATCAACTCGATATGAGTTTTTATGCGGTGGGGAACCTATAGCGCCCAGATGGATGAGTAGTGATCAAGCGAGGGATGAGTCTCATTGCCGCTGAGGATCTGATAAGATGAATTGACCGTATAGTTGCCGTTCGGCGAGGGTACCCATGCCCACCTATCTTCACCATAGTGATCTTGAGGGGGAGGCATTTGTGAGATGTCCTGAATTGTGTTGGCTGTAAACCAGTAAGCAAGAAATCCAGTGTCCCAACTCCCGTCATCCATGATTAGACTTGATACTTTGAGATCTATTATATCATCTGGTATCATTCTATCCACCTGCAAAGCCGGGAGGGTGCCATCGCCAATCCATGCATCCCCCCAAACATTTGTGTCTGAACCAGAGAGAACAAGGTGGCACGAGTTGCTCAGAAGGAAGGGAAGGGATGATCTGATACCTCTCTAAACATGGGAACCTGAGGATTTGTTGGTACCGTGGTTAGTGTACTTAGCCTTCATGATTTGAATCCAAGGGAGATCGTTGTCTTGTAGGAACTTCCATGCCATCTTCATAAAAAGAGCCTTATTGTAATCCCTGGAATTGTGTATTCCTAAACCCCCACAGCGGAGAGGTTTGGTGACATGTTTCCAAGACACCAGATTCAAGCGGCGATTGTTCCCTGGACCATTCCAGAGGAAGTTTCAAACAATTTGGTCGATCTTATCACAGCAGAATAGAGGAAGGAGAGTCTATTGCATGGTATAGCATGGTTGTGAAATAAGAACTGACTTAACCAAGGTAAGTCGGCCCGCCATGGATAGGAAGCGATTTTGCCAAGAACCGATGCGTGATTGAAGCTTCTCCAGTAAGTGTTGGTAATGGTGTTTCCCTTTCCTTTTATGAATGATGGGTATCCCAAGGTGCCTGCCCAAATCAAGAGTTTCATTGATGTTCAGCTTCCTATAAATCTGGTTCCAGATGTTCCTTGGTGTATTGGACGAGAAGAAGATAGTCGATTTCTCATGCGAGAGAAACTGACCAGAAGCTCTGCTGAAGGATTTGAGGCATCGTTGGATCACCTTGGCCTGGAGGAGGGTAGCTTCACCAAATAGAACAATATCATCCGCGAAACTCACGTGAGAGATAGGAATCTTCTTCCTCGTGAGTCTGATAGGTTTCCATTCATTCCTTGTTATCTCGGCTTCAATCAATTGGCTAAACCTTTCAAGGCAAAGCACAAGGATATAAGGGGAGAGGGGATCCCCTTGCTTGACACCACAAGAGGGTTTGTAGGATCCAATGTTCTTGCTGTTCCTGAGGATGGAGGTGGTTCCTGATGTGATGATATCCATGATGATTGAAATCAGGTTGCTTGGCAGGGGTGTGCGAGTAAGGGTGTCTTCAATGAAGGCCCAGCTCATCTTGTCAAAAGCCTTGACAAGATCGAGTTTGATCACCATGTAATGCTTCCTGGAATGTGCTGCCTCCATGGAATGAACTATCTCTTGAACAAGCGTCGTATTATCCCCAATGTGCCGACTTGGAACAAAACTGGACTGGAAAGGGGATATCCAGCTGTTGAGAAATGGTTTGATTCATCCAGCTATAATCTTCAAAATGAGTTTAGTGCACACATTATTGAGAGAGATCGGTCTCAACTGAGAGCAAGATCAAGGATGAGGATTCTTGGGAATCAACACCAGGGATGAGTTAGTAGCGCCGGGGGGCAAGTTCTGACCTGCAAAGGGGTTAGATACAAAATCGATGATCTAATTTTTGAGAAGCCTCCAGTGTTGTTGAAGAAAATGGGCATCTACCCGGTCCGGGCCCAGTGCTTTCAACGGAGCCATCAATTGTAGAGCTTCAAAGATTTCTTGTTGGAGAGGCGGTGCTCCCAGGATGATCTCGAGCGCCTCCGATCAGGAAGGGAAGACTCCTAGGAATCTTTTGCTGGCCTCTTTCCTCTCCTCTGAGGTCGGGTCAACATAAACATTTGAGAAGAAAGACAGGATGAGCTGTTTAACTTGGTGTTCGTCTTCGACCCAAGTGCCATCGTTGTCCTGCAACCGGACGATCTTATGCATACACCTTCTCGTCTTAACGAGGTTTTGGAAAAATTTTGTGTTATTATTGCCAAGGGTGACCCAATCACAGTGTGCCTGTTGTTGCCAATCCTCCTCCTCTTGCCGCAGGATTGCATCTAGCTTGGATTGCAACTCAATCGTCTCCCTCGCTGTGGACATATCAAAACATATTGCTAAGCACGTTTGATTATATTTGATCTTATCACTGATTCTATTCTTCATTCTTCGTGCTTCTTTGTCATGTTGGGCATCCCATTTGGACGCCACCGGAAGAAATCGGGTTGCAGCCTCCTGCAGGGGGACAGATTTGTCCCACCTGTCCTCCAAGAAGGGTTGGAAATCTGCATTCGTCTCCCACCTAGTCGACATTCTGAAGTGGGAACTTTTGGCGACCTTAGCAGAGGTAGAAGCTGATGAGATTAGCAAGGGTGCATGGTCAGAGTGGTTTCTCTCTAGGACCTGAATCGGATTGAAGTTCGGCGTGTCGAGCCATGCTTGGTTACCCAACGCACGGTCCAGACGCTCGTGAAGAAGGTCACACCTGAAGGTGGTGCAAGCTCCTTGTGCACCAAGATCCTGTAGTTGGCAGTCCTCCAAGGCTCTGATAAGGTCATTACTATTAGCTCTGTCGAAGGAGGAACTCCCGAATTTTTCAGAAGAATACATGACCACATTGAAATCTCCTATAACCACCCATGGAGTGGAGGTTGTAGGGACTAGATGTGTAAGCTGGTTCCAAAGGAGGTTCCTACTATTCCTTGTCGTGCCTGCATACACGAAGGTATATAGGCGATCATTCGCTTTACAGTGAACAAATTGTTTGTGTGAGAGGAGGATCTCCATGGAAATGCTATCGTTCCACAGGATCCAAATACCACCAGCATAACCAACTGCCTCCACCCTGTGAGAGGAAGAGAAGCCTAGCGTCCGAATGATGTGGTCATCCTTCTTGCCACTACATCTTGTTTCAAAGAGTGCCATCACCGAAACTTTATACTTCCGCTTCAACTCCCTTACTGCATTTTGGGTATCTTCGTCGCAGATACCCTGGGTGTTCCAGGCGATTACAGTCATTTAGAACTCTCCTCCAGGGTGGATGATCCCATCCCTCTTGCTTCTTCTTCAAGGTACTGGAGCAGGGATTATTTCCCCCTCTTCCTGGTGGTAGCCCTTCCTGGGTCGCCCGCGTGAATCACCTTCCTATTACGGAGGTGAATTCCCGCAGAGTTCTTGCCTGGGCTTCTGTAGGAGGTGTAGGGAGGTGCCACCTTGTCTGTCCTTCCAACTGAGAAATTTGTAGAGAGGAAAGGGTGGGTCTGTTGGTTCCTTCCTTGCAGAACCATGTCTCCAGACGGGACGACCACCGTGTGATCTGTGTTGGAGGGTTGCGCCGACTGGTGTTGCTGTGCGGGGTTCTGTTATTTGCTTTCCTCCTCCGTCTACCTGGTTCTGGAAAGATCTCTTTGTTGCTTTTGGTGGCGTTGTTCATTCTTCCATTTGCTGCAATCGATGCCTGCGACACGTTCAGCAATCTCCTCGACCGCAGAGGGGTCTTGATCGTCTTCTTCATCGTCTTGTTCCGCTAGATTGATGAACCTATTGGACGTGCCTTGGGCTCTTTTCTGGGTAATAGGGTTTCCTTGCTTCCTTGGTTTCCTGAAAACCGGTTGAGCGTGAATTGATTCTGAAAACCCTTCTCTCCTCTACGGTGGTGGTGTAGGAACTAGAGAACCCGACTCCAGTGCCGCTGCTCTTGCTTTGTTCTCTTCGTCTATCCTTGTTCTGCAGTCCTTATCAACATGGCCGGCTCGGCCGCAATGCAGACAGATAAAAGGTAAATTTTCATACTCGACCTTGTATCGGGTACCGGCGATGGAGACCATCGGAACCAGCGGCTTCGCCATGTCTAATTCAACAGCCAGCCTTGCGAATCGGCCCCGTCGTTGAATCTTAGTCTTTGGGTCTATCTTAATTGTGTTCCCCAGCCTGTCTCTGATCTCTGTCAAGAGGTTCTCTTGGTATAGATATATAGGAAGGTTCGGAATACGAACCCAAGCAACCAGCCTGGGAGGGGAAGCCAGCGTCGGGGAGAAGGCAGGAAACCACCGCTGAACTGTTAGGTATGAACCAAATATGGGCCAGGGGCCTCTAGTAAGGGCGTTGATGAAGTCGTCTTCCGTTTGAAGCTGTACAATGAAATAGTCATTATCCACATCAATAAGATTGAATCCTCCGACCGGTTTCCAAAGAGACTTGATTTTGTCGCACAATGTGAGGAAGTCGATCTCCCGAGCTAAAAGCTTGACAATGACTGTGAACTTCCATGGTTTCAACAGGTCGTCCAGGACTTCTTTTCGTATGTCGAAGGAAGGGAAGTCGTCCTCTGTCGAGAAGATGATGTCTTCAGGCCCTAAGGTAATGGCTATTTGATCGGCATCGATGTGGATGAAACCTTGCTTGTTAAGTAGGTTGTTCCCCAGGCCCATGGAGTCTTTATAGGATGGGCGGTTCTGCTGTTCTTCTCGTTGGGGATCCGCAACGTGCGGCAGAGTGGACAAACTGGGAAAGTCGGTGGACGGCGCAACACCTCCATCGATCTCCATGCTCGCGTGTCCAGGGCTTTGTTGCGGCGGACCGTTCCTGCTGGTCGCGTAGGTCAACGTGATGTCTGTCGTGCCCAGGGGGATGGAACATGGCCTCCCTGGATCACCGTCTCCTTCCTTGTCCGGAACTCCCCCGCCCGTCTCCTGTGGAGAAACCCTAGGCAACGCCATCTTCGTGACAAATGAGTTCATTCAAATTAGGATATTTGATTTAGCACATTTAGTTAATTTTTCATAGTTCTTCAATTATTTATAAATTCAGGAATCAGTTTAGGACATCATCTTAATATTTATGTATTTAGGTTGATGGGTCTTTTGTTTGGATGATGAAATCTATAGAGAGGGTGAATTAGTATATAGAACTTAAGACACAAAGTGGTCAGATAAACTCAAGTATAACAGTAGATCTTAGAGTTTAGTCAATTAGAAGTGACACAAGTATGAATGTGGTTCTTGCATGAAAAATTTGTGCATCACATCCAAGTAGTTCCTTACTAGGATTTTGCAATGTACCTATTATTTCTAAAGGAAATACAAGATAAGATTTAGAAAGTACATTTTCCCTCACCAGGATGTAGACGACCACATTCCTTTACCTATTCTTTATCAAGCCATAGAACAGAACCTTTCTTAAATATGACCATCACTTGGCTAAAATGTGAATATGCACAACTTTCATACAACAAGCATTTCCATCTAACAAAAACAAGTACATAACCAAGAGAGAGAAAATGATAATAGAATAAAATTGATCAAAACATCAATTCAATCCTAATGAATAAGTGATGGATTGTTATTCATAAGTCCTATACACAATTTATGTTAGTTAAAAAGAACAATTCAGGTGATAATAAAGTTTATCTTATTTAAAGTAAGTTGATAATGGAAAGATTGGAGTAGGATCAATATGATACACAGAGTATGCCCTAGTGTGATTACACTCAATCAAGACCCATATCTTTCTAAAATATTTTTGAGAAGAAAAAAATAGTCTATAGGAAGCCAAGAGTCATGTTTAGCATGCCACAGTTAGTTGTTCACGAATTTGCAATAGATTAGGATAATTGTACTCTAAGTTTATGACACTAGTTATTTAGAAGTACTATGGATGGCGGTCAAGGGGGACGTGGGGTCGCAGGGGCGGCAACATCCATGGGAGATTTGATCAGGGGACAGGGGGGTCAAGCGACGGAGTTAGGGCAAGTAGAGGCGAGAAAGAATACATCCCTTACACTAAGGGAATGTCATGGAAAGATCATGACTTACACAAAGACCCTAGGGGAAGAAAAGGAAAGGGAGTTAGGGTTACCATCCCAGGTGTAGAGATTAAGTTCCAATTTGCAGGGATGATGGGGAATTATACTGAGAGAGAACATGACTACACTACAGAGATGGACATGGTGGATGAGGTCGATGAGAATCCTTTCCCTCCACTCTTTGGTGACAGACCAACCTATAAAGAAGGAACTACGGTGAACCCTAATGACTACATGGGAGAACATGACTCAACAAAAGAGGTAGGAAATGATGAGGCAGATAAAACAAGACAATATAATGCCAATAAACATTACACAGGTTGTGATAGCACCTTCTTATTGAAATCACTATATAAAAGAAATCTGACCTTATTCGATGTCAAGTTGAACATTGTTGATGGAAATCCTGCCCTAGAAATTGACCCTGATGAAGAAGAGAATTTGGCTCACCCATGGCAATACACAATGGTAGCAAGACTGATTGGAACACACATTTTATATATGACAAAGAGAGACTAGTTGAAGATGTTATGGAATATGGTAGGAAGATTTAATATGTTTGAGGTCAACATGGAGCATTATTTGATCCAATTTTTATGCAAGTGAGACTTTGTCACGGTGCTCATAGGAGGACCATGGAAACTCTTCAGTTGTTGCCTTGTTGTCTGGCAATGGTTCCCTTCATTCATACCGTCCATGGACCTTCCTAAATACTTAGTCACATGGGTGAGGATCTTAGAACCTCCCTCTACACCTCTACATACCCACCATGTTTGGTTATATAGGGTTAGCTTTGGGAAGTCTGATGAAGGTAGATGTACACACTGTGATGAGGACAAGAAGTAAGTTTGTTCAACTCATAGTGGAAGTAGATACCTTGAAACCCCTGATACACACCATAATGATCAATGAGAGCATCTACCAGGTTGAGTATGAGTCTTTCCCAGAGACCTACACCTCATGTAGTAATCTAGGACACAACACTACACAGTGTGTTATGACGGAGAGGAGTATTACTAATAACTCAAGCAAAGAGGGGGCCATAAGTGATTCCAATCAAGAGGATACTGAGGGGAGGAACATCTGGCAGCAAAAGAAAGTCACAACATATGGACCTCACAACTAACACAATAATCAAAATGCTTAGGAACCACATGTATCCACAAATTATGCAAATAAATTTGCAAATCTAGAGGGACTCAATGAAAATGATGACAGAACAGTTGAGGCCATCGAAGAAGAAACACAAACATGCAAATATCAAGACAAAAATACTAAAGAAGGAATAGAAAAATTGAAAAGGTATGGAAAAATAAGAAAATCAACAATGTTGATGAAAAAAGGACAGTATTGCATCATTTTTTTTAGTTTGCTAAGAGATTTCATGTCCTTTGTTCTTGAGGAAATCAATGGCACAAAAACTCAAAAGAAGGACAACATAAGAGAGAACATCATTGTTAACCCGAGAGTGGATGTGAGGTGATAGTAGAAGTGATCAATGTTAAAGACAAAGAAGATGGAGAAGAATAGCCAATGGGTATTGCTATGAACAATAACAAGACAAATCCACTGGCGATGTATGAAAATGCAGATATTATTATGACATATATTCAGGAAACAACCTCTAAATATTTGGAAAACCCATGTGATAAAGATGATGAGATGGCATGTAACTTGGAATCAACCCTAAACACAAACACTAACAATTTTTTTGGCCCTCTTACAATAGGTAGGAAGATAAAAGGCAATGCTCCTAAACTTAAACAATTAAGACCCAAGCCACCATATTAGAAGAGGAGGAAAAGTCCAAGGCTCTAAGATAACCAGGAGAATTGGGTGGACGACTCAACTGAGGGAAAGGAGAATCATGAACCGCCTATGAGCTTGCAGTAAGTGCTAGGTTACCCTCACAAAAACTCTCATTAACTATTTTTAATGTTGGATAAACTATGTTGGAATACAAGAGGAATCAGCAACATGGATACTTGTTGAGTCTTAAAGGAGATGATATCTCATAATAAACCAAATATTATAGTTATTTTGGAACCTAGAATTAGTGCATAGGAGGCTCTCAATACTATCTGTAATCTTGGGTTCTCTACATCTCACTACATGGAAGCAAGAGGCTTTGAAGGTGGAATTTATGTTTGTTGGAAAGATGAGGATTGTAAAATGTAGATCATCAATAGCCATAGATAGTTCATTACATGCATGGTCAATGAAACTACATACATCACCTTCATATATGCAAACCCACATATCTAGTTTAGGGAGTTGCTCTAGAAACACTTAGTCGATATGAGAAAAGTATTTGATAAACCCCGTGTAGCTATAGATGATTTCAATGCTACCATCAACCCAAGTGAAAAATAAGGGGTCAAGAGATACAAATTCAATGAGGAAGAGATGTTTAACAACACTCTATTGGAAGAAAACCTCTCTGATCTAGGCTTCTAAGGAATGAACTTCACCTACAAATATGGAGTTCTCTAAGAAAGATTGGATTGTGTTGTTGCAAATACAGATTTCATCTTAAAATATCTTCATTTCATTGTTGAACACTTTTCCAAGGTAGTATGACCATTGTCCAATCATCATCAGATCTACAATTAGGATAGAACCACAACAAAGATTCTTAATAAGAAGTTCTTGGTTAAAGAACCATGAGTGGCATAGACAAATTTTGCAGAACAATTTGAAGTCCAACCTTTATTTTAATAGGGAGCTTGAAGGCATGAAAAATGACACTACAAGGTGGACGTCCAGGCACATTTTAAAACAAGATATGAAAAAGGCAAGAATCATGTGCAGTATCAAACTTCTCCAAATAAACCTAGAGGGTCACTATCACTACTACAGAATACGCCTTTGGCGTTAGTTGTTTAACCCCCTTTGGTGACGGTTTTAAAGCGACGCCTATGTGGGCACCGCTAAAGGTCGAACTCTTCGGCGTCAGTTTTCTAATCGACGCCTATATGATCTATAGGCGTCGGTTATATATAGTTGGCCGATGTCTATAGGGTTCGCGCCACAAAGAAGGGCACCACCTAGGACACTTTCTGCGTCGGTTAACAATTGAACAACCGACGCCATACTCCCAGACGACACGGACGTGCTTCGCTGCACGGCCGTGTTTAGTACTATAGGCGTCAGTTTTATACGAATAAGTGACGCCTTTTCTACCACGGTTGTGCTTTCCTGCACGGTCGGGTTGTTTGTCATATTAGGTGTCAGTTTTTATCTAATAACCGACGTTGTAGGCCTTTGATGATGGTGTTTTATAAATAACTGACGCCTATACTTTAATTATTATTTTTCTTATCAGTTTGCAGGCCTGCTGTGGCTGGTCAGCAGGATGAGAACCTGCAGTTCAGTTTTCTGAACTGTAGGTTTACGACATCCATTGATATCAGCCTATAAACAGGCCACAAACCTGCAAAATCAACAAATCTTTTTCACACAAGTAGATACATTCAGACATCAATTCAATTCTCACATTCACACATGTAGAAACATTCAAATACACATAGAAACATTCAAACATGTATAAACATTTAGAAATATTCATTTACAAAATATCATTCAACATCCCAATTATATCTTACAATCGCCACTGCTTATATGGCTTTTGCCCATTCTTCTCTTACTTCATTTAATGCTTCCATCGTATATGGAGCATGTACATTTTTTAAGCATTTACCTATAGTGTGGTCAGTTTTAAACACCTGCAAAGAGAATGATGTATATATATAAGTAATAATATAAAAATAAGATTGATATATTTCATACTAACTAATGAGACTATATATAATACCTCATGTATGGTATTAATATCCAATGTGGCATGTCGGATAATCATCTTCATAAATCGCATCACATAGTATGTGTATGCCCAGCCGTTGTCTTGTGTAGCGCACTATAAATTGAAACATACAAAATATTAAAAAATACAAGTAAGCACGGTTCAAATAAATAATATATATACATTGGAGTTGGGAACTTACTTTTACGTTCTCCCAAATTATTGGCTGGTTCTTTCTCCTTGGGACATTTCCTCCAGCATTTTTGATTGCATCTAAACCCCTACATGTTAATGTAACACAGTAAATTGCATAATTAAATAGTAATGTAATACCAGATGTTAACGGATATAAAAATGAAATATTTCTCACCAGAATAATGGCATTCTCAATATGTGTCCAATTTTAGTGTTCAATGTACTTACCGCAGGATCTAGATAATAAATAGTGAACGTCCCGGGGACAATAACTAGTAACTCCCAATGTCTACCGCTAGAGGTAAAAAAGTTAAAAATTAATAACTCAAAATGCACAATAAAAATGGAATTTTCTTAAGTCCAAATTATAAATAAAGTAAACTTACTTGACATTGAATGGAGCTATTATTATCGTCTTCTTTTGCTGACCGAAAATTGTAAAAGCATCTATACAGTATTGTTGAACACTATCAGGGTCTTTAGCTACCATACTAATCAATGATGGAATCAAAAAACCCACATGATCAAATGCAAATTGTTTGCATGGATCTTCGACTAAGTGGCTGCAAAACATATATTACATATGCATTAATATATAAGAAACCAGATCACCGGATCTTACACAAGGTATATGGATGTATAAACAAGATCTCACCTTATCCACGTCTCTATCATTGATGTATTCAGCCAATCATACATAAACAACTCAATAATATCTTGTATAAATAAAGAGCTATCGTATGATTGACCTACATAATATGCTTCTAAAGAAACAATTATAGGGCAATGTATATTATGTGCCCGTAGCCAACATTCCATTCCCCTACAAGCATGACCTAACGGGTATTTTAGGTCAGTTGGAACCCAACTTGGTAATGCAGGAAGTGGAGGTGGAGGCCTAGGTGCTCCGGGTGTCTTCTTTTTAACCTGTATATATAATTTCAGATCAGTTGACCTCATATATACACATTAACAATCTAAAGTAATATAAATTTATCTTACAATTTCAGTAGTGTAGACGACATCTTCTTTGGGCCACAATATCACCCCGCCTTCTGCCTCACCAAGTGTATCAATATCTGGGTGGGCATATGGCAATGCAACTTCCCTCCAATCGGGTAATACACATATTGGGCTCACACAAATGTAGCCCTATGGAATTGGAGTCCCATGAAACGTTGCCCCAAGAAGGGACTGGTAAGCCTGTGCCTCTGCAACAACATAGTCTTGCATTCTTAAGCGGCATGGATTCAATGCCTACAAATTTACGTAAAGAATGTTATACATATATACATATCATCTTGAAAACATATCATCTTGAAAAGACTAGCTACAATGTCATAAACAATACTTACAACAGACGTGTTAGGCGATGGGTCTCCAGGATTACTCGCAGTGTGTGCATCAGGAGAAGAGTGGGTCACCATAGGCTGATTGGAAGCCTGAGATTCCTGCCACCGCACTATTTCTTCCTTGACCTTCTCAGCAACTATATCATTGACCTTCTTAGCAACTATATCCTCGACTCTCTTATTCTCCTATACATGGATAAAAGAAACATTAACTTTTTATTATTGAATTCCCTTTTGCAGAAACAATCCTAAAACAGAATAGGTTACCTCTTCTTGTGAAAGTCCCGCTCTGGGTTTGCGCTAGGATGGCCCAAAGAATGCCCTGATGCCCACACTAGCGCCTGCACCCCTAACACGTTCAGGATGCTCTGGTTTATCCAGAGCAACTGTCAATTCATCCCTTGTGCCCTGAGGGATGAACCTGCCTTGTTTCCTCTGCTCGTACAACTCCCGCTAATCACCATCAACAGAAATTGGTAAGTTAACACCACAAATAATCAATATTCAAACGATTGCTCTAAGAGTTGTATTTTACCATTTTCGCAGCCGCCTCAGCAGTTACGGGCTTCTTTATTTCACCCTTCTTATTTTGCCTCCCATCTATCCAAATATCATGGCGAGGCATGGGTGTGGCAGACTCCTGAGTAGGAGAAGACTCCTGAGTAGCCGTAGACTCTGCCTGTAGTCTTTGGCGAATGCTTGCATAGCCCTTTGGACCCATAGTGTGGTCATGCACAATCAGTGCACGCCTTGCTTTTTGCGCGTCACTGAGGGCCTAGTTAGTATGCACATTAATGATTTGGTTAGTAGCACTAAATGTTAATCTTGAATAGGTGAATACAACGTATATTTATTAAATTGGGAGTGACGCCTAATACCTTGAATAGGTGAATACAACGTATATTTATTAAATTGAGATTTGTCCTATAGTTCCTAAGCATCTTTCCAGCACGTTGCATCACACTTTTACGATGCAGCTTCTCATCCAATGCAAACAGATTCTGTAAAATAGAATTCTTATTAACTAGTATCCAAAAATAGAATTGCAAAGAATATAATTTGTAATCTACAAAATAGAATTGCAAATAATAATAACTCACGCATAAATCCTTCCATATCAAGTTTTTCTTTCCCTGAGGAACTTTATGCCAATTATCATACTTAACACCACAATGGCTTCGAGTGACACACCCAAGATAGTTTACAAAATTATTGCGGTTCACTCCAATTGCATTTCCTCCATTATCAAACTCCACAACCAATTTGGATCCACTACCACTTAGCGCTATTAACTTCTTCAACAGAGTGATGCCCCTTTTCTTATTAAGTGTTTGGTGCTACGCATCAAGTTGCTCCAGTGCTTCACTGGGTACATGTGCATCATCAACCTAAAATTTGACAAAAATAAACCCACTAAATTAGCGCAATATAGAAATATGGGATATATGACATAACTAGAAGATAATGAATTTTATAGAAATACAGGATTTGTTTTTAGAACTTACATTGGTATCCTTGCCATGCTCATCATGGACAGCATGCTCATCATGGACTTCATGCTCATCATGGACATCATGCTCATCATGGTCAGCCATATGAAAATGTCATTAAAAAGGCAAACATTTTGCATTTGTATTAACTAGAAAAAGGCAAACATTTAGCATTTGTATTAACTAGAAAAAGGCAAACATTTAGCATTTGTATTAACTAGAAAAAGGCAAACATTTAACATTTGTATTAACTAGAAAAAGGCAAACATTTAGCATTTGTATTAACTAGAAAAGGCAAACATTTAGCATTTGTATTAACTAGAAGATAATGAAAAATCAAATCTGAAAATGATATTGATATTAAAAAAGCAAATATTTAGCTTCAATAAAAAAATATAAACATACATGCCTCTAAAATTGTGATCTTTTATCAATTAACAATCCTTCATTGTGATCTCCGCGCACATATAAGTCATCATTAGCTTCAATATCTTGTGGAGTTGGCAACCCAACTGAGAATGGACTGGAGTCATCATACTTATCATAGTACTCTTCTTCATCTATAGGATCTTCAATGAACTGTCTTTTACCATTAAGAACAACCGACCATTTATCAATTGCAGGATCATCGATATAGAATATTTGTTTCGCCTGTGATGCCAATATGAATGGTTCACCCTTCTCGCCAATCTTTTCAAAGTTCACCAAAGTGAAACCCAATTCATCCACTATAACTCCTTTGGTGTTATCAACCCAATTACATTTAAAGAGCGGAATTCTGAAATCTATATAGTCAAACTCCCATATGTCTTCAATGACACCATAATATGACATTTTAGCTTCACGTGGACTCTTATCCTTTGCACTTGCAAACAACCGTTGAAACCGTGATATTATAGGTAGATACCACAACACCTTGGTAGGAGAACCAGTTTTGGACTGCCCTGAAGTCGTCAATTTATACCGTGACGCACCACATTTTGGACAATCTTTCAAATCTACATTGTCCTTTTGAAATAATACACAATCATTCGGGCATGCATGTATCTTCTTGGCCTTCATTCCCATTGGGCACAACATTTTCTTTACCCGATATGTTGATATTGGTAGCTCGTTTCCTTCAGGAAGCATTTCTTTCAACAAAGTCAACAATGAAGTGAAGCTTTTGTCGCTCCATCTATTGTTAGCTTTCAACTTATACAATCTCAACACAGTGCTAAGCTTCGTAAACTTAGCACAGCCTGTTTATAACGGTATCTCAACATCATGCACAATGTTTCTAAAGATAGGAGGTGGATCGGTGTGCTCTACCCTACAACTATCCAGCATCGCATCAACGATGTCTACTAGAACTGGTTCGTTCACATCTACGTCATCGGAGGCAATTTCTTCTTCCACCCAAGCACTGCTATCGACATCTACTGGTTTCGAGTTTGAAATCTGTCCATGCCAGTGCCATTGTGTATAGCCTTGTACAATCCCGTTGCACATGACATGACTTTTGATTTCCTCACCAGTGTTGACTTTCAAGTTGTTACCGCAATGCCTACATGGACAGTAGAACCTATCTGTAGGTTTTTTCCTATGTTCCTCGGCAAATCTAATAAACTGATCAAGACCAGATATAAACTCTGGGGTGCAGCGATTGCGAATGGACATCCATGATCTATCCATTCTATGATCAAAGAGAAAACAAGTATATATTCAGATAAGATTAGGGTATACACTTACATCCTATCCAAGATTTACTCCTATTACAGTCCCAAACCGGGGACTATCCAAGATTTACTCCTAATGAGTAAATTTGGATGGATTTCTAGGCCAACAAACACATGTGATGTCATTCTTATATATAATAAATGTGTACCACCTATCCCATCCTTGAACACCTAATCTCACTAGTAAGTGTATAATGTGTATTGGGTTTTCAAGAAAATTTCGGCAACATTTCCCCACTGTTCTCTAAGTACATATGTACTTAGAGAACAAACGGGGAAATGCTACCGAAATTTTCTCGAAAACCCAATACACATTATACACTTACATCCTAAGTGAGATTAGGTGTTCAAGAATAGTCCCAAACCAGGGACTATCCAAGATTTACTCCTAATGAGTAAATCTTAGACGGGTTTCTAGGCGAACAAACACAATAATAGATATGTACATGTTAGGGTTTCATCACAATTAATGTTAGGGTTTCATCACAATTGATGTTAGGGTTTCATCAATGTTAGGATTAATCAAATCAAATTAGGATGCTAGAATTGACAAGTTTAAATCTTATTTCAACATGCATCAAAATTTACTGAATTAAGTCAAACATTAGGATTAGAAGCACAAATATATGCAAGCAAAAAATTTGTTCATATCCTAGGATTTACATAAAGCATTACATAAAAATTTGTTCATATCCTTACCAACAGCAAGCACGGCCGTGGCTATGTTGTAATACCACGGCCGTGGTAGGCCAACACAGCCATGGCCATGCTTGCTATTGGTAAATAGCTAGGGAGAAGGAAGCAAAGAGGTAGGGCTACATGGAGCTAGCGTGGAAAGCACGGCGGCGAGCGGCGAAAGCAGTGGCGGCGGAAGAAGAGAGAGCAGAGCAGCGGGCGGTGAACAGCAGTGGCACCGCGAATGAGCAGAGCAACACGCGGCACACCAGCAGCAGCGGTGACGATGAGTAGAGGTGCACCAGCAGTAGTGGCGCACCAGCAGCAGTGGCGGCGGCGAGCGGAGAAGCACCAGCAGTAGCGGCGGCGAGCAGCAGCAGGGTCGTCGGGCGATTTCAGGAGAGCGGCGGCGAGCAGCAGCACAACAATATCGTGATGAAACAGGAAGAAAGGGGGAAGAGCCGGGTGATCGGGTCTATTAAGTTGGTCAACGGCGTCAGTTATCTACATAACTGACGCCTATTATGATTTAGTGTCGGTTGATAGTAAAACACCGACGCCCAACTAGACAACCTTTACCCTAAATTATTTGGTGCGAACCATTATCAGTGTCAGTTATCGAGGGATAACCGACACTGAAAGTGGGACTTTTCATGCAAATTTTCATTTTAAATAGGCGTTGGTGAATAGTTAAAAAACTGACGTTGTAGGTGACCTAAAATGTTTTTGCTCGAAAATTGGATTTTGCGGGTGATTTTAGGCGTCGGTCTATTATAACCAGTCGACGTTGAATACGAAGAGGTACCCGTGTCTGGCTGGTCTTCGAATATAGACGTCGGTTTGCATATATAACCGACGTCTAATATTATAGGCGTCGATTTTCCTAAATAACCGACGCCCAGAAAAGCGACACTGAATGTTGTTTCTGTAGTAGTGTATGATGAGATTACTAACCAAATGAGCCTTGAAATGCAAAACAAACATGTTGATATGTTGTGAATAGAAGAGGAGGACTAGAAACAGAAAAGCCACATACAGTGGCTCTAAGACGGTGATCGTAATACACACTTTTACAATGGATATGTAAATCAACAGAAAAGGCAAGAATCATGTGGACCTGTGAGGAGGATGAGGTACATCTACTGATTGTGAATCATTTAAAAAAAAAATTACTGAACCTCACCAGGTAGAAGACCACAAAATAAAGAATTTTATGGGTCATTTTGAGAAACTCCCTAAACATCAAATCCAGAAGTAAATGAGTGCACCAAAGTTAGACGAGATCTACAAAATCCTATAGTTTATGAATCCATACAAGGCATGTGGTTTAGACGGAATCCATGGCTCATTATTCTTAGCTAAGTGGCATACTATTAAGTACTCTATGCTTCTGACTATATCGAAAGCTCTTACAGGGGAAACTCTTGATAGCAAGTTATATGATGTGAATATCGTCCTCATTCAAAAAGTCCCTAAACCTGAGAGATGCACGTAGTTCAGACCAACATCTCTGAACAACCTATCCATCAAGCTTAATTCCAAAGTAGTTGTTGAAAGGTTGAAGAAATACCTACAATATTGGATTTCGCCTATGTAGAGTGTGTTTGTTTTGGGTCATAGAATCTCATACAACATCATTGTGGTCCAGGAGTTAATACACAATATGCATAGGAGAAATGCAGCCAGCACCATGGCCATAAAGATCGATCTTCCAAAGGCATATGATAAGAGACAATTGGAATGCCAGATATGATCATCAAGTACATTATGAACTCTATATTGGGAGTCAAGCTTCCATCATATGGAATGGAAGATCTATAGGAAGTTTCTAGTCTACAAGGGGGCTTCGACAAGGAGACCCCCTATCTAATAATTTTATGTGTGTTATGCTTGGAACGCCTTAGCCAACATATAGAGAACAAAGTCTAAGCTAATTCAAAGTCACAAGCTAAACTAACAGTTATAGGTCCTTGTATCTCTCAACTTTGTTTCATCGATGATATGATCCTCTTTACAAGGATGAGCCCTAATCAAATGCAAGTAATTATGGATTATTTTAGAGATTTTGGAGAGGTATCAGGATAAACTATATCCATCACCAAATCCTACATCTTCTTTGCCAAAAATTTTCTATAAAGAATAAGGAGATCAATTTGCCTCTTAAGTGGTATTCCTAAAGTTGAGGACATTAGAAGATACTTGGGTGTCCCATTGATACATAGCAAGGTAATATACACTTATGGTGAGGCGTTACATAGAATAGCATCCAATATAAACTCCTAGTCAGCGTGCTGCCTCTCTCTGGTAAGAAGAGTAGCCATGGCTAGATCTACATTGAGTGCCATCCCAAGTTACATTATGCAAACTATTGTCATGCCCTTGAAAGTATGTGACAGAATCGACATTAGCATTTGTTCCTTTGTGTGGGGCAGCAATCATAAAGCACACCCTCTATCCCTTGTTGCATGGAACAAAGTCATAAGATGCAAAGAGTGTGGTGGGATTGGAATCAAATCCATGCATAAATCGAACCTCACCCTCATTATTAAGCATTCTTGGGAAGTGATGACGAGAAGGTCTTCCCTCTTGGTGAAAGGTATGCATTGAATACTTATTGATGAGTAGTTTGGGATGAGTAGTTTTCAAATGTAAGGATTTTATTGATGAGTATCCTACATGGATCCTTATTAGTGGAGATGACATAAATGTCTGGCATGATGAGTGGTGGAGTTCAAAACTTACTTTGACTACCAGAACAAAGAAATTGATCCCACCAACACTTAACAATCTCTAGGTTTCAAGCATTGTTAACATAGAAAACCAATGGTATGTCAGATTTCTAAAGAAATGGTCAATGAAGAAGACATCAAGAAAATAAAATGAACTCCAATTTCTAATACCGCTCAACACAAGGATATGCGAGCTTGGAATCACACTGTATCGGGCAACTTCACAACCCATAGTACTTGCACACAAATGTGGCTGCATAACGACATTAATATTGAAGTCAAATGACACCAAATTTTGAGGGCTAGGGTCTCAGCAAAGGCCAAAACCTTCATGTGTCTTGTTGGGAACAATGCAATCCTCATTAATAGCCATAGGTTCATTCATCATATGACTAACGACAACAATTGCCTATATTACAGAAAGCATGATGAAACCCACCTTCATGCCCTGAGAGACTGTGAGCGGGTGGTAACCATTTGGAAAGGAATTATAGATTGTCCGTACTATGACACCTTCTTAGGAGAGGATAATTTATGGAAGTGGTTGGAAACAAACATGAATGATGACTCTATTCATGTATCCAAGTTTATGGTTGACTACTACAACATCTGGAAGAATAGGAACCTGGAGATCTTTGAGAAGAAGATGAAAACCATTGAATATCAAATAATGATAATAAAAGAAGAGACCCGATTAAATAACATTGCAAGGGAGAAACCATAGTCAGTTGGGCCACAACGAAATTCGATCTCCTGGTCCAAACCTCAACCTCACATCATGAAGTTTAATGTATATGCAACTTTTAAGAAAGGTTGTACATGCATTACTTTCCTATGCAAGGACCACAATAGCCAGTGGAAAGGAGGTATGGGAAAGAAGGTTAATGTTGAAAATGTTCAGATTGTAGAGCTTATGGTCATTAAAATGGCAGTCCACATGGAAATTGAGATGGGTATCAAAATAGCTATAATGAAATCCAACTCTTCCCTAGTGTATACAACCATCCAAAACCAACCTGAGGACTTTCATAGGGCATCTAGATGGATCATGGATGTAAAGAGGAATCTGAAGCGGATGGCACATATTACATGTAAAGAGAGAGGGTAACTAGGCTGCTGATATGCTGGCAAAGCTCCACCAAAAAACGTGAATGATTTCTTCTTGTATAGAAACACCCCCACTTAGTTAGTTAATCTTATTATGTTATAGTCATGTAATGGTAGTAGTACTACCAATTTCAATTCCAATTATAACAGTGTAGTTTGTAATGAACCAACTGTGTTTGCTTGCATGAGGGGGACGAGACGAATAAAAAAAAGCCTCCTAGCTTCACCAAAAGTAGTCATTTGTTTGAACAAGCTATATTTAAAAGGTATTAATGCTAAATTAAAATATACTTTGACCAAGACACAACCTTCACCAAAAGATTTGGAAGAACTATGTCTTTGTTGAAACAAGTTCAACAAAATATCACTCCATTCGAACTTGTATTTTGTCCAAAAATTAGTTGTAACACTCATGTTGTAGTTTTTCAAATATTTACCAAATAATTTATGAATATAATTGTCCTCTTATTATTTATAATTATGTTAAATGGGATTGCAGGATGGTGGTTGTTCATCACATTTTCATACATGGTTTCTATCAAGTTGTCGATATGAATACCTGAGTAAAGAAAGCTAAAGCAAAAATTTATTTTGCACAATAATCATTACCAAAATGAATCAAAACTTTTCTTGATGTTTTTGTTTAAAATTTTTACAAAGTACCTTGAGCATCTAAAACACATGATATGCAAGAAAGTAATTAATAATTGACATATTTGTATCATCAAAATAGGTGTTCTAATGACATTTAACTAAATGAACATTTGATATAGGAAGGGATAAAATAAGATGAGAAGTTAAAGAATAACATATAGAGTTGGTATGTTCTATCAAATCTTAAGGGGTTAGTCCCATGTCTATTTTAGTTATGAATCAAAATCAAATGGGTATATACAATACAAAGACTATTTAGCATATATAAGATGTGATGTAAGAACTTCATGTTTTCAAGCATCCATTTTAGGGTGTGATGGTATTTTGGATACCATTGGTGCATATTTAAGGTTTTTTTTATTTATTGAAGTGATATAGTCAGTGTTAGGGGCTAACCAACATCCATTTCAAAGCTCGTATGTAGGTTAATCTAGGATTGGTAACTCACTGTTCAGTTCTTAGAAGTGGGTTCAACTTTTAGTTAACTATGGATTCTGAAAAATTTTCTTAGATCTTCACAATGTAGATAGGTTTTTGAAGATCTACTTAACCTCAAATTGGAGTATAGGGAAAAGAGGAAGGAAGAGAAGGCATGTTGAAACATACTTCACATCACATCTCTCAGTAGGTAGTTCGTACGTGGTCCCATGATCAAATAGAATTTTTGATAGTCACATCAAGCCCAGAGGGATGGTTCTACAAAACACTTAAACGGAATGTCTTACAACACAATTTGTTAATTTTTTTAGTCTTTGTATACCATTCAGGTTAAGGAAATGAAGGTTAGAGGATCGACCTCATCGATAGACTCTTTAAATGTGAAAAGTGGCTATGAATATAGGGGTAATGTAAAGTATATCCTACTTTATATAGGAGGATACATACTGTGTGGGGGTAGGTTCATATGTGAAAGGACACACATGATGTTAGTGAAACTGTTGAAATAGTATTAATTGCATCGACTTCAACAACTTAGTATAGATAAGATATATGTGCCTTTGACCTTAGATTTTGCAATCTAATTGCATTCATTTGTAGTGTTCATTATCATAGCATGCATTTGGTTATTTTTTAACCATTTTGTATATTGAGGAATTTAATCAGTTTTATAAATAAGTTATTGATAATTTTTTCATTCTATCTATTTTGATTTTACTTTCAACAATCCTTCTATAGATTACAAGTTATTTCATTTTATCTATAGACTATAATATATTTTCAAGTCTACACTAAATATTAGACGTATATCCTACACATATATTTTTATTATGTTAGTGGGATCATAATTACATAGTCATACATGTGCTTAATATACTTGTTATTGGCATTGACAACTATATATGATATGCTAATGAATACATCTAGTAATTGAATACATGAAAATCTTCATGGTGAGGCAAAAAAAAATTTAAAAGCATGAAATAGGATATATAGACAATAATAGATAAGATTTGAGATCTCGCATTTTCCCTATTTCTCTTCTCATCTTTTATTTTCTTCTAGAGGTGTGGTAAAATGTTTTCTAGATTCTTTCTATTATGAAATTTGAACCCTTTCATGAATCTAATATTTCTCTTTGAGACTCCACTTAATCTTTTACATAAATATGATAATATGCCACACTCTGATTGAAGACATGGAGATTAAATAAAATTATATGCATTCAATCATATGAAACCCTATCCTTAATAAAAGTGGAAACTCATTATTATCATTTCATGTTTCAACAACATCCAAATGCTTCCAGACATCTTATTTAATAAAACAAAATTTTAAATGTCTAATTTGTATTACATAATTTATGGACATTAATATAATTTTCTATCTTTCATTGACATTATAGAGGAAATAATTATACACATTTTCTCTCAACCCCTTTTTTTCATGGCCATCGTATCTCTTGGTCTATTGGTCCACCAACCCAGCTCAGCATGGACCATCTCTCCCTATGACCCATGGTCCATTTACCTAGGGTCTATTAGATAAATGGAACCCATGATTAGAGCATTATCCAACTATTTTTGTATCTTCATGACCCGCCAAATGGTATTGGGGATGACACAAGAAGACCCAAGGTTATTGGCTCCTCCAGCAATCAAAGTCACTCCACTACCACTCATTCTCTTACTCTCTTCAATCCAACACAAATAATGGTTGGTTTGATTGCGTTCAAATTTCTTACTATGATCAATGAATTTTTATATATCCATTTTTCACTCTCTAGTTAGATTAAAAAGCTATAACCCTAAATCTATCTTCTATTCGTCCCATAAAAATCTTAACTCATTTTTAGTCTGGTTGCATGGCGAATTCTCAGACATCATGAGGCCTATAAGTCTTCTATATCTTTCCTTATCACAATTCAATCCTAGAGCTCTATTGCAAGCCTCTCCATTCCCTTTTCTCCCTTAGTCAAAATCACTGATGTATCCCACCTCGAGAAGACACAACTTGTCCAATTGACCTCTTGTTGACCTCCTCTGAACCCTCACTATAACGACTACACGTTTCAACAACCCCCAATTACGGAAGGCCAAAAAGATGAGAGTTGTTACCTAAAACTTTTTGAAGGATCCAGATTTTAACAAATAATAAATAATAGTAAATAATTTCATTATTTCAAATATGTTGTTGACAAGATGTTCCTTAAGAACTTACATGACTTCCCTCCATCATAATTGTACATATGAGAAGAAGTATCATCTATATAATCCTCCTTACCAGTTAAATTTAATGTCTACAAGTTATTTCATCTCTCCATCATATCTTGATATTATCTTATCTAGCATGTACCAAGAATGTCGTGAAACCAAAGTGTGGATTATTATAATAAGTTATGCTATGTATTTGGGGTGCATGAAAAAGTGTGCAAGTTAACTAAGAATATATATTCCATCAAATACTTTCAAATAAGAACAAACATTTTGTTCACATAATATTTCTTTATGTGCTACTCATAGTGGCATTATAATTGAACAAAATTAAATAAATATACAATAGTTTAGTTGTTCAATCCTCGATAAATCCTCGAAAAACACCGAAAAACTAATGTGGGTAGTCATAGGAGTAACCAAGTACCTATTGTAGAACTATGCAGTTCATGTAATTATAGTTTGAGCATATGTATCCAATCAAGCAATCAAATAAAACAGTCAAATTTAATATGCATGTATGTAAATTCTAAAGTGTCACCATCACATTAATTAGATTAAACCCTACTTAGATCTATCCTAGGGTTTAGGTTTCCTTGCTATCAAATTATCATTAGAAACATACTTGAAATCCTAATTACTATATCTCGCACATCCCTCCATGATGAACACTTAGCTTCAATCATGTTCATTAATATCATTACAAGATAGGATCTTTAACCCTAATTCTTCATATACATGGTTATTCACATTAAGAACCCTAAGTATCATTATTATGATCATGAGCATCGTGGATTATTATTATATTCAACAAGATTTTATAGAAGCATAAAGAGAGTTTTTTATCATTTTTAATTCTTTAATATCCCAAATCTAGGGCTTATGTGCTTTAATAAACACCTTACCACATGTTTGCACTACTCTTAGA